>CM060961.1:126029182-126514182 GCA_030765045.1 Tenodera sinensis | reverse complement strand
CGTATTCAGTTAACCAAGTAAAATTAGCATATGTAGTGTTTGATATCTCATGGGAAACTCTCATACTCAGGAAAGCTGAATAATAGTGGTTTTGCAAATGAGTCATATACGATTATTTCATTCATTTATGTTCCTCAATTAATGGAACAACTTAAATTATGGATGAAAGAAATAATTGACGCTAGATTGAATTGATCGTATATCTTCTGTAGACTTCGGGCTCCTGCACATTTTAGATCTCCGCTTACGAAAGATTGAGCCATTATTTCCTCCACTTTCACCATGCTTTCAAATATCATTCACGCTAGCCATAATGACTTTTCACTAAAGCACTTTTTTACTTTCTCTACTACGTATAGTAAGTAGAAGTATTCTATTCCACCCAAATATTCTATTTCCAGATTTCACCGGAAATATGTTTTGAAGCCCCTTGAATACAAAAGGAGCATGTTTAGAAACAATGTCTGTCTGTATTTGTCAGTCTGTGGACAGCACTAAAAAAATGTTGGTTAAAAACCAAAATTGTTAATTAAGTTTAATGCTTTTCAAGGATGCGATACAAAGATTTTGAAGAACATTCTTCCACCCTAAATTACCCTTTAAATGGAGAATTTTTCAAAAATGTTTAATGATTCGACTGATTAAATGCCATGTGTTCAAGATATTTTTATGACAAATGAAAATATATTTCGTACTTTCTGACTGGCCTGTGTAATCCTGTTTACTCTTGAGACCGGCCCTTAAACCCGACACACTCACTCACTGTTTGCTCTTGATGACTTTCACGGAGCTGGTAAACTATAAGAGATAGACTAAAACTTATTGTACAAAAAAGTAGATGTCGCTAAAATACACAATTTATAGCTGAATAAATTTTTTTGTAGAGTGAACCATTTTGGGGATATTCCTTGTTATTTGTATGAGTTTTGAAAAGCTGTCAAATTGAACATCTTTTTTTTTTTTAATGTTTGTCGTGCAAAGAGAACAGAATTTGAAAGCTTTAGAAGGTTTGACTATCGCTCAAAGCCTACTGTATTCCCATATTCCCCTTGCACCTACAAGGAAATAAGCAGTAAGATAATTTCTGCAACTTTTTATCTTAAGTAATACAAAAATGATATAAGAATAAGAGTTTGTAAGAATGGTTAGTACTAGAGTAAAGAAAGTCATGTGGGTGCAACACATCAGAGTTTGAAAGCAGGTGACTCACATTTTATAAGTCCCTTAACTCATGAATATTTGGTTATGGATTTACAAGAGGGAACTAACTGCCATGTTTACAAGGTGTCATTCTGTTGGGAAATGAATATAAATGTGTCTTACATGTATAGTAAAGATTACTATCGCCTGTTAGTAAGTCTGAAGTAATTTAATAGGGTATACCAACTTAGGCAATTTTAAATACCAAATTCTGACACACATGTGTATTGTTTATAACGGTTGGGAAATTTCAGTCATTAATATTTTAATTTACTGTCATCTTTTATATAGAGTATTCCTGGTACCGTAATCTTGATTACCTATGTCATTGTGATTCTATATGAATATGGAGTTGCTAGCCAAAGTTGCTGTTCAGTTCTCTTTTCTTGGCCTTCATTTTATTATGTTGGTATTATCTATCAAGAAATTTGACTAGTAGTTAGTTGGTTGAAATCCTAACTTGTGAGCATTGTTTCTAACAAACTTTATAGTCACTTTTAATATATGGCTAGCACACAGGGCATAAGTTCTGTCATTCTTATAAACATTGCAGTGTGGAGGCTTTTAAAGAGTCAGATACTTTTTGTTTAGAGAAGCACTGTAAAGGGAATGAAGAGTGCCCAGGTACTTAAAAGATCAATGTTGTAAATTTTAAATGCACATGGCTTTCAAAATGACAGTTTAAAAAGAGGTGCAAGGGGAATAAATTTTTAAAGTTAAGAGAAAAGATACTTGTATTTGCCGTCTTGCATTTTTGTAGATTTTTTAATGAAGTCCGATGCAGGACTTCTTTTTAAACTGTGTCAAACAGGCATTTGTAATTGATTCCTTCTTGTTTTGTTGCTTCAGTTCAACAGTTTAATTGAATCTAAATATAGGTCATAGGTAAATTTTTGACAATCTGTGTTTACAAGGATATGTACTGGTGATTATTTTTCTAAGTTTGAACTTATTTTGGTTGGATTGGTATTTTGTCAGCTTGTTTCTTTCTTCGGAGGAAAAGAAATCACGCCTGGAATTCATATTCATGCATGCCTACCTTCGTGCTTTGGAGTGAACTATTGTGAATTTCATAGGAGTTAACCAATTGTAGTCAAGCATGGACTTGATGAGACTGGAGAGAGACATTTGTACGATACAAAATTGAAAAAGTGGTCAATTTCCTGTATATTCACTTGCTGGTATATAATGTTATTTATAATAATTGATTTTGGTGTTGGAGAGAAAAAAGTTATTGAATTGTATGATGTGTTCTATGTCCTTGTCTGTTCATGGATTAAAAGAACAAGCTACAATATGATAAACTGACCTACTATTGCATACAAGATATTAATTATTTTTATTTTTTCCTCCCTTTAGTATGGGATACATTCAAACTGATGGTAAATGTTAACCTTAATCTGCAGTTGCACTCAATGCTGGTTTCTTATGCGAGCTCATTGAGATTTTGTGACAGTCAACACTCCAGATTTTACCAGTTTACATTCTTTGGAACTTGTATCCAGGGCTGAAGAGTATGTAGGTACATCGACTTCTAATATGTAGACTTCTCTTGACTCTTAAATTGTTCATTGGCAGGGCCCTTGGGTTTTCTGAATACCTCATTTATAGGCTGTCCATATAAGGAATAAACAGCACATTTAATCATGCAATTGCTCACAACTAATGCCAGTGACTGCTGAAGCAGGTGAAAACATGGTATATTAAGATATGGCATTGGTGTTTTAATAATAGATTAAGGAATTCAGGTTCTGTATGATGTTCCATATGCCTTTTCTAGGTCCTTTTTGGTTGGGAGTATAGACATTCTGAGATGGGTCAGGTATTGTGGTTTTGGTGGTTGGGTGAGATGTTTGGTCATCCTGATAGATTTCTTTCACCTGTTGACAAGTCAAAACATTTCTTACATAGAGTTAAGAATCTTCTACATGTGATTGTTGTACAGAGCAAACATATCTGTGCATCAGGTGTGTACAAGTTAAAACAGGTTGTGGCGAGTTAAAAATAAGTTATATTCTATTAAGACAAGACTGTTGGCAAGCACCTTCATTGAATTTCAAGCTGCAGACATTGTTGGCTCAAGGCATTTGACGAGTACAAATGGGAAAGAATACATTGTGTACTTGTGAAGACCAACGTCTTGTTGTTTCATCTCTGTCTGCCACATGTGGTGGATCTTAGTCATTCTGGATTAACTTAATGAAGCCAAAAATAAGAACACTGACTACTATCACTTGCTTTGCATTGTGAAGTGTGTTTTCTTTTAATGCAGTCAGGGATTTAAAAAGTAGCTGTGTGTACTGTCACACTTCTCTTGAGACAAGTTATGTGTGCTGTGGAGTATTATGGGGTCTCTTATGGAGGCATTGTCCATATTTCAGAATTTGTTGTGAATGATAGTCATGCTGGGATGGTCTTGAAAAGTTTTCCAACTTAGCTATGACTGAGGATAGCAAAACATTCTTCTAAGTTGGGTGTTTTTTGGAAGATACTTCCCCTGGAAGACTTAGACATCTGTCTAATTGGTAATTATTATTTATATATACCAACAAGCTTTCAGCTTTTCAAGTTCATGGTTATGTAATGTCATTTATATTGGTTGTTGGCATTACCTTTTGAGTGAGAAATGTTTGTGTGGTGTCTGTAGCCAAGAGTTTTTCTGTATAAATGAGAAATTTACATTATTTGGTTGTATGTTGATCTACGATTCGAAGCTGTGTGTTCATTATGTTGTAGCTATTATAAGCAGATGATTGTTGAGCTGCTGTCTGCTCTAACAGTTGGACTTCGAAGACTTAGAGAATTACCTGAATTCTGGCAAATTGAGACTTCTGAGCAGTGCATGTGATATAATGTATAATGTAAGACAGGTGTTTTTACACATTTTGCAATATTAGGCTACTCCTTGCAACATTGGGTAGATGTGTAACGTGCAAAGTTGTCATGTTTTTAATTCAGAAGCAACAACACTTCAGCTTGGGTAGAAAAATATATAACCAATGATTGGGTACGTGTAGGGTTTTCTAGTAGTTTGCTGGGACGATATGGAAGTACATGTATTGGCGAATCAGTTAATCCTTTTTACTTTTTCTACTGGTAAGTAGAAGGAAGTATTGTATTCCATCCAAAAATTCGATGTCGAGATTTCACCAGAAATATATGTTTTGAGACTCCCTGAATCCAAAAAGATTACTTTTAGAAAAAAGTCCGTGTGTGTGTCTGTGGACAGTAAAACTCAGCAACGAAGTCGGTTAAAATCCAAATTTGGTATTCATGTTTAATGTCTTTCAAGGATGCGACACGAAGATTTTGAAGAAATTAATCCCATCCTAAACTACCCTTTACATGGAAATTTTTTTTGAAAATGGCTAACGATTTTGATTAAAATATCATATGTTCAAGATATTTGTATGACAAATGAAATGTATATATTGTAGTTTTTTGGCTATAGCTTATGTAGTGCTATTTACTCTGGATGACTTGAAAAACTCGTAAATCGTAAGATATACACAAAATGTTCCTATACAAAAATGTAAAACACACAATTTATGTCAAACTAATTTTTTTTGTGGAGTGAACCATTTCGGAGATATTCCTTGTTATTTGTGTCAGTTTCGGAAAACTGGCTTTCGTGAAATGAAACGCAGTTCTTTTTTTATATGTTAAGGTGCAAATGCTTTAAAAGATTTGACTACCGCTCAAAGCCTACTGTATTCTAATATTCCCTTGCACCTACAAGGAAATAAGCAATAGTACAAATGTTTATCTGGAATATCACGAAGAAGATATAGGAATTACAGTTTTTAAGAAGAATTGTTAGTACAAGAGTAGAAAAACTCATGTGAGTGCAGCACATCAGATTTTTTTAATTTTCGATCATTTGCAAAGTTACTCAAATATCCAGTTGTGATAAACATACTCGAAATTAAATTTTTCTGCGCCGGTTTGACGAGTTAAAACGGAGTTTTACGCGTTTTGTATTATGTGGCGTTCAACCCATAGGGGTGGTAAGCTAATTGCATATCTGAGAGGGCGCTATTGCTGAAGTTAAAAGTTTCTCAGTTGCTTTTTAGAGTGACAAACCTAAGTTAGAATTACAGCGTTTTACGCGTTTTGTATTGCTTGGTGTTCCATCCTTGTGTGCGGGGGTGGTATGTGGTAAACTAGTATCTGAGAAGACGCAATTACTGATATTAGAAATTTCTCACTTATTTTTGTAGTGACAAACATGACCGACTCTTTCCTACAGAATTCCGGAGGATGGCTATTGGAACAAGTTAAGCGAATTGAACGTAACCGTTTTCTATATTCAGGTTGTATCAAAAACACTGAATTCGGGGTTCTTGTGGCTTTTACATTAAGCAAAACGTTGGTGAAACTATCTTCAGCGCACCAATATTTAAAGCATTTAAAAAAGCAAGACAGAAAAGAGGACGGCGTAGTTATGATAGCGGACTGTTATTATTCTTCCTGTTATACAAATACATTTTGTGGGTGCAGGTGGTATTTGTATCATTGACTTTACAGCATGATTTCACAGCGTTTTTAACTGTACAAGGCAAGGCGTGGCAAGTCTATGATTGAATTTATTATCGAGCCACCCGCCACCAAATTTTGTGACAACTATAGTTTGAAACGAAAGTTATGAGTGCAGTGCATTAGTATTTGCGCGTAACAATCGTGAAATAGTTATTTTCCGAACAGATGTTTACAGAAAAAAATAAAGCATCTGCTGTGTTGCACTCGCATGACTTTCTCTACTTTTGTACCAACTATTCATTAAATTCATTCCTTTATCTTCATGTTAGTTGAGATGAACATTTGCGGAAATTATCTTATTACTGATTTTCTTGTTGGTGGCAGGAGAATATGGGAATACTACAGGCTTTGAGCGTTAGTCAAATCTTCAAAGCTTTAAAATTCCATTGTCTTTGCATGGCCAAGAGATAAAAAACTGCATAGGGATCTTTTATTTGAGAAAAGTACTGCAAAGCTCACACGAATAAGGAATACCTCCGATATGATTCACTCCACAAAACATGCGTAGGTATAGACAATTTGTGTGTTTTAACGACATCGACATTTTTGTATAGTAAGATTTGGTCTATCTCTTAGGGTTTGCTAGTTATGCGAAAGTCATCCAGAGTAATCAGGACTACATAGGTTATAGCCAGAAAATTCAAAATACTCAATTCGCCATGAAATATCTTAAACATGTGGCATTTTAATCAAAATCGTAAGCCTTTTTGAGAAAATCAAACTGTTTGAAAAGCTTTCCATTTAAAGGGCAGTTTTTTTATGGAGGAATTTCCATCAAAATCTTCGTCTCGCATTCTTGAGAGATACCAAACTTAAATACCAACTTTGGTTTTTGACCAGTTTTAAGTTACATTCTTCGGGGAGGCACTCGCACGGACCCTTTTCTAAAACTGCTTTTTTTATTCACGGGACCTCAAAACATTTCCGGTGAAATCTCGACATCGAAATTTTGGGTCCAATGCAATACTTCCCTTACTGCACGCAGTAGAGAAAGTAAAAGGTGAGACAACAGTTTTTTTAAGTGGTTCACAAGTCCTTGATTCATTTTGTAAATGTGGTAAATAATGTTATTGTGGTTTTAGCTGAAATTTCCCTAGGTGGAAAAAATATGCAAATGTTTTGTCAAATAATTCGAAGGTGCCTAACTAGGTAGATATAGGTCCATTTATTTATAAATTAATTCTCGTGCGGCTTCATGGCCAAGAGAGTATTTTGAACCTGTTGTGAAATCGCAGAAAATTTTCTTTAGGCACTTCTTGTTAATTTATAATTTTCGATTGGGTATTATTATTATTAGCTGAAATACCCGACCTTGCCCGTGGATCATATATCCTCAGAGCTTTTGGGTTTGGGTTGCACTTGTCCACTAGCCTTGTGTATGCATTATTTGTAGACGAAAGAGAAGAGAAATATTGTGAATGTGTTGCATAAAAGGAAAGTGAGTTAAGGAAACCATGTGAATGTGATACATTGCATTTCTGCTTCTATCATATAGAAAATTAAGTGTATTGTTTGTAGAAGTGGGAGTGGAGAATGCAATGTGACTGTTTCGTAAAAGAAAATTGAGTAGAGAAAACCTTGTAGCACGTTGCATTCCTGTTTGTGTTAGAAAATAGTATAATGTATGTTGAAGGGCAAGTAGAGACGTGTGAATGTGTTACATAAAAGAAAGTGTAGTAGAGAAAACCATGTGAATGTAATACGCTGCGTACTAAAACGAGTTAGCATAAAAACCTCTGTGGAAAAACCTTTGGATTTGCCAATTTTCATCGCATTCGGATGAATGGTATAGCAGCCCATAAGAGACAAAACTTCATTTATATATTATTATTTTTTTAAATAAGTAAGTCTAGGGATTATTCAGTAAAGAACGTTTTTATTACATAAGTGTTGGGAACCACTGAACTTCCTGTTCAAGCTTCCACTTAAGTTTGTCAGAATCGCCTTGAGTGATTGTTTTACCCAACTACATGTTATAGCGTTGAACTTTAAAAAGTTTGACCTTCGTTCCAATTAACACATTCTTTATGGATGATGGATAAATAGCTCCTTTCAAGATAACCTTCAAAACTGTAAACTTCGGTCTTATTTACGGGGAAGTTGCTCTTAAAACGTTAAGAAGGCGTGAAATACGGCCATCAGCAGATTTGTGTACTGCAGTTATGCATCATAAAGATTAATTTTAGCACATGTTCACGTTTAAAGTATTTTTAAATTTGCTAAGCTTATACTAGACACTTTGGGATTTTTCTCCTGTATTCCCTTGGCAAACGCGTAACGGATTAAGGCAGCATGATATATTTTAACCTTTATTGCACGTGCTTGCAATTTAGTTTCCAGTGAAGATTTGGGGAGTTGGCAAGTTGGCATGCATTGAAAATGTGCATACGGAGCATTGCGGTACAAAAATGCGCCATTTGCTTTAAGATAATGTTAGGAAAGGACAAGGAAAGTTGGTATATCTCAAATATTACGCTGGATGCATGTTGTCATTGCAGCAATTATTTTTGCACACGTCACCGTTGTTTGGGGAATTTTTAAGTCAGACTATTGCCAACACGACTACAATTTATCTGTTCCTATTATAGATAGTTACTATCAGTGTTTCCTAAATAAGTTCTCAAATCATCTCTGGTGGGATGCTTCAATTGCGTAGCTTAGGTCAGTGACATGGAATTTGTAAGAATGTTTGCAGAGTGCCAATTAAATTCACGGGGCAATGTGAAGAGGAACTCCGGACTAAGGTCGCTTGTCTTAGAAGCCGTCTGATATAAACATTGACGGTATTATCTGCTCCTCTGGATGTCAAAGCACGCCATTACATATAGTGCCTTAAATATGCGCGATTGTGTGTGGGTTTTCATAAGGTATGTTATTCAGCTCCGAAACTTTTGACAAATAAAGCAAGTAATATGAATAGTGAAACTAAAGAAGGTTATAGTTTCTGTATAACGGTGTGTCATGTTCTTCACCTGTCTTCTGCGGACATTAGTACGGAGTCTTCCTCTACCTGGTGACTGAGAAGTGGAGTGTTGACACTTGTACGGAATGACGACTAACGACTGTTAATAATGGCTTTTGGAATGAAAATTTGCAGGTATAGTCTGTGGTACCTGGGCGACCGAGCTTCGCTCGGCTTTTCTTTTCCTTTTCCTTAATCGTGTTTTTTTTTGGGGGGGGGGGGGGGGGAGAAGATACTTATTTAGACAAACTTGGCAAGCAAAATGTTAACTATAAATTTTCATCCCAATTGTTGGAGCGGTTTCTGTGATGGGAACTTTAATACCCTGGCTTGTTTTTTGAAGTTGGCCCATTAACGGAGAAATTATGGCTAAAATGTTTCGACTAATTGTGACTGTTACGCGTAGACTAAAATAGCTAAGTCAGCTTTCCATAGGTTTTCTGAAAGCTCTTGACGAGACCTTTAATATCCTGGCCAGTTTGTTGAAATTGACCCATTAACAGAGAAATTATCTCCAAAACAAGGTTTAGAGTAATTATGAGTTAAGCGTAGACTGTCAACTTTCCTTAGGTTTTCTGAAAGCTCTTGACAAGACCTTCAATATCCTGGCTAGTTTGTTGAAATTGGCCCATTAACATAGAAAGTATGGCCAAAACAAGGGTTACAGTAATTGTGACTGTTACACGTAAAATCGCGTTTTTTCAGGTATGACACCTATATAGATAAAATTAATAAGCAAAACCCTATCTGAATACAAAATTTGATAGAAATCGTTAGAGCCGTTACGGAATATATTTATATACAAGAATTGCTCGTTAATATAAGATGCATAGATACAATACCTGGTTTAAATTAAGTTTTTTTATGGTTTCAGAATGCAGGTCCACTTAGGAGTATATTTGCAGTAAATGTTTTAGCGATTTATTTTCTAGATAATGGCGCATTAGAGCATCATAAAGCTAAATGTAGTTTCAAATGTCTTGGGTTGCGTTAAGAGTGCTGTAAGTGCTCTCCAACTTTGTGCTCGAGCCTGAGGAGGCGTGGGCACCATCACAACCACTATTTGACGATTACTTCTGCTACTGGAGAGCATTGGTTAGAGAAGTAATGAATATAGCACACATTCTTAATGGGTTGTGTACTAGGAAGACATTCGGAAGGAAATAGCTTTGTCTTGAAATTTGAAATCGTCGAAGGAGAAATTTGCTTATGAACGGTGTCTAGAGAAGTGCATCACGGACAGGGCTGATCTAACATACGTTCTTATTGAAGTAGAAATTAAATATTTTATTCTATTCATCCTCAGTAGTTTTGAACCGAAGCAAACATGGAGGGATAAGAGTTTTGTTTACATAGGTTCTAAGGCAGGATTGACTAGACAATCATGGACATGGCCTCGATTCCAACGAATGGCAACGCAAAGCAAAGTCATCGGCTTCACCACCAGGTGATGCCAGTTGTCACCCACCTATTCGCACAGAACCATATGGTTGCTAGTGAGAGTGGATAGGCATAGCGTCTGATATTGCTTCCTCATGGCTTTCTCTACGTTTCTATTCCTTCTTACAAAAGCTTACGCCGTCATTTTGTTCAGATGAACTTCGTTGCACATTTATATTTTTCTTTGTAGCATGTAGAAAGTAAAGCTGTCCGACTTTTAAAAAAAATGTGTCCCAATCTGCTTTCATTCAGAATGAAGGGGAATTTTATTTTCAGGAGTTTCAAGATAATCTTGTTTGTCATCAAAATGGAGCATGGTATTTTAAGAAAAATCGTGAGACATTTTCGAGAAAATTGAAAATGCCGAAAAATGTTTAGTGTAAAGAGTAATTTGGGTTTTGGGGGAGAGATGTTTTTAAAAATCTTGTCGAATGTTTGGAAGATAATTTATCAGGTTCGATGTTTATCGAATCCTTCGTTTGTTAATTTTGCTGTGTGTTAAAACGAATATTTCAAATTCATCCATAAAATACACGTATCCTAATGTTATAGCTTAAATCCTTAACGGATCTAAGAAAGTTTATTTTTACTGCCATTGTTTGACCTTGTTATTTAGGCCCATAATCCTTTGAGCAGCAGTGGAACAGTTCCGTTTCGTTTGCTACCTTCTGGTTCTCTTAGTTGTTCCACAAACCCCTGAAATTGTGCCATTTTGTTCATTGAAGGTATGTATCTTTATCGTAGAGGAATGGAATATGGTAGCACAGGTCGTTAACTTATTTCGTGTAACCTTTTTTTGTTTTTTGCCTTGAATTTTCAAATAATTTTTGCCAAAGGGAAGTCGTTATCCCCCTTCCCCGCCCCTTCTCATGGCCGTGGAAAGAGTTCTGAAATTGAAAGTCATCGCACATCAACATAAGCACGACGTTACATTTCAGGTGTTGGCAGATTTCGTTGACTGTTGGAAGTAAGTCTAAAAATACTCCATGTCACCTAGCAAACATGAGTATAACACATATGCGTATTTAATTCAGTTTCATGTACACGAGTTTGCTTTTTTGTTATCAGATATATGTGTAAATAATGGAATATGAAATGTCTATGCCTATTATATCGATGAACGATACTACAGTATTTAACATTATTTAGCCTTTTGACATCTGTTCTTGTATAGCTGAGAATATCACCCGATGTAACACACTTTTGTTACAAATGATATTACATATGTTTATATGTATACCTGACATGTATTTCTAGTGGCGTGCACAGTAACCTAATTGCCAGTAATGCCATAAACCAGTTGTGAAGAGTGTCGTAGTTATACGAAATTATGGATTAGAATTTATCAGCAGCTTTTTAAAAAGTAGCCGTCTTAACACCGAAGTAAATACGTACATTGAGGTGTTGTTTTTATCATCCTAAAGTTTAAGTTAGGTATGTTTAATAGTTTAAGAATACCGGCTACTTATATCGGAAAATGCCACGGGAAGTCATTTTTTACCTCCTCCATTTCTGTTTCCGCACAGAGAACGGAGTTTCAGAGCAATCGCATAGCGGTAGCTCATCAAGGATTTGATCGTTAAGTCTGCTGTATTGCAAATCCTTCTAACTGGAAAGCCAATGTCTGCTTGAAAATCTAGCAGAAGCAAGTCGAAACAATTCTCTTTTCTCGATTGAAGTCGATTTGGGAGTGGAGGGTTTTGCCAAGCAAGGTTTTAATTGGATATTTTGACCACACATACTTCACTACCCAAGGTGTCCATATTAGTGCCATCTAAACCCTTGGAACCTAGCAGGTGTTACTAAAGCGCGTCTCACCCTTAAAAGACAGTACACGTTAAATGGAGCGCAGTGTTGCAACATGTACTAGTTGCGAATCTTTCTCCGCGAGCGACTCGAGGTGGCCGGAGTCCTGTACTTAGTCCTTCAATTGCTGCTTGACGAGACGGGCACTTTTAACTTTGGTATCCCTCCACGCCTTTGTTACTGTATGACCTAAATTTACAAATGACTCGTCTGTATAAACAATTGATTTCCCCTGGTCCCTAAACCTTTTACGTCTTTTAGATATTTATGTCGCCATCTGATGATATCGATATTGTCTCTTTCTATTAATATGCACTTGTTACCCTTTCTTTCATATTCGAACCCCAAATCAGAGTGGCCCTTGAGAAATTTGGTAGGGTCTCATCACTGTTGAACTGTGACAAAATTATATTCAGCGTGGGTGGAATATTTGCAAACAGTAAAGAATGAACAATTCGCCGCACTCCACCTTGCACTATTCAATCATATTGCGTTAACCTAGCGTTTTGTGTAGTCCCGCCCTTTTTGCTTTCTTTTTCGATGGCGTTCTTAGAAGTCCTTTCATTACTTCCTTTTTAATCCTATACACTACTGCTTCTGAACACTCAACAGCCTTAGCTGTTTCTTTTACTTCAAAAAGAATCTAACGCATTCATAATTATTTGGCGTTCCTTACTTCTTTATTTACCAACATATCGTCCCTTCCTAGCTTCACCCTCCATAACTACAAATATTTACAAAAATATTAAACAAATAACGCAATAACAGCTCACAGTTACACAAACGGCTTCTTTCGAACTAATGTTAGTGCTGCTCCTTATACTATCTTCTGTGTCAGGGCTGACGCTGAATAGATGAATACCTTTTGTTTACCTTACTGGATAAAAGAAAGAGGTTACTGCCTTTTGATTTATTTTAAAAACTTTCTCCAACCTTCCTCAACATTTGTTCTCGCTGGTTCCCTGATGTAAACTCAATAACAAAAAAGTTTCACACTGCGTAACTTTTGCAGTGCAGATATATAAAATTTTCCGAAAACATTTAATTTAAAAAATTATAACACTTAACTGGGTAAACATAGAGAATTCAAAGTAGGCAGGTAGTAGCACTATAGTTTACTCTACCTAAGAAAAAAATATAGATGCATTCTAGCAGTTAGTTTGTTAGTTAGTGCGTGATGAGTGTAGAAACAGCAAATATCGGACTTCTATTGAAAAAAACGTTTTCTGAAGAAATTTGGACCTATAGAAATGTATAATGACCCTGAAAAGGATATAACCTGATAGAGAAAAAAATTCTGCATAGGATAATGTGTTCAAACCTGAAATTTATAACAAATGAATATTTATACCATGCTATGAGGAATCTGGCAACAGAGCGAGGGTAGAAAAGGACGCGGCTAATGGCAACTTGTATGCGCTAGATAGAGACAGAGATGTCCCATTTAACTCCATACTGTCTTCTAAGAGTGAAACGCTATATAGTGTGTAAGTAAATATAAGTGTGTAAGCGAGGAAATCAGAATGCAAGCCGAATCGCGAGCGTCAGTGGCACTTCTCCGTTCCTTGCATGTGAACTAGGCAATATCAAGGTTACATCCAAATGTTTTGTGCTAAACATTTTTGTGAGCTTCGAGAGCTTCTTTCATGTACTCTTTTGTATATCCCGTATCCAGTGGATTCTTTCTCACTAACGTAAGTATGGGTGCCAGCAGTAGTATAGAGGTGACCTAGACAGATTCGAAAATCGACCCGGACAGTTTCAGAAAAAACGGGGGGCCAAAAGAGGGTGCGCGGGTGCGCTGAACTTGACAATAAAATGGGGGTGAAAGAAATGGAGATGAAAAAACGATGACTTTTGGTACTGCTATTTTCTGTACCTATGTATCCCTCCGCATCAAAACCTTTTTCCTTCAGTCTTCAGTCACCGTTCCGCTAACATACTCTTTAGGTACATAGAACCTTATCGTGTGCGTAGTAGCACTTTGTCACATTAATGTATCAGTTTCTTTATCAATAAAGGAAATGAAGTGACCTAGACCCAACTCGAAAATCGACCTATGCCAAGAACTTACCAAAAGTCAGTTTTTTCATCCCCCCTTTTTTTGGGACCTCCCATTTTCACACCCCATTTTTTATCATCATAGTTCAGCGCGCCCATGTTCCCTTTTTGCCTCCCCCCCCCCCTTTTTTTTTAACTGTCCTAGTCGATTTTCGAGTCTGCTTAGGTCCCTTCTATACTACTAACAGCAACAATCCTCGGTTAAAAACCATATATATTTATACCGTCGAGTTGGCTCACTGTGCGAAAGTGTGTTTGTACTCCTAAATTAGCCGGCGTCGGGTAGGATGAAGGAGCCCAGTATGCCACGGCCCATAAGCCCGGATTGTACTGTAACTATAGAGTTATCGAGAAGTCGCTCCGCAGTCTCGTGTAACCAAAATTCGCATAGAGACGGGAATTCCGGTGGCAGCATTGGCTGCCGCGAGCTATGGTTATTTATAAAGTTCCGCGAGATGACATCTGATAGATTCGCTTACGTAATTCATGAACGATGTCGATAAACAGGATACCAAGTTATCTTGAGCGGTAGGTACTAGCACGGTGCGGAGGAACTTGTTGATAACCCTGTAGTTCTACATTATTACACATTAGAATTTATTGCAATGAATGGGTTGCTAGACAAGCGTTTCAAAGGCAAAAGCGTTCGTAACATTCACCTGGGCATTTCACCTATGAATACCTTACATTTCACCCATTGTTAGGTCTTCGGTGAAAGATCGAGTGGAGTCGGAAAAGGTCAAAGAAAGCTCTGGAGTAGAGAGGGAGCTGTAAGTAACGGGGGTTGTGTTGTGGACGAAATCTTTTGATATAGTAGAGAATGCAGCCGCAAGGGTATCTGTAATAGCCCTATTTTCTATGATGGCAATCTTAGAGTATTCGAAGATAGATCACAATTTCTGACATGTGCAACAAATGACTGGTGGTTTATGCCACATTTCATATTGAGTTTTAGGAGTATGCGAGACGAAGGTCAACCAAGACTTTTATAGGTTTAATTTCACGACGCAGGGCGCGAAGACGTTGGGATACAGGTTTTATAGCTGTGATGAGATGTCCTTGTATTTATAATGCTCTCTACTTCTCAACTAATAACTTCTTGGCATTTTTCGTTTCCACTATGGAAGAATCCGATGATCGGTACTACTTCTAGCGGTAGGTATAGAATGCTTTGCTCTCTTGTTAGAAGGTTGAAGAGCAATTTCTCGATATCCACCCTTGTAAAGAGTTCTGGAAAAAGATGTTGCAAATCGTGTTCGAAAACGTCACTGTAGAGCCTCGAATTTGCTTTATTGGGATCCCGTGAGGTAGTTTAATTTGTAAAACAGCAGTGGAGTTTTGAGCAGTGATGGTAATACGAAAGTGGTCGCTATCCTGAGATGTTGAATAAAAGGACCATGTTACAGATAGATTACAAGAACGAAGGTAACTACAGCCTCTAATGGGGTATAAAAGGGATTTTTTTTTTTCATATAAGATGTAAAAAGTCCATAATATAATTTACTAGCACGTCGAGCTTCCGTGCACTTGCAGTGATTGACAGGTTAACTATATAATCGCCGTTAGGATTGGTCTCTTGCAAAAGAGGATGTTGGGAGTGCAAAAGTAATTCTAGATATTCGAGATGGGAGTAAAATTGACATTCAATTGTAAATGAGATCATTCTTCAGTGTGAAAAGAGACCCGTTACCTTTTATAGCTTCCACATGAGTAGCTCTTGGACTGGTATAGCGGCTATCTGTTGCTCATAATTTCTCTGCTATACCTTGTGCTATTGCCTCTATGGTGGGATGTAACATGCGGAGCATTTCGACTACCCCTTGTAAATCTGTAGTATATGTCAAGGTATCAAGGTATTTTGATTACTTCATTAGACATGAGAAAATAAGCTCATTTGGTGCAATATCTAAGAGCGGTTTAATCGTCAGAAGAGAATCCCAATGCAAGTTCGCTGATAGTTTGGGCTTTTTGGCTAGACGAGCAGTTCTGTGCTTTTGAACAGTCCTTAGCAGATGATTGGTATTTCAGTTTGACAGGCGTCAGAATCAAAGCTGGCATCCTCATGGAGATATCAGTCGCAAAATCGTTGGTAGAAGGGAACAGGGGCAGAATAATCGAAGGTTAATCATTCGTTTTGGCGAAATGTTCGAGAACTACGACGCCAAATTAGTAGCAGTAGTCGTCGCAGCATCCATGTTTGTGGCCGTAATATGTGACTACACTAATCTATTGTCTGTTAGTCCCTCCTTTTGGCACGGTACTCGTAACGCTGGGCAGAACTTTTCCTGTGAGAGGAGGAAAGTCTTCTTTGGTGGAGTCGGTAACCTTTGGGTTTGGCGGATGACGTGCCAAATGACACTGCATTTTGCATATGAGGCATTAGAAGAGACAAACCCAGCGGGTATTGCCGAAGTTGCTCAAAACACGTTCCAAGACAGGAGTTTGGAGCAAACTTGCCACGCGTTCGAGAGTATGATGTTCAGTTCAAAGTGGCTGAGGGGTCAAGTTTAATGTTTGCATGCTGGGTACATAGTTTCAGCTAGTTATTTGTTAGTTAAATAGATGTAGATTGAAATGTTTGGGATTCTGGATACGAATTGAACGGGAGAAGAATTAGCGACTTCACCAACGAAGCTACCAGCATGCAATTCAACTGCAATGAATTGATCTTTAGTTGGTGTACTCTTAGCAATTCATAAATAACTTTGGGTTGAGAAGACATTTTAGGTTACCTTAGCTGGAGTGTGTTTTGTTGAATCCAGGCGCTCCAAGTCGAACCCTGCTCGGTAGGCGCCCTTCACAAACACGTCTAATTTCAAACGTGGCACAAGCAGATATTACCTTAGACACTGTAATATGTTCATATATTACGACTTGCAACGATGAACTTGTAGGAATTTTCCAAGGCCTACCTTTTAATAATTGCATAAAGGTGTTTCGTTGTCGTGCGATGCATTATCCAACGATAAATGTGAGCATTGTGTTAGAATAGTTTACGTAAAAGTGACTAGGGCAAACAAAAAATATCTATTTAATCTTCGTAAGTACAGGTATGCATGATTTCCTTTGAAAATTTACACCACCTTGATTGCAAAAGAGGAAGGTATATTTTGAATATAGGCTCGCTTTTCTTTTGACTTGTTTGCGAACCATAAAACAGAAAGCTTTGCGTTTGATTACGATGCTTGTTTTTCCTTTCAATCCCGACTTGCCAAAGAACACAGGAAATGTATATTTGTGGAGCTGGAAGGAGAATAACATTTGCATTCTGGCAGAGAACTCTTAGAGGATTTTTCCCTTTCTCTCGGACGAGGTTCGTGCCATAGCATACGGTTGTTTTATTTATAATTCTGGTTTACGACCGCTGATCTTGCCACACCGTCTATCAGTTACCTTAATAAAGTGCAGAAAAGTTTTGTATCGCTCCCTATCTTCACGTAGTGCTATTGGAGTTTTACTGGGATCGAAAGTTAGCAGATAGTGGAGGTCTTGTCCATCGTTTTAGCTTTAAAAATCTGTTATTACTTTCAGATAAATTCTCTACCCGCTATATTTACTTTTTGTGTATCTTCTGCAAACTGGTGCATAAAAATACAGTTGCGGACGAAAGTATTGGAACACAGCATTTTTGAACAGAGCAATGCTTATATTGACCATCGATTCAGAGATATTGGTGAATTTGAATTTATTCCCCCCGTACCTAACCTACAATTATCTAGGAGGATATTTTTAAAAGTCTTCATATGGGGAAGAATGTCCGATTGTTTCTCATATGTTGGTTTCCTGCTAAGACATATTAGTAAAGCAGTCATGGGTAGATATCTCATAGGTTTTCTTGTTCCCTGCTAATTCCCCTTGCATCAAGAGAGTGCGCGTGTTGTCTTTATTTTGTGGTGTAGTAATGTAGTTAACTGCAGTCATAATGGGACGTAACAGCGGCGACAACTCTGGGGTTTGTAACATTGTTGCACTGTTATTCCATAAAGGTAAATCTTACCTATGTAGGGGTTGCATTAGTATAATCCCAACAACAGTTTTTAACATTGTTCAGCGCTATAGGATGTTACGGTTCTGGGGAAAAAAAAAAAACAAGAACTGGATGACTAAGGGAACAGAGGACGATACAAACAAGTGAAGAAAAATCCAATGGTTTCTGCTCAGGTAAAGAGGTACCTAGGTAAGGAAGTTCATGTTATGACTATTGGGAGGATCCTGAGGTGGGTCGGATACAATTCCAAAACTTCCAGGTGAAAGGACATGATAGGCACGGGTGGAGGAGCATTGATGTGGGGTTGTGGGGCTTCTGGAAGTGTTGGAAACCTTGTATTTATAGATGACTATCGATAAGCTTCGGTATGGAATACATATATTGCAGAATAATCTCGAGCAGTTGGGCTTAAACTACTTCCTCCAACAGGACACCGATCCTAAGCAGACATCAGAACTTGATCATTAATAGTTTGCAACACACTCCATATTTTGTCAGATTAAGCGGCCACGCTCTTATCGGTATTTGTTTCTATGTTACGCACCACTCACCTGCTGAACTTCCAGTTCGCGCAATAGCGACATCGTGACCGGGCACGCCGGATGTGACAAAGGCAGTAGTAACGTTCTTTGGTGGTTTTCAATCATAGAGCGATTTACTGCGTAACAAAGTTTCTATTTTTTGCCAGTTTAAAAGAACGCGAAACTCCGTTTTCGTGGTGTAGAGCATTTGGGGAACGCTCTGTTTTATTTCATTGATTTTTTTTTTTTTTTTTTTTTTTTTTTTTTTTTTTTTTTTTTTTTTTTTTTTTGCGCGCGCGGAGTTAGTCATTCCTATTGAATTTCAACGCATAATTGGTAATCTTGATTTTTCTATTGGTTCATTTGCTTAGAACCGTTGGCTTTGTGCGTATGGACGTTTCACGGAGTAAAATATAGTTTCTTTTAGTATTTATTATTGCGTCTTCGTGAGTTGGGGCCTGTTACGGTTTTTTTTTTTTTTTTTTTTTTTTTTTTTTTTTTTTTTTTTTTTTTTTTGAGAACTTCTCTCGAGGTTTTTGCCAGTCGTGATTTCTTTCGTTTTATTACTAACGCTATTTGTTATTATTTAGTAAGGTGATGTTGCTGTTGCAGTTGATATTTTGCACTCTAGGTCATTGAGCTGACGGGGTTTGTGATAATGTTCCTATGCTCTCGTGTAATAATAAAGTGTGGTAAGTGGTAAATTACAAAAGCTATGGATTTACGGCTGGAGAAGCTAATTTATTTGTATTAACACATCGCTTTGTTCATTAATAACATGCTATTACTACACTAAAGCAAATGATTAGACTTACTGAGTTTAAAACGCAAGAATAGCCCGTTGTATACGTAATAGACTGGTAGTAATTAAAAACCAATGTGGGAGCGTAGAACGTATTCAAAAGAGGTCTTCTGTACTTATTAAGTTTGATATATAGGATATGGATAACTGCTCTTTCTGTTCTGTTATGTTAAAATGTGTTTTTAAGTGGCGCATGAGTAACTCCTTGTGATTACTGCTTCATCATTTCTGACAGTGCCTGTTTTAAGCGTTTTTTAATTTTATTTTATACCGCCTGTTGCCCAATAGCCGTCACAAAGGGTACGTACTTTAAAGATCTGACAATCTAATTGCTGTATGGCACGGCGAAATCTATTTTCAAAGTTAATCTGGATTTACTCGAACCAAATAACATGTTTTGAAGAATAGTTTGTAAAAGAGCGACTAGTTAAATTCACGTGACTGTAACAATATTTTTGCTTTCTCTACTGATAAGTAGAAGGAAGTATTGTATTTCACCCAAAAATTCGATGTCGAGATTTCACCGGAAATATATGTTTTGAGACCCCTGAATCCAAAAATAAAACGCATTTTTAGAAAAAGGCCCGTGTGTGTCTGTGGACAGCATAACTAAAAAGCGAAAAGTCTGTTAAAAAAACCAAAGTTGGTATTAAAGTTTAATGTCTTTCAAAGATGGGACACGAAGATTTTGAAGAAAATAGCCCCACCCTAAACTACCCTTTACATGGAAAATGTTTTGAATTTTTATTTCCTTGAAAATGGTTCTTAACAATTTTGATTAAAATGTCATAAGTTTAGAGATATGTATATGACAAATGAAATGTATATATTGAATTTTCTGCCTATAGCTTATGTAGTCCTGTTTACTCTGGATGACTTAAATAACTCGTAAATCGTAAGAGACAAAATCTTACTATACAAAATACTGTACACACACACACACACACACACACACACACACACACACACACACATATGTATATATAATGTAGATCTCGCTAAAACACACAATTTGTCTTTTTTTGGTAGAGTAAACCATTACACAGATTTTCCATATCAGTTTCGGAAAATTTAAAACTTTTGTGAAATGGAACATCGTTGTTCATTATTATATGTTAAGGTGCAAATGCTTTAAAGGATTTGATTATCGCTCAAAGCCTATTGTATTCTAATATTCCCCTTGCACCCACAAGGAAATAAACAATAAGAGAATTTGTACAACTAACACGAAGAAGATAGAGTAATAGGAGTTTGTGAGAATGGGCAGTTCAAGAGCAAAAGTGTAGAGTGCAGAACATCAGATTTTTTCTGTTACTTGTTAATAAAACATGTTAATAAAATGTCCAGAGAAAGGAAATATATCAAAGAGTAGGGCGTGTCACGTGGGTGTAACTCATCAGATAACTTTTGTATAACCATTGTGCGAAAGTCAACAACATTTTCAGTTTGGCCTCTTTGTGCCTCATTGTGCGTTATTACTACAGGCCGATAATGTTCTGTTTTGTCGGTGTCAGATCGTCATACACTTCCCGAGCAGGCCGGTATTTTTTGTACAATTGTCACAATCGCTTGATGGACGGTGTTTGTGTGACAAGCTGTAGAGTGACGTCTGACACATAGCCATGCAACAGTGTTGATTTTTTGACAGTTCAGCTTTAGCCAAATGCTTTTTGTGTAGTTGCGAAAAAGTGATTCTTATGCTTTAATCTTTTCTTGACGAATAACATACTGTCCCAAATTGACACATAAGATTCGACTGTCAGATCTACCAGCAGATATACCAGGTGAGTCAGCCGCGCCTTATTTTTTTGGAAGGTAGACCACCCATCTAACGGCATGTGCGCCTTAGTCCAGTTTTGCGCTTACTAAAATGTATTGCTTGCCATTCTTAAAGAGAGGAATGCGCAAAATTGAGAGCAACAGTGCTTTAAGGGACAGAACGTACTCCTCGCTAAAGTACACCTCAAAAACATACGACTCGTTTACTGAGAGCGAATTCCGGTTCCCAGCCGATTTTACAAACTTTTTATTAGAGTATACATAACGTAATTCAGTAAACGACTCGGAAAAATTGGACCTATCATATGAGTACACTAACAATGTCAGCTAAAAAGAAAATGGTGGATTCTTGTGGTTAGAGCAGGGGTTGGCTGGCAAAAATTAGGAAAAATTTAGACACGCCTTATCCATCATGGACCCGTACAGTCAAAACGGACATATTACTAAACAACAGTTTATTTACATTTTTGCGAGAACTGCGCCTCGTACTTCTTAATTAATATGCACAACAGCTTTTGCCATTTAAGTAATGTATTAAATCGTCCAGCAAATGATTAAAACTGTCTTAAAAGCCTAAATCAAGCCCGAAAATTTGCGAGGTGGCAATGGCATAGTGCCAGGCATACAAGTTCTACTATTGCACGCGGTACGTGCTTTTTAGTCAAGTCTCGAAATAGCTGAATAGGATTGTGACGGGTCATCTGCGCTAACCCACAATGACACAGGTTCGAGTCTCAGCAATGTAAATATTTTTTTTTAATGTTCATCAAAACTCGGAAACCGAATTCACAATAATGTAATTATGAAGTACCTGAGGGTTTAGGACATAATTTATATCGTTTTTGGTTGTCCACATTTTTAATAGCAGAATAATTCATTGTGTGTAAAATTGAGTTTAACTTCCATGTCATTGTCTAATCATTGTCTAATTCCCCGCTCCTTTCTTCGCAAACAAATGAAAGGTAACACATGTGCTTGGCCAACTTCTGTATGGACAGTAAGAAATACTCTGAAGAACTGTTTTTCTAAGAATTACTGCCTATCTCAAACTAACGTGTTTAACTTTGGAGTAAATACGGTAACTCGTCGAATGAAGGAAGGATAGGAAATTCGATGGACCTTTCCAGCGTTCGCCTAGCGATATGGGGAGACCCCTGAAACAAACCGTGGTTCGGGATGGTCGGCCGCGGGAACCGATCCCACGACCTCCCGGATGCCGGTCAGATTTTAGCGTCTGAGCTATCCCCTCGGTAAGAATAAAGATAATTACTCGTATTTCTCAGCTGAAAGTGAGGTTATGATGTAAATAGCTATCCTTGAATGAAATAAAGTCGAAGTATTGATTTTAAGTGCTAGAAAATGGCCGAATAAAGACCCATAAGGTAAGTGACAACCTCGTAAAGTATTCCCTTTAAGCAGAAAATGGCTTAACATGACCTATATGCATTTTAAGAATGTACACATTAAAATGGTTATTATGCAACAATAAAAAATGGCGTGTCATGTTCCGGGCCCTGATAAGTAGTAGAGAATGTTTGTTCTGGAGGCATTCCGCTTTTAGAGTGGAATTACTTCCATGGCGCCAGTTCCCAAACTCAACTCTACTTCTGTTTGCGGTCACATTTAACTCGGCCAACCGGCAACTGTGCTGTCGGCGCTGACGATAAGATACGGCATTCGCGGTGACGGGCGAAGGTCATGTTCATGGGAGTTTCATGGCTGACTCACGGCGCAGTCTTTTGTTTGGTCGAGTTGATGTGTATGTATGTATCTGAAGGTGCAACAGTGTTGCAATGTTGAACTATGTTTGTCATGATTGTGTTGTCTTAGGTGTTCTGCGCTGAAATGAAACTATAGTAGACAACATTTAGTGGTGGCTGATACCTGACTTAATATTCTCTTTCCTGTTGTGCAAATTAATTTTATGGGCGCTTATGATGTATATCACAGGCTTACAGTGGGAATTCACAGCGTGCTTAATTATACAACTTAGCAAGTCCTGACAACCCCCAATTGGATTTTGTGTTGACCAGCTCCTTCTGCCACCCACCATTAAACTTTGTGTCAGCCATGGGTATAATTTTTGAAAGGGAACTGGAATGCTTAAGCCTCAAACGCCATAGGCAACAGCTTGATTTATTACAAGTTTTCTGTAATTTAACCTTAAAGTCGCCATAAGTTATTATAACTGAACTATAAGAGGCTTGCAGAGGTCTTAGCGGACGACAAAACAGTGGTTGATAGTTTTTATGTTTTTAGTAGATTGTAATATCAATTTGAGGATTTACATTTTTAGATATTTGTTTATGCTTTTTGACATATCTATTACTTTGTTTTATATCTGGCTATTGCCACTGTATTTTACGTTTATGTGTATATTGTCATTGTTACCAGTGATTTTATTTTTTATTGAAATTTATATCTGGCTATTGCCATGAATTTTATAAGGGCGCTCATGACCTAAAAGTTGAGCGCTCTTAAAGCCACAAATCCATCCATCCGAATTATAAACTCGTAATGGACTATTTTAATCGTTTTTATTAGAACTTAATTAGCATAAAGAAAACATAAGTGGAAACTTCGCAAGAAATTGGTGTGATTCTAATTTGCGCCGAAGTCATCAGTATTGCGGTAGCCCTAAGACGGGTTAAGCAATTTATTGCTATTAATGTTTTCTCCACTTCATAAATATAATTGTATTTGTCCTGTGATGTCGGTGTATATACCTATTCCACCACTCCAGTACGACGCCGGCTGCACATCAAGAGGCTTGGGGCCAGCTACCTCATACCACTACGTTGCTACAATATCGGGTGAGATATTGGTCGATTCCAGACAGTTCGAGCAGTTTTGAATGCCGGGCTTTTAGAAGCTTCGAGAAAGTGGAATGAGTGGTTTAAGGGCCGGTGGACAACTACGTCACTTGGGTCCGAAGAAGCGTGGATTTCCAGAGAACTCGCCCGTACCTAAGTCTGGACTATGTGAGTCGATAGGGAGAGAGCAGGCAGTTTTTCAGTCAGCGTTAGTCAGTTTGGATCAGTTTCAGCCAGCTAACTGTCGGAGTTATTTGTGTAAACAGTCGAGTAGTGCTAGTGAAGTGCATGTCAAGGCTACAATACATCAAAAGTGCTGTGCGTTGCTAGGTCACAAGTTGTGAATTGTGATTCAGTTTCTAAGGGAAATAAAGGGGCAAACGTAATTGGACTTGAAATTTGTAACAATATTATCGTGCATATTTGTTAGGTGATCCAGGATGAAGGGATTAATAAAAAATCTCCCAGGTGGCAGTGTTATCTGGTGGGGTGGAAAAGTTTTGAAAATGCCAGTTTGTCCCTTCCGGGTCATTGCCCTATTGATGCCTAAGCGTTCCATTGTTTAACCCTTACCTTAGAATTAGCCATCAAACTAGTACATTAAATTTCTGTTCCTGATTGCTGCCCCTTACGCTACCTGGAGCGCCCTCTCTCCCCTGGGAATAAAAAAAGTGGTCAGTTTACTGATCCATTTAAAAGTACTGACCTTTGTTCAACCATTGTATTGCATTTACAATTTTTGAAGTTAATTTTAACGAGTTTTCACTTTAACAAAATAAATTGCGAAGCCGCAGATATGTATTATAACGACTATGCATTGTGTCCTGCGTGTATATTAGCCAATTAGCGAAAAAAGGAGGAGAGGAGTGCTGAAAAATACATGTCAACGGGGCAAGTTTATAAAAAACAGGGTTTAAAAATTGTCAGAGAATTTGTCGCACATGCCGCAACGCCTCTGCATCCATGTTCGTTATCAGTTATGTTTTACGTTCATAACGAAAGTGTAGGACATCTCTATTCGTGTACCAGCAGAATCATAATTGCCCCACATTTGGCTAGCACTCATCCTAGTAGTCTCTTACCAGCAGTTGTTGCGATTTGTCTACAAAATAACATCAACTTTGACGTGCCATGCGGGCAGCAATCAGTCCCGTCTTATGCGAAGCGGAACAGTTTGTCTGTGTTTGGCGTTTTGTGGCGCCCTGGCGCATTATGGGAACACTTGCTTGGCTCCGACCCAGTCGAAGAAGCATTGTTTGCCAACTCTCATTTCTCTGAAATGCGAGCCAAGGTGCGGGTGTAGTAATTTTTGTTTTCGTTTTGTTTACCGTGTTTGCTTGCTTGATGAGAGTTGGAAAACCTCCGCGGCGTTAAGATCAACAGGCGTTTGTTTTGCAGCATTAAGTTGTGGTCGTTATCTTTGTTTGGTTCCGTGAAGAACTGTGAATAATTAAATACAGTTGTGCTACTTTCATACGGCGATTTGTTAGCTGTCCGACGCAGCTTGCTTGGTTTTTGCAAAAAATATTTATTTATGAACTTGAATTTATACAACGCATTTCATTTTGAGCTTTATGTTTGAACAGTCTAATTTTGCAGTTGTTTGGTAATGCAGAGATATTCAGCGGGTGCTAGCGCAATTTTCTTTGGGTTTCAAAATTTACACATTTGTTTGTGGATAATAGGAGCTGTATTGCCAACGTGTTACTAAAGCGCGTCTCACCCTTAAAAGACAGTACACGTTAAATGGAGCGCAGTGTTGCAACATGTACTAGTTGCGAATCTCTCTCCGCGAGCGACTCGAGGTGGCCTGAGTCCTGTACGTCCTTCAATTGCTGCTTGACGAGACGGGCCCTTTTAACTTTGGTATCCCTCCACGCCTTTGTTACTGTATGACCTAAATTTACAAATGACTCGTCTGTATAAACAATTGATTTCCCCTGGTCCCTAAACCTTTTACGTCTTTTAGATATTTATGTCGCCATCTGATGATATCGATATCGTCTCTTTCTATTAATATGCACTTGTTACCCTTTCTTTCATATTCGAACCCCAAATCAGAGTGGCCCTTGAGAAATTTGGTAGGGTCTCATCACTGTTGAACTGTGACAAAATTATATTCAGCGTGGGTGGAATATTTGCAAACTGTAAAGAATGAACAATTCGCCACACTCCACTTTGCACTATTCAATCTTATTGCGTTAACCTAGCGTTTTGTGTAGTCCCGCCCCTTTTGCTTTCTTTTTCGATGGCGTTCTTAGAGGTCCTTCCATTAGTTCCTTTTTAATCATACACACTACTGCTTCTGAACACTCAATAGCCTTAGCTGTTTCTTTTACTGCCTTACACGCATTTTACTTCAAAAATAATCTAACACATTCATAATTATTTGGCGTTCCTTACTTCTTAATTTACCAACATATCGTCTCTTCCTAGCTCCCCCCTCCATAACTACAAATATTTACAAAAATATTAAACAAATAACGCAATAACAGCTCACAGTTACACACACGGCTTCTTTCGAACTAATGCTAGTGCTGCTCCTTATACTATCTTCTGTGTCAGGCCTGACGCTGAATAGATGAATACCTTTTGTTTGCCTAATTGGATAAAAGAAAGAGGTTACTGCCTTTTGGTTTATTTTAAAAACTTTCTCCGACCTTCCTCAACATTTGTTCTCGCTGGTTCCCTGATGTAAACTCAAAAACAAAAAAGTTTCACACTGCGTAACTTTTGCAGTGCACAGATATAAAATTTTCCGAAAACATTTAATTTAAAAAATTATAACCCTTAACTGGGTAAACATAGAGAATTCAAAGTAGGCAGGTAGTAGCACTATAGTTTACTCTACCTAAGAAAAAAATATAGATGCATTCTAGCAGTTAGTTTGTTAGTGCGTGATGAGTGTAGAAACAGCAAATATCGGACTTCTATTGAAAAAAACGTTTTCTGAAGAAATTTGGACCTATAGAAATGTATAATGACTCTGAAAAGGATATAACCTGATAGAGAAAAAAATTCTGCATAGGATAATGTGTTCAAACCTGAAATTTATAACAAATGAATATTTATACCATGCTATTAGGAATGTGGCAACAGAGCGAGGGTAGAAAAGGACGCGGCTAATGGCAACTTGTATGCGCTAGATAGAGACAGAGATGTCCCATTTAACTCCATACTGTCTTTTAAGAGTGAGACGCTATATAGAATCTTTAGTTTGCCTGGAGAAACCACTAATGTTCAATCACAAATTCCTAATTTTGATACTTAGATATTTATCACCAGAGTTCTAAACCAATAGGATTGCAGTGAGCAGAATTGCTTAAGTGGTAACGTTTGTGACCCGCATTTGGGATGTCGCGGGTTCGATCCCCGTGGCCGACTTTCCTGGCCCATGGGTTTTTCGGAGGTTTCCCCGGGTTGCCAGGCGAATGCTGGGAAGGATTTCCATATCCTCCAAATTTCTTGTCGCTCCATTTCGTTATACCATCTCATTTCACCATTTATCCCATTAGGTTTCTTCCAGAGTTGGAAGTGTGAACATGCGCTCGTTCCCCGGATTGGAAGGTGAGCCACTGGTTTCCGGGTCCCCCATTGGATGGTACAAGCCCGTGGGCGGAGGGGAACTAGGTCAGCCTCCGCCGGGGTGTTTCTAGCTGGGTACGTCTATAGACTCCGTCGTGGCAACGTTCCGGCCGCCCTTAGTATCCATTCGCCTCATCCTTCCTCCCGGGGGTGCCTTTCGGTCGAGGTGCTAAATCCCCCTCCGTAAGTTGTCATTTGTCCAGAGCCTATAAGTATTGAAACCGTGGAATGCTTTTTGCATTTCATTCTGGACAGAAGTTCGCACTAACTGAAAACTTAGCCTGGAAGATTTTTTACTTTAGTTTCTATTTCTATGTAAACCTGGCTATCGAAATTTCGAAATACGAAGGATCATATATACCACAGCAACTAACTTGAGCGGCTGATAAGCTGACAACTTCATAATCAAAATGTTTTATTGACATATGTGCTCTCTCAAAACATTGGCAATGGATTTTAATGAATTGTTTAAAAGCGATTTGGAAACATTTTTAGAGAGTAAATCCAAGTCTTGTATAGGTAGGACTTTTGTATGAAATTGATAGCTATGGGCATTGATAAAGGTTTGTTTCTTTAGTATATTCTGCACCATTAATAAAAATTGGACAAAATTACAATGTTTTATTATAATTTGCAGCAGAAAGCATCACGCTTGGAACAGTATTCTGACACAGTAGGTGTTTCCGATGTTAATGACATCCTTAACAGCAGCGGTTTATACTCTGATCCTTGAAGGCCAGCTTTTCAATGATTTTGGCATGCTCAAAGTGCGAAACGCTATGCCCCTTCTGTGTTTAATTACAATGCTTTGACCTGCTGCGCACTCAGCCACGATCGCGACACGAACAGAGCGGATTAGCACTTCCGTTGTTTCAGTAAACAATGGTGCAATACAGATGGCTACATGGCCATGATAAGAAATAGAAGCTATTTCAGTTATATTTAGTGAAACTGTTACTAAATACTATGTCTTTATTATTTGAAGTCAGTACGTCGAGTCTAATTACGATTTGCAGGAAGATTTAGTGGTTAAACGTTGTAGACCCTGTAACGGGTTGTAACGTTGGGCGCCATTTGTAACGGGTTTGGGACGTTGGATTTAGGTAGGCATGAGAGGATGTTTCTCAGGCGCGAGGTTAGATGACAACACAACACAGACGTTTACTAAGTTTATTCTTCACCACTTCATTTGCCTCGAAGTGCCGACCTGAGCAAGTTTCTGGTGTTTTGTTCTAAGATTGCTATTTGCTTTACTTTACGCTAATCTCTGTCGCCCTTCACACCTCGACATTTCTTTTTGGCGCGAAGCTATACCTATTCAACGATACGAGGTTCACCCTCCTAGGAACATCGCAACACAGCATATCCGCCAGCAGTGATCTCCTCCAGCCTTTCCTATTTGTCTCACCCCCGGACTTTCTCTCTAGTCCCGTTATGGAGGAGGGGTGTATTTTCCCCAGCTGTGTCCTTGGACTTAAGACAACCGTCTCTCCGTGCGAGGTGACAAAAGATGTCCCCTGGCCTTCAGAAATGCGCTCAGGTCAACCTACTTCCAAGAGGCAGCTTCTTTGCACAATACAAAGTTATACTTATATATAAAAGTCTTATACATATGTACGTTCATAATCTAAAATTACAAATATATACATAGAAGTTCCCGTCTCAACCCTTCAACAATCCTTACACTCCATAATACATTTAAGGCCACAGGAAGCGTTTAGTCCAAGAAACCTAGAAGACAGCGTAGTGATCTCACCGAAGAAACATTAGACGACATCGGTCATCGTTGGGCGATTTCCCCCCAAAAATCACATAGACGTCTTTCGCAACAGGCATTCTCATGGCTCTGTACGAAGAGCTACTAAGTTGATGAAGTTAAAGATAAATTTGCCAAGTAAAGCCTCTAAAAGCAGTTTTGAAAATCTAATGTGTTGCACTCACATGACTTTCTCTACTCTTGTACTAACCATTCTTACAAACTCTTATTCCTATATCTTCATGTTAATACAGATCAACATTGGCAGAAATTATCTTATTATTTAGTTTCTTTTAGATACAAGGGAAATATGGGAATACCGGAGGCTTTGAGCGACAGTCAAATCTTAAAGTTTGGAAATTCGGTTCTCTTTGCATGGCTAACATATAAAAAATGAATAACGGCGTTCCATGTGTCACACACATAAGCAAAATCTCCGCAGTGGTTCACTGTACAAAAGATTTATTTAGACATAAATTGTGTATTTTAGCAAGATCCTACTCCCCCCCCCTGTATTGTGAAGTTTGCCCTATCTCTTACGGTTTACCAGTTATGCAGAAGTCGTCCAGAGTAAATAGGACTTCATGTGCTATAGCCAGAAAATTGAAGATACACATTTCATTTGTCATAAAAATAGCTCAAACATATCGCATTTTAATAAAAATCGTTAGCCATTTTCAAGAAAATCAAAATTTTCCTAGTAAAGGGTAGCTTAAGGTGGATCAATTTTCTTCAAAATCTTCGTGTCGCATGTTTGGAAGACATTAAACTTCAATACCAACTTAGGTTTTTAACAGACTTTTCGTTTTTGTGTTATGCTGTCCTCAGACTGACAGATACGCACGCACACACGGGTCTTTTTCTAAAATTTTTTTTTTTTTTTTTTTTTTTTTCTTAGGGGCCTCAGAACATCTATTTACGGTGAAATCTGGACATCAATTTTTTTTGGTGGAATACAATATTTCCTCTACGTAGTAGAGAAAGTGAAAATGTTTCATGGTTGCACCCGCGTCGTTCTAAGATAGTGCAGACGACAACGAGCGAAATACATCGGGGTAGCCGGTTCGTAGTTTATTGGCTCTCCCGGTAATTCATATATACGCATATTACATGTCATGTGAACATTAGCAATGCTGTTTTCGTCTTGATGGTTTAATTATGAAATGCCTGTTTTACGCTGTTCCTCATCAGGACCTTGAATTGGAGCCATGAAGAGTCTGTAATGAGCATTCTACGTGATTAACTTGAATTATGCGTTGTCTGCAAGGCTTGCTTGGTATGATCACGGCTGATCCTTTTTATTGTCCATTTTGCAGTCTTGGATATGATGTCCTCTGGATGTTGGAATGGGAAATTACCATTTTCTCAAAAGTATGGATTTAGGAAGGCCATTGGCGCGATTCCAATCTCTCCATTTCTCTTCTCTGCAAACTTTACTTAATCCTACGTAGGAGCAGAAATAGGTAAAATGAAAGAAAAATGCGGAGCCAGCGCTTTCCCTCCTGGGAATATTTCATTCCGCATTCTCTCGGCTAGGGTGTGAGTATAGGGTCTTGCTGGGCCTTAAGCAAATACCTTGGATTGTAATGCAGAATATGGCAAATGCAGCATGATAGTGTTTCTTCCTAAGCACGTCAATTGCATTGGTTTTGCTGTTCTCAGCATCCGACTTGATTGCACAGCAGCAATTACGTTAAACGTCGACTGTTTATTCACTTCAATTGTTGGTCTATTCCGTGCATTGCTCCTACCAGTGTAATAATGTGAATCAATGCAAATACTGTAAGGTAGGTACCAGTATTTCAGAGGTTGTGGGCGGAATTGGATGGTATTTGTAAAGTTATAATGCCTGTTTAAAAATGAGCTGAAGGCTATAAAGCTTCTCTAACTGGGTATGGATTACTGAAAAAATTAGCTCGTTCGGCCCTTTTTAAAATTTAGTGAACGTTACTACTCAAACTTCAGTTGTTTTGGGAAATTCAATGTTATTTTCAGTTCTAAACATAATTTTAATTACCTTACACAGGAGTGTAAGCAGGAGAGGGAACTCGAGCAACCCAGATATAAAAAATCTGATGTGTTGCACTCACATGACTTTCTCTGCTCTTAACTCTTATTCCTGTATCTTCGTGTTAGTTGAGATAACCATTTGTACAAATTATCTTATTGCTCATTTCCTTTTAGGTGCAAGGGGAATGTGGGAATCCAGTAGGCTTTGAGCGATAGTCAAATGTTTTAAGGCTAGTCACAATATGATGTGCTTGAAATTGACTTCTCTTTGCACCATCAGGAGAAAAAGTGATTGTGGACCTCCCATTTGAGAACGGTCTGTAGGTGTTGCAAATTTCTGACATAACGAGCAATATCTCCGAAATGGATTGTTTCACAAAAAAAGTAATTTGACATAAGGTGTGTTCTAACGGGAACTGCATCTTTGGTATAGTAGGATTTGGTCTGTTTCTAACGGTTTACCAGTTGCGCAAAAGTCAGGGATTGCTTGGCTTTTAGTCAAAAAAATCGAAATAGACATTTCATTTGCCGTAAAAGTATCTTCGATGGCATTTTAACCAAAATCGTTAGCCATTTTTGAGAAAATCAAAGTTTTCGGAACATTTTCCATTTAAAGAGTAGTTTAGGGTGGTTTGTGTCTCATCCTTGAACGATATTAAATATCAACTTTGGTTTCTAACCGACTTTTTAACTTTTGACTTACGCTCTTAGACTCATTTTTTCTAAAAATGTCTTTATTTTATTCAAAGGGCTCAAAATGTATGTTTCCGGTGAAATGTCGACATCGAATTTTTGGATCGAAAGCATCATTTGCCCCACTTACTATACGTAGTAGAAATATTAAAAGTGCTATATACATTAAAACAGTAGTAAATATTAGGGCAAGGGACAGGTAATTTAGAATTTCTTTCGGAGAATTATTACTCCATTTTATATGCTTGGTAAACCGCAAAAGGTTTCGCCAATTCTTACCACATATAAATGTATGTCTCGTTAACACAGTTTTTGTTACGTAAACCATTTCTGAAATATTCTTTATTGGTTTACATTTTCAAATACATACACTATTCTCAATTAATATGTGGCTGTTAGTTTCTCCTTATGGTAATGCATGAACTGTGACTCAAATGCCGTTATCGAATTTTTGGATGGAATGCTGCCACAGGTATGGAGTTGAAGAATAAAACCGAAACACACCCTTGTCCACCGTGGCTCGAAGATATAAAAAAGCAAACAACAAAGGTGTGCCTGTTGATCGCACCTGTAAAGTTCCGAGCTCTAGTTTATTATAACCAAAGCAGAAAAGAATTACCTATTTGATCTAGAACTGAAGCTCTAAAACAAAACCCTTTATGACCTCAGCGAAATACAAGTAGATATATCTGTATTTATATTACTACAATCTATAAAAGGCTGGCAAGGAAAGGGCTATAAAACTAAATTGGCCCGGTGCAATTCCCGGTGTAGTAAACAGTCTGCGACAATTGCTGCAAAATAAATCATCGTTTAATGTTACCGTTGAATCAAAACGCCACAAAGTGCACGCTGAAACCATCAAAATAAAGCAACAGAAAGCACTTTTGATAACTGCAAACTGGTTTCTTAAGTGTTCACGAAATGTAATTTCTTACATTAACATTTTAAAAATGGCTGATTTGGTGTTGTGTTGAGTGCATGAATATTGTGGCCTTCTAATTTGGAATGTTTACGGAATAGATTTCGCTAATTATTGAAAAGTTTATTCTAGCTTCATCTGCACAATGGATAGGTTGATTTATTACCTTTCTTGAATTTATCACCATGGAACGCTGGAGTTCAGGTGACATTTGTGTCACCAAAGACACAATTTGACAATTTGTGGGACTATAATCTTATATGAATGTTTTGTGCGGAGATATTCTTTGTTATTAGAGGCAAAAGAGTAATTTGTCACAAGGAATAAAGAGACTTAAGTGATTTGATTTCAAACCAATGAATATCATTTTGAAGCAAATATCGTTTTTACACTACTAGGGACTCGCTTAGTGCGATTGAGTGTTAAGTGACAGATCATCAGGGAATTGGGAAGTATGACGGAACAGGAATTTTGTATGTTAAGTGTAAATCATGTGTTAAATATGCACGAGTTATTTATTTGCCCAACCCTGGTTATAGGTAACCCCCAGGATACCAAGTATGCTATATGTCATGGCTGCCTTTGGGCTGCAGTTTGCACTGTTTACAGTTGGATTACTGTCTGGCTGCTGCATATGGACCCTTTAGCGGTTTTTTTTTTTCTGTAATCAGGTGTATTTCTGCAGTCACTGATTCCCAGAAGGCACGCAAGGTGGCAGGGGATTAATTATGTCTGCGTTAACTTACATCCTAGGTATGTCTTAGTCTTTTGGGAGTCTTAATAGAGTTAATAATCATATGGGTATCCCATTCCTCTTCAAAGGTGAACATTCAGTTCAAGAAATCAGGCTCTAGACTAGCGATGTTCTACCTTGTCTCTTTGGAGACACCTAATTAGCTGCTATTTCCCACCTCACTCCTTCAGTCGGAGGGTGAATCAGTTCTTGCCTGTGACGTGTAGAAACACAACAGCGAGTATCCAGCGAAGAACACAAACAGGCGATTCCATGGCAGTTTCTAGGTGATAACTTGCATTTTCTCGATGATTTTTGCATAAATGGTAAACAATAAGAGCAGTAGTAAGAGTCTTACTACATAAAAATGTGGATCTGGTTAAAAGTCAAAGTTTATGTGAAATACCTGTTTTGGTGTTTTTGAATGAACCGTTTCAGAGATACTCTATTATTTATGAGAATTTGTCAATAGCTGTACATTTCTCGAATAGGAATGTGTTATTCGTTTTTTATCTCTTGGCCTTGCAAAGAGAGCGGAATTTCAAAGGCATCGAAAGGCAAACAGCTCTTAAAACATTGTACTATCGCTTAAAGCGTACTGTATTCCCAAATTCCCCATTGCACCTATAAGCAAATTAACAATCAGGTACTTTCTGAAAACGCTTATGTTGATTAAAATGTAGATGAGAAATATCTAAGCATTTGCAAGAATGTGTATAAGGGTGAGTGTAGCTCTACATATATTTGTCAGCAGTTTCTCCAAATTGAACTGTACTAAAAGTCTGTATTACAGTAGATTACGCGACGATCACTTGGTGTATCTTCTAAAGCTATGCACTTCGACTTTATTGATAGACTTCATAAGTAGTACCAAAGAAGTCACTAGTGAACAGATGTTTATCCCATAATATTAAAAAGTGTTTTCGTAAATCAAACGCAACGTACACATAACAAAACCGCCACCGTACCACAATTCACGCATAAGTGGCAAAGTCCGCGTATTGCGGAAGGAGGTAAATGTAACCTCCCCTCTTTCGCAAACGTTGGACATACTGGTCTATACTAATAGGTACCATATGGGAGTTCGATTGATTATGAAGAATAAGTTAAAATCTGCAGTAGCTTCTTTAGGAAAAGCACATCAGTGTTTCGCTCCTTCCCTCATGATTTCCGTTGGCTCGGGTGGTGGGAGAGTCACTTCCAGTGCAAAGAAAACGTGGTGTGGTTAATCTGGACAATTGCATTAGGGGAATGTTAGGGAACACGTTTCCTTCAGAGCATCTTGAATAACAGCGCACGCCTTCCCCTCGTTTTCCCTAACCAATTAAATCACTTCCTGCGATTCTCAAACTACTAGTTTCGTGCTTTCTTAATCCGAGCACGGTCTGTCACGCAATGTCGTACATCAAGTTCTTGTAACTAGCTAAAAATAGATCCAACATCAATATGCAAGCGCACGGATCTGTCGGAGCTTGCCGACTTTTCTTTCTTCATCAGAACTTCAACTCAGTCAATATTACCTAAATTCGTGACAACCTTGCCTCGAAAGTGTTGCAATTATCCTTGCTAAGACGAATTTTTCAGAGCGCATTGAGGTTAACCTTCGATATTGTTAAATTTTTACTTTCTCTACTACGTAAAGTACAGGAAGTAGGTATTGTGTTCCACCCAAAAATTCGATGTCGCCGGAAATACCTGTTTTGAGGACCCCTGAATAATAAACAGCATTTTTAGAAAAAGTTGCGTGTGTGTCTGTCAGTTTGTGGACAGCATAACTCAAAAACGAAAAGTCGGTTGAAGACCAAAGTTGGTATTTTAAGTTTGTCTTTCAAGGATGCGACACGAAGATTTTGAAGAAAGTTGCTCTACCCTAAACTGCCCTTTACGAGGAAGATATTTTAAAACATTTTAGTTTCTTGAAAATGACATGGCTTTGATTAAACTTGTAAATGTTTAAGATATTTTTATGACAAATGAAACGTATATTTGAATTTTCTGGCTATAGTCTTATGTACTCTGGGTGACTTTTGAATAACTGTAAATCGTAAAAGACAAAATCTTACTAAACAAAACTGTAGATCTCGCTAAAACACACAATTTATGGCCGAATAAATTTTTTTGTAGAGTGGACCATTTTGGAGATATTCCTTGTTATTTGTGTCAGTTTTGGAAAACTTAAAACTTTCGTCAAATGCAACATCGTTCATTTTTTATATGTTAACGATGCAAAGAGAACGGAATCTCAAGGCTTTCAAAGGTTTGACTATCGCTCAAAGCCTACTGTATTCCCATATTCCACATATAAGCAATAAGATAATTTCTGCAAATGTTTATCTCGATTTACACGAAACAGATATAGGAATGAGAGTGTAAGAATGGTTAGTACAAGAGTAGAGGAAGTCATGTGAGTGCAACATCAGATTTTTAAGTTTTGCATGATTGAATTGTTTTAATCTTCACGAAAGGAGTTCAGACATCGTGTTGTTGCCAAGCCATACAACACATCAAATGTAAAGAAGAACGTTATATTCATACACCGACTCAAGTTTACAACCCGTATTTCTTGCCCTTGAAACTGTTCAGTTCTTTTTGTTTCGTTATCCTAAGTAAAGGTATTTTATACATACAGGAATTTTATAATTTGAAGTTTAAACGCTCTTGAGCGCCAGTCCCTTGGCCTGGGTCTTGGCACTGCGCTCAGGTTTAGGCAGCGACCCAGTAGCTGTAAGTACAGTGCTGAGGTTTGTTGCCACCATTGACTTTAGTAAGCAAGTTTATCTTGTATTTTTATTTCGGAGCTTTTTAAGGTGTTTTACTTTTTTACTGATCACAAGTTTTAACTGTTTTAATTTTTAGCTATTTTAAGTTTCACTTTTTAGCTTTTTAAGTGTGAGGTTTCAAAAGTTGAGTTTCCGTGCTTTTGTCTAAAGGGCCCTAATGACCTAGTTGTCGGCGGGCCCTTAAACACTACATACTCGCTCAAGATGACACTTTCATAAACACAATGTTGCTGGTTATATTTTGTTTCCAGTTTGTGATATCTGTGGTTCTGTTTATAACAGCTCTTTAAGATGTGTAGCAGGTGTCATAAGTTTGGATACAACAATGACTTAGAGTAGAAGGAATAAATGAAGGGATAAACGAAAAGAAACTTAAATTGTGTCGGCATGCGTATAAGTTGACTAATCGCCTTTTATTAATCCACCAGGCACGGGAAAGAAGAGGTCGTAGTAGACCGAGGATTAAAAGGGGGATTTTGAGTGCGGGACGGGCTGAGAGCTAACCCATGTAAAGGATAATTCAACTAACTTTTTATAAGCTGCTTGTTTACACCACGAAGCCAGATGATTGATGCAACCAGGAATTCCGCATGCAAAAGTTAGGAATACACGGTGAACTGGGTACAAAGATGGAATTCATAACATCTTTCTGTTTTGAAGCGAGTTGTGAGACAGACACGAAAAATTAGAACCCTGAATGTAATGAGCATTTATCATTAATTACAAACGTTTGGAGGAATTAAAGAGAAGGAATGTGTTTGTGCAAGTATAACTAATATTTGTACATCAGTTAATTTTACAAACACATGTCACGGAAATTGTGGAAGTTTCCCAAACGGCATAAATGTAAAACGAAAGCGTAGGGGAAATGGCTAGAATACATTATTTGTTCTTTGTACTGACACATTGAACATTTTTCTCCACTGACTTCGCTGCGAGTATTTTTACTTCATCTACTGGTAAGTAGGGGAAATATTGTATTCCACCCAAAAATTCGATGTCGAGATTCTATCGGAAACATATTTTGAGACCACATGAATCCAAAAAGAAAAGCATTTTAGGAAAAGGTCTGTGTGTGTGTGGGCAACATAACTCAAAACCGAAAAGTCAGTTAAAAACCAAAGTTGGTATTTAAGTTAAATGTCTTTTAAGGATGCCACACGAAGATTTTGAAGAAAGTAGCCGCCCCCCCCCCCCTAAACTACCCTTTACGTGGAACATTTTTTCGAAAATTTTGATTTTCTTGAAAATGTCTAACGGTTTTGATTAAAATGTTATGTGTTTGAGATATTTTTATGACAAATGACATGCATATCTAGAATTTTCTTACTACAGCCCCTGTAGTCGTATTTACCGTGGACGACTTTTGCATAACTGGTAAACCGTTAGAGATAGACCAAATCATACTATACAAAAAAAAATGTAGATCTTGCTAAAATACACAACTTATGTCCAAATAAATTTTCCTGTACGGTGAACCATTTCGGAGATATTCCTTATTATGTGTGTGAGTTTCGCGAAACTTAGAACTTTCGTGAAATGGATCATCGTTCATTTTTTTTATATGTTAAGTGTGCAAGGAGAACAGAATCTCAAAGCTTTAAACATTTGACTATCGCACAAAGCCTACTGTATTCTAACATTTCCCTTGCACCTACAAGGAAATAAGCAATAAGATAATTTGTACTAACGTTTATCTTAACTAACATGAAGATATAGGAATAAGAGTTCGTAAGAATGATTAGTACAAGATTAGAGAAAGTCATGTGAGTGCAACACATCAGAGGTTTTTTAAGTTCGAATACCTTGTTCTCTTATGTTTCTGGTATAAGTTCCCCTTTCCTCTAATATGGACGCACCAACGGCAGAGTTTTCTTGGGGAAATCTTAAGGATGAAAGAGTCTAAAGTAAACACAGCAATCTCTACAGATGTAATTGCCTGGCGTGTTTGAAAGACGGTTCTGCCAGTCTTCAGCATGATTACCCTTGCTCTTTGAACTGAAATGTAATTTATTCCGTTAATAAAGTAGTTCTTGTCAAAATGTCGAATCGAAATACCCCTAACTTCATGTTCATTACAGCGAAATAAGTTATCCTAGGCTTTAACCCAGATCGAATTCATCTGGAGCTCGTTGTAATCTTTAAGGTAAACATTTTTACTTTCTCTACTACGTACAGTAAAGTAGAGGAAGTATTGTATTCCACCCAAAGATTCGATGTCGAGATTTCACCGGAAATATAAATTTGAGGCGCCTGAATCTAAACGCATTCTTAGAAAAATATCCGTGTGTGTAGCATAACTCAAAAACGAAGGATCGGTTAAAAACAAAAGTTGGTATTTAAGTTAAATCTCTTTCAAGGATGCGACACGAAGATTTTGAAGAAATGCCCACCTTAAACTAACGATTCTTAACGATTTTGATTAAAATACCATATGTTTGAGATATTTTTATGACATAAATGTAATCTTGAATTTTCTGGCTATAGCCAATGAAGTCCTATTTACGCTGGATGACTTTTGCATAAGTGGTAAACCGTAAGAGATAGACATAATCTTACTATACAAAATGTAGATCTTGCTAAAACACACAATTTACATCTAAATAATTTTTTTATAGAGTGAAACATTTCGGAGATATTCCTCGTTATTTGTGTAAGTTTTGGAGAACTTATACTTCTGTCAAGTGACACATCGCTATTCGTTTTTTATAACCGTGCAAAGAGAACGGACTTTGAAAGCTTTAAAAGATTTGACTATCGGTCAAAGCCCACTGTATTCCCGTTGCACGTGTAAGAAAACGAGCAATAAGATAATTTCTGCAAATTTTTATCTCGACTAACACGAAGATAGAAGAATAAGAATTTATAAGAATGGTTAGATCCAGAGTAGAGACTCATGTGAGCGCAACACTGATTTGTTTTTGTTAACGAGTCGCTGGTGCATCGGGATCTATGAAAATGTAATGTATTAATTCAAAACACATCGTTGCAATAGTACTAAACAACGTATTTGAGAATATCCAGTAGATGTTAGCCTACACGTTAACAAAGATCAACTCGGGCAAAATGTTAAGTTATTAATGGTTGGCAGGTAATTTCTCTGAGCGATGGGTCGCTGTTCATGGGAGTCATCTGGAATGGTTTCTCCGCCTGGGTTAGTGTTTAAAATACGGCGACAATAGAGGTATAAAATCTATACATTACTTGCTGTTCTTGGTTCAGAACCCAAGATGCAAGCCGTGAGCAGATAATGGGTGGAATACAAATGAAATTCCAGTTATTAGCCGAGAATTGTAGCCGAATTTTCCGAGAGGGCAGACGCATTCTGCGCCTCTTTGCGTTATATCGACGTTCCTATATTAGTGTAGGTTTCCAGCTCATAGCCCAGGATGATTTATAGAATTAATGCCAAAGTAGCTTTAAATGAGATTATTAGGGCTGTAAATCTCACATTTGGGCGGTGTTACTGATTAGTTTTGTGCTCTCAGTGGATTATGCCATTAAGCACCAGACTGTTTATTGCAGTTTGAAAATTCTCATCAGTGCGAATGGAATATTAAAGTTGAAAATAATATAAAACATTTGTTATTTCTGGCATATCGCGGAGCCATCAACTTGTTAGATTTGCGGAAATGTGTGAAAGGGTATCTTTTCTAGGCATAAGTATTACAATTTAATGTAGGTTTGGAAAATGAACTAGCATTGCGTTCCAGCATCAAAATTTCACGCGGAACGAACTTGCAACGGTGTATAAAGTTTTACGTGTACCTTTTTTAGTATTCTGTCGATCATTTGAGTCGGTCTGGGTGGCTTAGTTGGTTAGACGGTGGCCTACTGTTCCCAAGGTCGCGGGTTCAAATCCGGCCCAGTCCGATAGTTTTTAAGTGTGCTTAAAAACGACAGCTCCATGTCAGTAGATTTACTGGCATGTAAAAGAACTCCTGAGGGACAAAATTCCGACACACAGGCGATGCTGATGTGCTCCTAGCAATCGCCAGCGTCGTTAAACAACAAATTATTATTGTTGTTGTTATTATTATTATTATTATGATCATCATCATCATCATCATCGATCATTTGCAATAAAGCTTTGTGGTAAGTTCCTTATTGTGACTTTGGTGGATGTAAAGTAAAGAAGACAGATGTAGTCTAGATAAAGATACACTTTTATTTCCGTAAACAGTAACTTGGTACTCTCGTTGCAACAGTAAGAAAGTATTTTCCCATTCACCAACAGCACGGCTCCGAACTAGTAACACAACTGTCCCTTCTCCGTCGGCACGACTCCTCAACGCTTCACATACGTCTGTCCTGTGCTCGGCACGACTACTCAACGCTTCACATACGTCTGTCCTGTCCTCGGCACTACTCATCGCTTCACATACGTCTGTCCTGTCCTCGGCACGACTACTCAACGCTTCACATACGTCTGACTCCCCTTTCTGTCGCACTTTACCGCTATTTATATCTCCCAGGCACTATTCGGGAAAGTTCAGTTATTGCGGTGAAATACAAAGCAGAAGGTTCCCGAAGTCTCTATCCTTTTCTCTCTTTCGGCAAGCGCCCCAACAATGCGGCCATTCTCTGTCTTTCCTTCGGCTCCTTTGCAGTAGTGCCGACAATAATGCGATGGGTGACACTGCTGTTGTCGGCAATTAGATGCGGCGGGCGCGGTGACATTATGAAGTGACGGTAAATCGTGCATAGCAACATTTTGTTTAAGTTGCTAGTTTTCTTAAATTCCAGTCTTAGTTTAAAAAAAAAACATTCGTTTGAATGCTTTATGTATTTATATACGATGGGCGTTGGGAAATGATTTACAATTGTGTTGCTTAAAAAAATTCCATTTCATTTATGTCCTCTCGTAAGACAAACAGATGCTAGTATAACAGGCAGACGCTAGATGGTAGTTGTGAGGAGTGTGTGCAGTGAAAAAACAGCGCTTGTTTGTTGTTAAGTAGAGAAAGCGATTGACAAGATGTAAGGTGACCATCATGGACAAAGTTGGACTGCATGGTTATTGTGGATGGAAGGAGTCAAAAAAGGTGTGTGCCTGTTGCATTCCGTTGGGCTTCACACAGGTCAAAAGGAGAGCGTAGTGGAAGTCTGTTGTCAAGTATTAGAAATGGTGAATGGAGATCCACAATTTTTTAAGATCGGTGACATATCACTACCATACACCAAAGAAAGTTCTTGTTCGATAACAAGGAGCGCTGCAAAGTAAGAAATCGCAGGCAGCTGTCCACGAGTGCGTGGGTATTGTCCTACGGCAATAATGAAGTTTCCAGGGAGTTGGTACTGACCTTGGTGGGAAGTATATTCAGACATCCCATGCACATTAAATCATTTTATTGAGTTAAACTTATTGCAAATCATTTCTGAACGCCCCTCCTCGTGTATATAACTGCTACATGGGATAGTTGTACACTCCTAATTAATGCTACGTAGTTTCCCTGGTCTGAGTTAATAGTTTCAAAAGAAGAAAATCCGCGGAATTTGTCAAAAATGGGGAAATTTCATCGAGTAGCATTCATTAATATGCCATTCTAAAGTATCATTTTTGTAATATTTAAAGGAATTTCCAATTTTAGTGGAAGAAATAATATAGGAATATAAACAGTCATGGAAAATAACTTGTGTTAGCCGAAAAACGTCATAAACTTTCACCTGATCATTTGGAGAACATGGTTTTCGTAATTCAAATTACAACGGTGGAGTTTGGGTGACTCGGTAGGTTAGACCGCGGAAATAGAACCAGATGGTTTTTAAGTGAGCTTAACAGCGGCATTCCCATGTCAGTATATTTAGTTGCATGTAAAATCTCTCCTGCGGGACGAAATTCTGGCACACCGGCGGCGCTGATGTGATCGTGTCTTGACAGCGCCATTAGCAAACAATGTTTTTTTAAAGGTATGATTTATATCTAAAGAGAAGACCGAGAATGTGGAACAGGACATGAAATAATCTGATATGTTGCACTCACTGACTTTCTCTCCTCTTGTACTAACCATTCTTGTAAACTCTTAGTCCTAGATCTTCTTCGTGTTAGGGGGCCCTAATGACCAAGTTGTCGACGGGCCCTTCAACCCAACACTCACTCACTCTTTGTGTTAGTGCAGATAAAAATTTGTACAAATTATCTTACTGCTTATTTCCTGGTACCTGCAAGGGGAATATTAGAATAGTGGGCTTTGAGCGATAGTCAAATGTTAAAAAGCTTTGAGATTCCGTTTTCTTCGCATGTTTAACATAAAATATGAACAACGATGTTCCATTTCACGAAAGTTTAAAGTTTTCCGAAACTCACACACAGCAAGGAATATCTCCGAAATGGTTCAGCCTACAAGAAAATTTATTGAGACATGAATTGTGTATTTTAGCAAGATCTACATGTTTGTATAGTATGATTTGGCCTATCTCTAACGGTTTACCAGTTGTGCAAAAGTCGTCCAGAGTAAATACGACTACAGGGGATATAGCCAGGAAATTCAAGATATACATTTCACTTGTCATAAAAATATCGCAAATATATGGCGTAAGAGGTAGTTTAGTGAGGAACAATTCTTCAAAATCTTCGTGTACACACACACACACACACACACCCGGACTTTTTTCTAAAATGCTATTTTTTTGTTCAGCGGGCCTCAAAACATTCTGGTGAAGTCTTGACATGAATTTTCAGGTGGAATACTATACTTTCTCTACTTACTAATAGAGCAATAAGAAGTCGGCAGGTTACACGGAAATTAGAGTTATCTAGAGTTGAGTTATGGAAGTTTTACTGTATCTCATTTCCCTTACTGATTTTAACGGAAGGAATTATGCTTCTTGGAATTTAATGCCATGCTCTAAGGACATACATAGATCTCTAGAAAATAAGTCAGCTTTCCGCTCAAGAAAAGCAGATAAGTAGTAAGTGATAAATCCACGACGAACTGTATTCCCATGTCGCCCGGCTGGATGCATATGCTTTCTACTCACGTAAGGCTCCAGTGTGAGGGAGAGGTGTATACGTGCGGTATTATTTTGAGCAGGAGTTGTGGAAACGTGAAGGAATGGTTCCAATAACTCAGCTTGCGACGAATTTCCGCTTAGGATGCTCTGGAAACCCTTATCTTCTCTTCGCTTGGCTATTTTTGTTCGTATCTTGATAGCCCGAAACACATTAATTCAGGTGTTGGTGCTGCTCAGGTCGTTGCTCCAAGTTGGCTGCTAGAACATAGGCGTTGTTCCAACATGGTGCATCTCTTTGGGACCGGTTCATGCATGACTGCTTCTCTAAGTTAGAGGTCGTGGTCATGTGGGCATCACCCACAAGAAATGCTTGACATAGTTAATGAAGAGTTTATCACAAGTAATATTATACGATGTCTGATCTAACCAATAAGTGAAGTTCAGGCCGTGGAGTGATATTTGTCTGGACCATTTCTTAAATACAATATGAATTTAATTACTATATCGCAAAGATTTGAATAGAAAATGTTACATTAGATTATTTTTACTTTCTCTACTGCTAAGTAGGGGAAGTATTGGATTCCACCCAAAATTTCCATGTCGAGATTTCACCGAAATATGTTTTGAGGCCCCCTGAATCCAAAAGCAAGCATTTCTAGAAAAAGGTCCGTGTGTGTGTCAGTCTGTGGACAACATAACTCAAACGGGAAGTAGGTTGTAAACGACAGTTGGTACTTAAGTTTAATATCCTTCAAGGATGCGACACGAAGATTTTGAAGAATAAAGCCCCAACCCAAACTGCCCTTAACATGGAAAATTTTTCGAAAATTATGATTTTCTTGAAAATGGCCCTAACGATTTTGATTAAAATGTCATATGTTTGAGATATTTTATGACAAATGAAATGTATATCTTGAGTTTTCTGGCTATAGCCCCTGTAGTCTTATTTGGAACTAAAATACACATTTTATGTCTAATAAATTTTCTTATAGGGTGAACCATTTCGGAGATACTCCTTGTTATGTGTTAGTTTCGGAAAACTTAGACTTTCGTAAAATGGAACATCGTTGTACCTACATTTTTTATATGTTAAGTGTGCAAAGAGAACAGAATCTCAAAGCTTTAAACGAGTTGACTATCGCACAAACCCTAGTGTATTCTAATATTCCCCTTGCACCTACAAGGAAATAAGCAATGAGATAATTTGTACAAATGTTTATCTCAACAGAGGAGATACAGTAATAAGAGCTTGTAAGAATGTTCAGTACAAGAGTAGAGAAAGTCATGTGAGTGCAGCACATCAGATTTTTTAATATAATTTTTTATGTTCATTTCGATTAGCGTAGTTTCGATTTACTCAGCTCTCCCAACTTGAGGATGACGAAACGCAGAAATTACATGCATTTCCATCTTCTCATGTAATCACAGGAATGTACTTTATAATCCAAAATAGGTCTCACCTTGTTTTAACATTAATATATAACCTTTAATCTGAAAAAAAATATATTGTTAAAAGAACAATTGACGAAAACACAGTTGTCAAATTGAAATGGAGTGCCATTTCGATAGTTAATGGATTGTAAGGTGCAGTAAATTGTTTTTCAGGGATTTAGGGGATGAAGTTGGTGATACTGACTTAACAAAAGAATGACCAGGTAATAATTTAGCGCCTCTGTGTATCTTCAATCCACGCAACTGCTTTTGCAACAGATGTTTCATTCAGTTGCCTCATTTCTCTGTGATACAGAGAGCACAAAATAACTATTTGCTCTCACAGATTGCTGTTAACTTGCTTTTACGACATAACTCAATAATTCAAACTGCACTCACTTTAATTTCAACTTCAGTCAAAAGCTAGCAATTCCATTGTTTTACACAATACTCAAAGGTATAACGTTTGATTGTCATAATTTACATTGGCTCACTATTTTATTTTTGCCTTTGGTTTAAACTTTTTTAGCAGTATATTTGCGCCACTGCCACAAACATAGTGCACCCCTCATTGGCTGCCATCATGGGATTCTCATGAGCAGTAGTGTCCCTTCAGACACCTTAAGGTTAGCCCAAATGGACTGTGGAGAAATGAACATACTTTTAAATGCAACCATGGTATATATTTTAAATAGTCTTCATAGTCGTGGTTTTGGTTTAAAATGTTTTTCCCACAATGAATACATAAGTTCGTAACAACTTCTATTATCCTTTTTACAAGAAGTAGTTGAATTATACTTGCTATGGCGTAGCTTCGCGAATTCAGAGAATTTGGCAATAAAACTTACAATTCCTGCCACAAAATTTCTCTGCTCAGCTTGGTATATTACTAGTTACTGGCACCGTACAACAATCTGCTATGAAACTTGCGTATTAGCAATGTTCTTGCTTTAAATTAATATAAACCTCCCTTTCCATCATATTAATTTTGTATACGTAAATGCTGTATTAGGTAATAAATAGTGGAATTAACATAAAAGGCAGTTACCACGGCCACTGGCTGCTGTACATAAACTAGCAGTAAGTTCTTTTGTACATCTTTCTGTTTGAAGAACTTGAAATGACTACATCGTTCAGCGCTACACGGCACCGAAATGAAATTCCATCCTTATGAAAGCAGTGGGAGAAGAGAATAGAGGAAGAAAATTGTCGCAGTGATGGCAAGAGTAGGGAATTGTTTTCGAGATCACCATAATCCCTACGGTACCCCCTTCTTGTGGTGCATTTTTTATTCCCCGTCGTGTTTGAGGATTGTTTACTCTAACTTATTATCGAAGTTGGTGTTTGTAAACACCCGCGGGGGTTATGGCCTGATTTAGAAGTTTATTGTTGCGCAAAGGCATTAGCATAAACCAAAGAACCGTTGTTTATTCGCCTGGAGCTGTGTGCGAAAATTATGTCAGCATTCATAACCCGCCCTTTCCTTGCAAGTTTGTAATGGCTCCTTTTAAGGTGCAAACTTCGTTGGGTGCCAAACGATTAATTTGCATCACCCCGATATACTTTTATTGGTACTGTTAACCCCGTGGGGCAAAGGGGGTCTGTAAGTTCCACACACTTTTTATGATCGCATTGTTGAGGACGTTACTGCAGTCGTAACTAGGGTTAGATAGACGCAAATTGCAGTTGGAGGTAAGGTTCTAGAATTGTGGTCCTGACTGCCTGCCGAGCCTAGGAATTTAAAGAGTTTTTTTTTATTATTATTATTATTACTGGCGAATGGCTTGAAGTTGCTCAATGACTTATGATCTTGTTCACTTCATAATACTATCGGTAACTTAACCTTATAATGCACACCGGTCCAGCGGCGAAGAAAGCCGAAGTGTTCGAGTCACGTGACTAAGATGGCTGGGTGTCACGTGACTATAGAAAGTTGAGCGGGAAAGGTAAGAAATACGCGCCAATAGTGATTGCAAGTGCAACATGGAAGTGTGCCAAAATAAACAATTTATGTGCTCTGAGTTTGACTTGCAGCCACATAAACAACAGCTCTGCTGCTCTGAAACAACAGAAATAGGTCACCTGATTATAGCATTTGTAAGAAATACAGGTTATTTCAAATCTCAAAAAAATTATAGCTTACCTTATTTCATCAAAAATGCAGTAAACAAGCCACAGCTCCTTGAATAACAAACTGACAGCCATATTTCCAGCAAGTTAACTTTCTAATTAATAGTCACGTGATGCATGTCACGTGACGCCCAGCCATGTTAGTCACGTGACTCCAACACTTCGGCTTTCTTCGCCGCTGGACCGGTGTGCATTATAAGGTTAAGTCTATCGGTAGGGGCAGGTTAGTATCTCTCCGACTTCCGTGTGGTAAACATTGCGGGACAGAGCCTGATCAAGTGCAGTGCCCGCTCGCATTATCAGCAGTCTCTTGTATATTACAAGTAGGATATGTTACCTTCATCAATTTGCATGACGCCCTTTCGAAGAACTGACCAAGGCCATTCGCCACGTCCTAAATAATCTGTTGTACATTTTAGCTTGTGAACGCTAAAAAGAGTGTATCGAAAGTGTTCCACATTCAGTTATGTTCAGAGTATAGTAAATATTGCTTATTTCATATTAATTTTAATATCAATCTTGTAGTGATAATATTTTTAATCTGTATTGAATTTTAGAAAGGAGACAGGTAGTCAATTTAGAAACACGTGCCGTTCGTTGACTGCTAAAGCACTCGATTCTGTGGACAGAAGTAATTGATGAAATATGACAAAACGGGAATACCTTCCATATAAATAACGTTGTAAAAGTTTATAAAGAGATATAAGAATACCGATAAGTTTAAGTGGAACAAAAACAGAAGAAATCGGAGACAAATCCAGGGGCGAGACAAGGATGCAGCCTCACCCCACTACTTTTTAACACGTATGCGAAAATGCAGCCCCATACAAACTTTAACATAACCTCACTTCTGTTTAAGATAATTACCAAATTTTGCACTCTGTTAGAAGGCCACATGTAGGATATGTCCAGAAAATTTCAAAACAAATGATTACTTTATATTTAATTTATGGTGATTAAAATATATAAAATACAGGATCAAATTAGGGTACAGTTTTTTTGAAAACTACTGAAGCAATTCTTTTCAGCTTTCTTTCAGACATTACATAGAGATAAATAAGAAATCTTGTGGAACAGAATTTTTTTAAACGTCTTGGTTATTTTTTAAAAAATATTTTATTATCTTGTTAATTTTTAGGATTATTTTTATCACATGTATTTCTCAATAGCTTACCTTCTAAGAACTTTAGCAAAATTCTGTTCCACAGAAAAATGCATTTTGGTATCTTTAATAACTGTGCAAAATTTCAGTGCAATAGCTTAAATACTTTTGGAGAAACATGTACCTTACATAATGGAAATGTAAGTTTCGGCAAACTGAGAAAGAAAAATGAGAACATTATGTACCTGGGAAAAATTGTTTAATGTTGGCCATAACCATAACTTGTAGCAGATCTGTTTACAAACAAAACACACAAATTGCCATCTTGCCACAGTCTTCTTGAACCAGGTATCTATACTTCCTGAAAGTGTGCCCGCCCAAATAGGAAAGAAAGTGGAAGTAATTGCTTGTTTTTTTGTGCGTGATATCTGACAGAAAGGGGGCGTAACCTCATGCAACCCTTTAAACAAACCCATTTTTAACACAGTTCTAGATGGAATATAAGCTTGAAACTTTTAGATAATATTCTCATGGTATCCAACTAATTTATAAGCTGATAAACAAATTGACTTTTTGGCCCCAACCGGATACATCCCCCCCTTAAAGAATTTGGTTAAGAAATGGAAACAAAAGACTGACTCGGGGATAGACTGTGAGAAGCTAATTGATAAGTATTTTACTATATGCAGATGTTTTGATTATACAGAATAGTGACTAAAATTTAAAAGAGCTGAGTTTAAATTGCATACAATGGGTGACTCGCAAGAGAAAACTCAAATAATTCATCACCGGAAATCTTGTCTGACCAAAGCTAAGCCCTTGTACTTGCATGCTATACAATTGATTTTTAATATCAGAGCTTAAAAGGCGCAAAAGGCTATTAAATTGGTTCTATATTATTTCGGTCTTTGTTGGACTTCATCATGAGGTCTACCGATACTGGAAATATGGAAGTATACTTGAACCTTGGGTACATACTTGGTATATTTGCTGGGTTTAATGATCTGATTGTATAGTGAAAAAATTGAGTGAAACGTCCACAAAACACTTGCCTCTGTCCAGTGATGTGTGTAGTTTTCCCACTTCGTCGCTTTGTTGGCAATACGTTCCTTTCTGCATAGTGTGGTGTATCATGGGGAGACCTTGCAACCACCCGTAGTTTAGTGCTTCCAAGTTCCACTAGAGTATACATGTTAATTGAAATAAACTGCTGCAGAAATAATTTCATTCCACATTTCATTGCAGTTACAAGCGAGTCTAGTTACATGTGTGATATTTAGTAGCATATACTAGCCTGGAAATTCCACATTGTTTTCGTGAAATTGAAAGAAAAATAGTTTGACAAATCCTTGTTGAAAAAATTAAAACCGATAAGCGATACTTCGGCAATGACTCTGGTCGCTGACGTTCTTTTAAATTGTGCGTTTTAAACAGCTTGTCCTAGGGCGTACAAGTCCTACATACGTAATCAGATGAGGTATTTGAAACAGCTCTACAATTTTTGTGAAATACTTAGTACATAAACTGTAGAAAATTTCTATCAGCGATGTCTTAACAGGCGGTTGGTTTGAATTTGAATTTGATTTGGTTTAAGGGCGCTCAACTTCTAGGTCATCAGCGCCCTTAAAAGATTCATGGCAATAGCCAGATATAAATTTCACTCAAAAAATAAAAATACTAGCAACAAGAAAAGTTTACAAAGGCAAATGGCAGTGGCAATAGCCAGATATGAAACAAGGTGATAAATATGTCCAAAAGCAGAAACAGATAATTAAAAAAATTTAAATCCTCAAATTGATATTGCACTCCGCTAAAAAATTAAAAACTCTATCAACCGCTGTTTTGTCGTCCGCTAGGACCTCTGCAAGTCTGGCAGGCAGCTGCAGAGAATCCCGAAGGTGCGCTAGAGAGCAACACTCTAGCAACACGTGGCGAACTGACAAAAGGTTGTCACACAGCGGACATAGAGGCGCAGGGTCCCTTTTAAATAGGTAACCATGCGAAAAATTGCAGTGCCCTATTCTTAATCGAGCCAAACTAACCTCCTCGCGACGAGATGTGCGACAGGAAGTTACCCAGTTTATCGGAAGTTCTTTCACTTCTCTAAGCTTATTACCGCGGAGAGTTGACCACTCGTCGTGCCAGGACGACAGCACCGCTCTCCGCACTTCAAGCCTAAAGTCTTCCGAAGTACAGGCGATTGGAAGATTCAAAACACACGTTTTGTCATGTAGATATTTAAATATGGTATTTTGAACAGAATCTTAGTGATTTTTCAAATAATAACGAACAACAAATGTCTAGGAGGGGCTGTTTGGGATGAAAGAATTTTATTGAGAATCTAGGTCTTGCACCTTATAAACATGAAATGTAATATCACGTTTGGTATTTACAGTTCGAATTTTATTTTTCGGGGGGGTAGAGGGTTCTCAAAACAAGTTGCTCCAGGGAAATTTCGACGTGGAATTTTTGGTTGGAATACTGTAATAACTCTGCTTGCTGTTAGTACGTAGTAGGGAAAGTAAAGCTTGCAGCAGCACTTCTCTGAGGGGGCAGAGAATCGCAGCAGGATTGCACTCCTTAGGGGCAGAGCTGAGTCATTTGTCACTGTGAAGGGCAATGTAAACAACATACTTGCGCGACATCGGCTTATCCAATGCTAGGAGAGCAAAGGAAGACTAATGTTTGTCATATTTTGGCACACGCCTATAACCTGCACTACTACAGTCCAAAGTGATATAATGCTGTTTAAACTCACATTTTGTATTTAATATAGGCAGGAGCAATATCTGCAATGCGTTGTTTTCCGCCCGTTTGGAATTTGGTTGGAAACCAGTCAACACAACTGCATGTTAACATCGAGTTTTTATTTATGAACGCTCACAGTGCTCCATTATAAGTTGTGTTTTAAAGACTGGTTTCATCAATATTAGATACATCAATGTCAGAAATGTTTCCATCAAAAATATCCAAGAGATCCCCATCTGCATATCTAGATCTCAGTAAATTGTAAAGGTAACACAAAAGTTACACATACAGAAATGAATTATTTTGAAGTATATTTCTGACAGTTTTCTGTATATGTCAATTAAAATAATATTTGTTAAGAGTAGGCTTGGTCAAAACGGGGCTATTAGTGAAAAGAAAGAGCAGGGAATGTTATTTTAACTACGAACCCATGAGTATCCCAAATTTATATTGTGCCATACGATTTACAACAGTACTGAGTATTTATGGAAACATTTCGAAAAGTTAAAATTATGTACTTTTTAAAAAATAAATCAAAATTTCAATTTGTATAATTTGTATTTTGAATAAATTTCTTAATTATAACCTATATTGCGTCGTATATCACTGGAAAGAGTGTGGTAATTTCGTCTGCCCCGGCTAATAACTGAAGAAAAGTCCTAGATATTAACCCAAAAGGATGTAACATTTCGGTGGAATATTTGCCCCCCCCCCCGGTATTTCTGGAAATTAATTCTTAATGAACACGTTCAACATATCATAGAGAGATGTTATAACTTCAGTTCTCAGGCTGACGAACTGTACTCCTCGGGTGTGAAGACATTCCCCTATTTCTGCTGCCTTTGTGACTACGAAAGCGGAAAACTGGGAAAAACCGGTTCCTTCTAAAGTGTGTACATGTAAGCTACTGCAGTTAAGAGTGGAGGGAATACTCTGATGTTCGACAGGCTGGATCTAGTCTCTAGATCCCGAGGTCGCGACTTCAAACCCGCTGGAGGGAGATGGATCTTTTGCGGGCGTAAAAATGATTAACAGCTTCCTTTTGAAGCCAAGCCTCTTCATACGACAAGTAAAATAACCTCAAGAGGCCTCTGAGCAAGAATAGCGGTCTTTCACACCCAGTATAGAACCACCGTCGTTAAAGAGCTTCCATAAACACTTTATTTCATGGAAAATACTACCAACATTCTGATTTTCTCAAATGACTGTTTAAATAACCACATGTTTAAGATATTTTCATGACAAAATGCATATATTAACATGACATAGAAGAATAAGCATTTGTAAGAATAACTTGTGCAAGAATGAGTAGGGAAAATTGCATGAGTGCAACACATCAGTTTTTTTCATTGCATGCTTCCTATGCCTACAGACAGGATATCTTGAATGCTAAATTCAGCCCAACAACTCTTATCCCGCTTAATTGGGAAAGATATTTTGGAATTACGACATTTTTGCAGTATCTGAAATCCTCTTTGGAGCACGCAACACCTAAAATAGAGCAAATAAAACAAATACACATTATCCTGACAGAAACATATTATTGGTTTTTGTTTGTTTGCAGGTAAGCATGCGTGAGCTGTCATTTGCAGCGGCTACAGTTGCCGATAAACCAAGTAATTGTTATGGCTGACCATGTACCAGCTTCCACATTGGAAACAACTCAACCCAGAACAGGTTTGCTCAAACTACTAAACCACCAACGGACCAGCAATGGACAACTTGCTTTTCGTTGCTAAATGCAGTTTTACTTTCTTTACTGTAGCAGTAGACAGGACTAAAATTGCATGATTTGCACCACTGGTCAAGTGCATGCTTAGCTCCTGTGTGTCAATACAGGAGCCAAGTGGCATTTGACCATTTTGTTTTCAAAACAACTTTTTTTTTTTTTTTTGTGTTTTTGTAATTGCTGGTGTTGGATGTCAACTGAAGCGTTGTGTTTAACTCAAACCTAGTGGTGTCCAACCTTATTTAAAAGAGTTGATGGCGGATTTGTCCCCGCCTATTTTTTCACCTAACTGTGACGCATCCATGAGACTGAAAAACAAGTTTCTAATGGAAAAGGGAGAATGAGGCTGAACAATTCAATGCAATAGCCGGGATTTGAACCACGGATCTACCGATTATAATTATATGAACCCTAGGGCGCCTCCCCTACGCAGAGGTTACCCTTATCGCCCGGCCGCTGCGTCCTCCAGCCGCAGTCAAGACCAAGGGGGGGGGGGTCAGCACACCAACTCCCCCGAACGTAAGACGACTACTTGACCTTTTAGGGACGTTATCATTCTATCAGGCTACTCAATTGGTCCCTCAGGGACCTAATGAGGCTGAGTGCTCCCCGTACCAGACCTCCCAGCGGGGGGAGGGGAATCCCATGCCGGTACCGGGGATTGAACCCGGGTCCTCCGCGCCAGAGGCAGGCGCGCTACCAACTGCGCTACGGAGGCGGTCTACTAATTATGACATTGAATTTTTCAGTCTCATTCTACCCTTTCCAGCCCAGTTTTACATACGGCTACTGTGTGGAATAACAATTAATTGATCTTATAGTTAAACTAGATGCCCAGGACCTAACTACTTACAGTATAAGTGCTGTTTCATGAATTGTGAGTTCCATGTGTGCTTTACCGGGAAAAGTGCGAAGGAGTTGGAGAATTTGATGTGTCTGCACATTGGCCATGGTAGCTTAGTGGTTAGAGCGGACATCGGTAGATCCGAAAACTAATAGCTATAACGTATTTACTTCGGAAATGAACTACATTCGTTATACGTGCCGTCGCTTTTCTTTTTTCAAAATGCAAGCTTCACTTGTGCTCTGATTTGGGGATGATGCAGAAGTAGTGGGTCTGGATATTAAATCACTCAGTATTGTACTTTTCGTAGTGTTACTCACGCAGACTTCATTTGTTGCAATGCAGAAAAAGCAATGTTTCAGTGTATTTCATATATAAGACACTTTTCTGGATCTATTTTATCCGCAGAGTGCTAGGGGCAATGGCTGGTTGAAAACGCTTTCGGTGTAGCCAGCAAACTTGAGGATTTCTTTTGCTTGGTTGTTAATTACATTGGAGATGACTCTCCACGGATAACGTCGTTATGGAGGCATTTTATCTTCGTTAAGACCTGGGTCGATCCTTTTTCCTTTGCTAATACGACAGCCACCACTTAATCCTTCGTAGGCCACAGATTTCAAGAACGGGCATTTTAAACTTGCTTTCCAACGACGGAAGGAAAAGTTCAGGCAACAAATGCGTAGGTGTTAATAAAGCCGTTTGCATTCTCTTACAAACACACATTTTTTACCATACCTCATCGTACTTTACTTCTTCGTGAAAATTATACTTAACACTTCAGGTTTTTTTCTTCTTCTTCTTCTTCTTCTTCTTCTTCTTCTTCTTCTTCTTCTTCTCTTATACGTGCTTTTTGTACCGAAAAATTTGATACCGAGATTTCACTGGAAACACGTTTTGAGGTTCACTGAATGAAAAAAAAAATTGCTTTAACACGCACATGGTACTGTCTGACCAAGATGGGCCCGAGGTGTTAGACGAGGCTTGAACTGTTAATCTGCTCAAGTAGTCAATTTATTTGTATTTGAATAAGTGAATCACCCATGATAGTCTAATATTTGTGTGTAAGACTGTGATTGGTATTACATACTCATCTAACAATACTGTGTAACGCCAATCCAAGTAATTTTCTATCGCTTTATGTTTCTTCTAAACGTTTGCCAGGAAGTTCTTCTACCAACGTTAACACAGTCTGCAGTCTTTCGTGATATTACAACTCACGATTGTTTTCTTCTGGAATCTTTGACTCCTTTCACTGTCTCTCAAACACCGAAGATTCAAGCACTCAATACTCGTTAAAATTTTTTTTCGACGCGACGTATCTTTCACAGCTGTCTCGCAGTCACTGACACAGGCGACTCAAAGGCCTTCAGGCCCTCCACAAGCTTTTATACAGGCGATGCCGTAGCCAAATCTTTCTCGAACGTTTACGAGCAAGCCGGCTTCCGTATATTTCTCGAATGCTCTGGAACTTTGTGTTGCAGTTTGAGTGGTGTGGGGAAGCTTGACCTTGGGTTGTTACGCGCCACGTCAGTTGGGTGGTGCAGCCCGGCTCTGACTGTCCTTTGTTGTGTTGCCGCTGCCATGGGCGAGTGTCACAATATCATGCTAGCCTACATAAACATTGGAGACCGTAGAAATTGTTTATGGACACTTTACTCCAGCTCACCTTCTGATCAGCAGACAGCTGGTAAATAAAGTATTACATTCCACCTAAAAGTTCTGTGCAGAGATTTCAGTGGAAATATACTTTTTAATGTCCCCTGTATCCGAAAAAGAAAGCATTTTTAGATCCGGGTGTATATGAATAGCATAACTCAAAAACGAAAACTCAAATATCAATCTTACTATTTACACTCAAGTTGAAAGATACAACGCGAAGATTTTCAGGAAAATCCCCCTAACCCAGAGAGAGCTCTGTGCATGGAACATTTTCCGAAAGTTGATTTTCTCAAAAACAATTCTGACGATTTTAATAAAATACCAAATGTTTATAAGATATGTCAAATGCAATGAAATAGTCTGAAGTCCTCTTCACTTCTGCATAATTGTTAAACCCTAAGAATAGATGAAAAGTTACCACACACATTTGGATCTCGTTGAAGTAAGCCATATCAAATATCTTGTGTGTTGGAGTTTGCCGTTTTAAGATGTACCTCGTTACTGGTTTGAATTTTGAAATACTTGTGCATTGCACAATTCGACAGGCTTACGTTTCATTCTTGTGGGAATACTTGCATGGAATTTAAAAGCCAATATATAGCAACATCATGTTTAAAAATCTGAATACGTCTCGGTTGTACTGTGCAGTGACGTGTGTAAACGTCAATTGACAGTTTATCTGAATAGTAGCGGATAGATAGAAAAATAAGTGTTTGTAAATGAGTAAGTGGAGCCAGTTATGCAAGTGCAACACACAAGAATTTTTAAAAATATAATGTACATTGTAAATTCTCTTCCTGCTCTGGACTAAATACTTCCTATTTGAGTTTTATTGTGTAATTTCTAACTACCCATTCAGAGAATGCTGCCAAACGATGACGGCTACGTTATGTTTCTGTAGTTATCACAGTTCCCTTAAGGCACTGTTAAAGAATGCGCATGAGCGCATGCGCATGCTGGCCCATGCTGCCCGTAACAGCAGCACCGGTGGTGTATACAACGGCAAATAATTTTTTCTTTAGAGAACTTGAGTAAGTGCCTCCAAAGAGCAAAATTGTGTGATAATAACCTTTCGTCTGCCTTGAGACTTGCTTTATGTAATTAATGTCTCCCCAAGTATTAAGATGTGGTAAATCACAAAATGGGCATAATAAATACGTAATTAGGTTTATTTTATGTTACAGGAACAAGTCCGATTACTTTTGAATTGTAACGTTAAAAGTTATATAAACATTCCTTATCTTTTGTGGTTTTAATGTTTGGTTTTTGGAATATTAAATTGTTTCTGAACAGTGATATATAAAATATTTAATATTAAATTTATTATGCTATTCTAATTCATATTAAAACCGTATAATCACCAAATCTATATCAATAAATACCTTTTAAAACAAACACAATAGTGAAAAGGTTAACTATTTTCCTTTCCAACTTTGTACACCCTCGTTTTGCTTAACGTCGCCGCTACCTGTGTGTATACCACAGTATTTCTTGGAGCGCATCATGCCCTTGAGTACTGCCAAGGTCACGAAACTGCACTTGGGTTGAAATGGCTGTGATTTACCGCTTTTATAACCAGTACTTTACTGTTCATTTCTCCACAGTGTGACCTTGGACCTGCAGCTGGCATTGATGATTTTGGGCATTTTTGCTTGTGGCCTCATCCAGGTAAAAGCTTATTTCTTTTTTTTGGTCAGTACATTACTGACAAATTACTCACAGCGAAGGCCTAGCCTAACTGCAGACCTTAAAAGCTTATTATTAAGTGCCTAAGCCACAGCAAGGTCGGGTTTTACAATCACGGATGTGAATGTGCAGGTGCATGCATATCTCTTATTTTGACGGTTTATTTTGGGAATCGCAGTCTTGAAATATTCTTTAACTTTACATAGGTCCTTCCGCACCTTTCCTGTTTAGAACAGGTTAAGGGATCAATTCATACAGACATCGGTTACCTTGCTGTGCATATGTAGATTCAATACTTCTGCATATCCATTTCTGTGAAAGTGTGTGGAAAACAAGCGTTTTTAATTTCCTGCTATTCTCCCCGCATTCCTGTTTTTTGTTATGTTTAGCGTTCTTCTGCCTTCCATATTGGTAGGCGTTCCCCGCAGATTTTATTAATTCGCGCGTACCGCTCCCTCCATCCCAGCAAATCGGCATGTCAAGAGAATGGTTTACAGCTTTCACATACAGTGCTAAGTTTCTTCCGCAAGCTGGCAACCTTTTATTATACAGGATGGTCCTTCGGAAGTGTTAGATATTACGAACAAATTAATGCATAGGAGTTTCCAGTCTTGATGAAACGAATTAAGATGGCAGTGCCATTTATCTGTTGATACTGGACAAAACATGCGCCACTTTTTAAAGTGTAACAAATTCGCATGTAGATAATCTGCAGGTTTAATGCGTCTTAATTAGTAGATGAAACGCAACGAAAGCTTGCCAACGAGATCTGCGCCAAAGTTCGGTAAAATTCTGATTAAGTTTGGTTACCTCGTACGATTGAAGGCCACATGCCACTTCGAACCCCCGCATTATCCTAACAACCCAGTCTAGTCTCCCTCTACTCATTCTCTGCGATATGCTCAGTTCGAGATGTTGTTAGATGCTGAAGCCCATAATAGTGATACTGTGGCCCTGCAATAGGCGTAACGGTACGTTTTACGAAAATGCAGATTGGCAAACTTCCGTTGCCCCAGCTCTTAATGACAATTTTGTACATCATTTCGATATACGGAAGCTAACTATACAGAGCGTACTAAAATACTTGGAACAATGTTGTGGCTAGATTCCTCTTACCGGAATGGGAAAAACGTAATTCAATTAAGTCAGGAAATAAATATGCTCGCCTTATTGTGTTATTGAAAGTTACATTCAGTGGTTACCGAGGTGTTGTCGCCGTGGTGACGTGTGCGATTGGCATTTGGGAGGTCTCGGATTCAAACCCTCGGGGTCGACCAAGGGTTTTCCGCGCTTATACTAGCTGTCTAGGTGATTACTGGGTTGAATAATGTAATCCGGGAATTTTCTTATGGTCCCTTTCATTACTGCCGTTGATTTCTTTATCACACCAACCAATCAACTGATCACCTATTCTGGATACGTTATGACCCAAAGCTGTGCGGTGCTGGTTATATATGAACGGATGCTGATCCAGGGCATTATATCGTATCTCATAATTCCTTAGGGGTGGAAAGTTTACAGAGAGAAAGTTTTGAGTGCATGGTACTGGATAGATCAGTGATGCTCAACTTTATGAGAAAGGGGAAGGCCGATTCGCCTCCAACTGCGTACTTTTCACCGAGTTTTGACGCATTCATGGGGCTCAAAAACAAACCTCCAATGCTTTGTTACCTGAGTGAACGACAAATGCCTAATGCACAAAACGAAGGAAGTAGAATAGATGATACCATGGCACGTACGAGACAACACGCCGGATTATTTACTCAGGCGCATTAGTTATAACTTGTAAATAGATGACCTTAGTTGCCTAGTTGCCTTGCTATACAGTGCACTTCATTCCTTTTATCCTGTAGGTGGGATTTTAGGTCATGGTATTGAATATTGAATCTGATATTTACATATTGACTGAGGTCACCATGAAACCCGGGTAGATTGGCTGGTTCATTTTAGTAGACTGCGATTATCCGAAACTATCTCGGGTACGGAAGATGAAAAACTAATAATGTGCTAATATGTCGTAAATGACAAATAAATAAATAAAAAGAACACAATTCCTGAAAATGTATATTGTATACCTTTATCCTTGCTCTAAATAAAAAGATTAGAATATTAAATGAGAAGATAGGCTTATGAGAAAGAAATCTTTGTTTTCTTGGCTAACCCCCTCGTCTCTCTAGTAACGGTAGCAGTGATGCCAACGTCTGAAGCTCAAACGTCCCATGCGAGTACTCAAAATGTCCCTTTTCTCCACAAAGTGTCCCACGTTAAGAAAAACATGTTTCCATAGCTTTAAACTATGGAGGGGAAAAAAAGCACATGCAGAGCGATTGAGTGTACATCTACAATGTTTCCTAGCGTCCTTGCAATACTGGGATAGATACATATAATGTAAAATCAGGACTTACGATTATTGATTGGGCGTTGAAAGCTGACTGAATTATTAGAACTTCCTATTATGAAAGGCACAATAATACGTATATGCTACACAACAGCGCTATCAAATGCCTACCTCAAGTTTGACAATTACATTCAACAATAGTGTAAGTTAGTAAAATGATATAAATTTATGTGGGCATCTTATTTAGAATTTGTTATTGTAGTATTATGTCTGAATATAACACAAGGTTTTATAAGATCATAATTATTTAATACTCGTACCTTCCTTATTCAAATGGTCTTTGAAAATGTAACATAAATATATCTACTTTATTTACTTAACCTAATTAGGCATTAAGGTTCTATCGAAAAATTCGTCTAATTAAGTCCTAACGTAAAATTAGGTCGATTTAGACTCTATAAAATGTAGAAGCTTTTATAGCTTTTTACTTTCTCTACTGGTAAGTAGGGGAAGTATTGTATTCAACTCAAAAATTCGATGTCGAGATTTCACCGGAAATATGTTTTGAGACCCCCTGAATCCAAAAAAAAAAAAAAAAAAAAAAAACAACAATTTTTTGAAAAAGGTCCCTGTGTCTGTGTGTCAGTCTGTGGACAACATAACTCAAAAACGAAAAGTTGGTTAAAAGCCAAACTTGGTATTTAAATTTAATGTCTTTCAAGGATGTGACACGAAGATTTTGAAGAAAATAGCCCCACCCTACACTACCCTTTACATGGAAGATTTTTCGAAAATTTTGATTTTCTTGAAAATGGCTCTAACGATTTTGATTAAAATGTCATATGTTTGAGATATTTTTATGAAAAATGAGATGTATATCTTGAATTTTCTGGCTATAGCCCCTGTAGTCGTATTTACTCTGGACGACTTTTGCATAACTAGTAAACCGTTAGAGAAAGACCAAATTATACTATACAAAAAATGTAGATCTTGCTAAAATACACAATTTATGTCTCAATAAATTTTCTTATAGTATCAACCATTTCGGAGATATTCCTTGTTATGTGTGTGAGTTTCAACGATGTTTATGTACATGATTTATGTACAATTCATGCAGGCGCCGTGCCGCCGCTTAAAATACACGCGCGCGCGCACACACACACACATACACACACACACACACACACACACACACACACACACACACACACACACACACACACACACACACACACACACACACACATACACAGTCTCTCTGACACAGCTGCCCCACAAATAGGCATGATAAGCAGTGGTAATAGTAGTAATGATGATGATGAACATAATAATAATAGTAATAGTAGTAACAGTAATAACAGTAATAGTAGCAATAATAATTAATAATAACAATAACTAACAATAACAATAATAACAATAATAACAATCATAATAACAACAATAATAATAATAATTAAATAAATGAATAATAAATAAACAAACAAACAGGCAGGCAGCCAGGCATATAGACAAGCAGACACACACAAACCAACAAATAAATAAATAATTAAATAATTAAATCATTTGAAAAAATAAGGTTTATGACACATCAAAGAAACGCCATAACTATTAGCAACAAAGAATGGAAACATTAAAAATCTTATATGTTGCACGCACATGACTTTCTCTACCCTTGTACAATTCTTACAAACTCTCATTCCTGTATCTTCTTTGTGTTAGCTAAGATAAACATTTGTACAAATTATCTTATTGCCTATTTCCTTGTAGGTAGAAGGGGAATATGGGAATACAGAAGGTTTTGAGCAATAGTCAAAAGTTTTAAAGCTTTGAGATTCCGTTGTCTTTGCACTGCTAACATAAAATGAACAACGAAGTTGCATTTGATGAAAGTTTTCCCTAAACTGATACAAATAACAAGGAATATCTCCTAAATGGTTCTACATGGGCTCTAGCCAGAAGATTCAAAATATATATTTCATTTTGTCATAAAAATATTTTAAACATATGTGATTTTAGTCAAAATCCTTTGTAATTTTGGAAAAATTTTCCATGTAAAGGCTAGTTTAGGGTGCGGCTGTTTTCTTCAAAATCTTCGTGTCGTATCCTTGAAAGAAATTAAACTGAAATACCAACTTTGGTTTTTAACCGCCTTTACGTCTTTGAGTTATGCTGTCCACAGACTGACACACAGACACAGGGACCTTTTTCTAAAAATGCTTTTTTTTTTTTGATTCAGGGGGTCTCAAAACATATTTCCGGTGAAATCTCGACATCGAAGTTTTGGGTGGAATACAAGACTTCCCCTACTTACCAGTAGAGAAAGTAAAAATACTATTAATAGTAATTATTCAAGTGTGATTTGTTGTATTTTCGTCTCTCCTTGAACAAACGCTACCATTTACTTCACATTAATCCAGATAAACGTTTGCAGATTGTTTTCTTCATATCTACTTCCTTGTAGATGCAATGTTATTCACAAACACGGTGCGCAGAGGCAACACTTTCTGTTTTTAACAATAAACGAACAAGTTGTTCAATTGCACAACAAATTGGTTTGCATTCATTTGACATTAGTGTAGAAGTGATATATGACATTATTTTACCGCGAATATCAGCGTCGCTGGTGTGCCGAAATTTCCTCCCGTAGTTGTTTTTTATGCCAGTAAATCTACTCACATGCAGTTGTCGTTTTAAGCACACTGTGATGGCCGGATTTGAACCCGCCACCTCGGGATTACTAGACCAGGGTCTAACCAACTGAGCCACGCAGACCGAATTAAGATGGTTGGGGTCAAACATACACATTCTGTGTTTCTTTGTTGACTTTGCAAGCTTAACCCCTATCTTATCATAATTTACTCTTAAACCCCCAAAAAGTGCCAGAAGTCTCTTTAAAATAAATTTATATAAGTAAAAAAATAATACATATCATAACATTTTAAAAAGATGTGTAAGTAATATCTATGTGATATAAAAGGTCAGTATGTTTAGAAAGTATTGATATATGTGTCTAGCAAATTTCACACTTCTAGAATAAACAGTTTCTCTGAAACGTGGAGTTAAACTTCTTAAAATTAACATTGCAAGTAATGCTCTTTCGGCTTCAGCATTTGACCACGGTAAGACCAATGACTTCGTCACGTTCGTTGCATGATATCATTCTACGCAGTAAAATATTTATATGCCAGAGCAATATAGGCAATAAGATGCTAGTGTGCTACTATATAGCGTTTCACTCTTAGAAGACAGTATGGAGTTAAATGGGACACCTCTGTCTCTATCTAGCGCATACAAGTTGCCATTAGCCGCGTCCTTTTCTACCCTCGCGGTGTTGCCAGATTACTAATAGCATGGTATAAATATTCATTTGTTATAAATTTCAGGTTTGAACACATTAACCTATGCAGAATTTTTTTCTCTATCAGGTTATATCCTTTTCAGAGCCATTATACATTTCTATAGGTCCAAATTTCTTCAGAAAACGTTTTTTTCAATAGAAGTCCGATATTTGCTGTTTCTACACTCATCACGCACTAACTAACAAACTAACTGCTAGAATGCATCTATATTTTTTTCTTAGGTAGAGTATACCATAGTGCTACTACCTGCCCACTTTGAATTCTCTATGTTTACCCAGTTAAGTGTTATAATTTTTTAAATTAAATGTTTTCGGAAAATTTTATATATGTGCACTGCAAAAGTTACGCAGTGTGAAACTTTTTTGTTATTGAGTTTACATCAGGGAACCAGCGAGAACAAATGTTGAGGAAGGTTGGAGAAAGTTTTTAAAATAAACCAAAAGGCAGTAACCTCTTTCTTTTATCCAGTAAGGCAAACAAAAGGTATTCATCTATTCAGCGTCAGGCCTGACACAGAAGATAGTATAAGGAGCAGCACTAGCATTAGTTCGAAAGAAGCCGTGTGTGTAACTGTGAACTGTTACTGCGTTATTTGTTTAATATTTTTGTAAATATTTGTAGTTATGGAGGGTGAAGCTAGGAAGGGACGATATGTTGGTAAATAAAGAAGTAAGGAACGCCAAATAATTATGAATGTGTTAGATTATTTTTGAAGTAAAATGCGTGTAAGGCAGTAAAAGAAACAGCTAAGGCTATTGAGTGTTCAGAAGCAGTAGTGTGTATGATTAAAAAGGAAGTAATGAAAGGACCTCTAAGAACGCCATCGAAAAAGAAAGCAAAAAGGGCGGGACTACACAAAACGCTAGGTTAACGCAATATGATTGAATAGTGCAAGGTGGAGTGCGGCGAATTGTTCATTCTTTACAGTTTGCAAATATTCAACCCATGCTGAATATAATTTTGTCACAGTTCAACAGTGATGAGACCGTACCAAATTTCTCAAGGGCCACTCTGATTTGGGGTTCGAATATGAAAGAAAGGGTAACAAGTGCATATTAATAGAAATAGACGATATCGATATCATCAGATGGCGACATACATATCTAAAAGACGTAAAAGGTTTAGGGACCAGGGGAAATAAATTGTTTATACAGACGAGTCATTTGTAAATTTAGGTCATACAGTAACAAAGGCGTGGAGGGATACCAAAGTTAAAAGTGCCCGTCTCGTCAAGCAGCAATTGAAGGACTAAGTACAGGACTCAGGCCACCTCGAGTCGCTCGCGGAGAGAGATTCGCAACTAGTACATGTTGCAACACTGCGCTCCATTTAACGTGTACTGTCTTTTAAGGGTGAGACGCGCTTTAGAAGCACATATCTTATCTTTGCTTACACGAGAAATAACAGCATAGTGTTGGCGTCCAATGTTTGTTATTGTTAGCTCTAAACAAACGATATCAGTGTATATTGCTCAACAAGAAGAAAATCAAACGCGTTCTTTTCAATGCAGTTTTCTCTTATATCCTGTCTTGCAACAGCACAAAGATTTACATCCGTTACAGTTTTTCTAAAGTAAACCAATACAACATATATTAAATGTCCCATATTGATCTCAATTTTTGCAAAAAGGTCCCTTTGTCCCTTCTTGAAAAATATTTCTCAAAATGTCCCACAATATGGGACAAATCCCACGGGTTGGCAACACTGCTGCATAGAAGCTTCGATCACCGTCAGACTCTCAGATAGTGATATTTTTGGGATGCTCTCGTGGTGTCTCGTTTCTGTTTACGATTGATGACCATGTCAACAACAGCATCATGAGCAGTTTCCTATTGTTGACCTTGGTTTCCCAGTTCAGGACGTGTTCTTTCATCGATTGGGATTTCCACTGGTATCGTATTAGCTAGAGCCACTCTACGATCGAAGTTCATTGACGCACGTTCCAGGCACTGCTCTGAAACAAAAACAAAATGTGTATTTTCCAGTAACTTTCTCTGGTAATCAAGAGTCTATTGTAATTTGAAACCATCTCCGAATGTAATTTACGAAATAATTTTTAGTAATGTAATTTGTGAGCGAGCTCAAATGTTAGGGAAAAGGTGAAATGTCTTTTTTTTTTTTTTTTTTGTAGATTTCCTAATATGTCTTTTATAAGCAAGATAATCTCTAAAGTAACGTGGTGCAGTGGGTCTTGTGTTCTGCTGGTAGAAAATCCCGAGGTGTCTCAAGTTCCGTTGATGGAGTGTGTCGTCTCCTCTAATTGGATTTGTTCCCTGATGCGATTAGCTAGACCGGATTTGATCCCCAGCACCAAATGTGGTATAGTTGGTGAAGAGGACTCTTACCTCCCTATCTTTCTCGCGGTGACTCCTCTGGTTACTAAGGTTACGAACAGACCACTACTTCGCCATAGAACAAGTACTACGTGCACATGCATTGATAAACCACGCACCCTAAGGGACGGAGGGTTCACTACAATAGGATTCCCATCATAATCTTCACATTGTTACTTCAGATAGTGGCCATATTGTTATTGGTTTGTAATTCCATTTCAGTGGCGTAGCCACTCTCGAAAGCTCTATACTGCACATGAAACTTTCAATTCTAGTTCTGGTATTGTTTATCTAATTGAATTTCAGTGTTTCATTTCCTTTTAATTACTGTTAACTTACCCACATGACTGAGTAGATCTTACTCGTGTGTTCTGTCTACCGTTTTACTTTCTCTACTGGTAAATAGGAAAAGTATCGTATTCCACCCAAAAATTCGATGTCGAGATTTCACCGGAAATATGTTTTGAGACCCCCTGAATCCAAAAAAAGCATTTTTAGAAAAAGGTCCGTGTGTGTGTGTCAGTCTGTGGACAGCATAACTCAAAAAGGAAAAGTCGGTTAAAAACCAAAGTTGGTATTTAAGTTTAATGTCTTTCAAGGATGCGACACGAAGATTTTGAAGAAAATAGCCCCACCCTAAACTACCCTTTACATGGAACATTTTTCGAAAATTTTTATTTTCTTGAAAATGTCATGTTTGAGATATTTTGATGACAAATGAAATGTGTATCTTGAATTTTCTGGCTATAGCCGCTGTAGTGGTATTTACTCTGGACGACTTTTGCATAACTGGTAAAGCGTTAGAGATAGACCAAATCATACTATACAAAAAATGTAGATCTTGCTAAAATGCATAATTTATGTCCAAATAAATTTTCATTCCTTGATATGTGTGTGAGTTTCGGAAAACTTCAAAACTTTCGTGAAACGGAACATCGTTCATTTTTTTATATGTAAAGTGTGCAAAGAGAGCGGAATCTCAAAGCTTTAAAAGATTTGACTATCGCACAAAGCCTACTGTATTCTAACATTCCCCTTGCAGCTACAAGGAAGTGAGCAATAAGATTATTTGTACACATGTTTATCTGAACTAACAAGTAGAAGATACAGGAATAAGAGTTTGGAAGAATGGTTAGTACAAGAGTAGAGAAAGTCATGTGAGTGCAACACATCAGATTTTTCATGACAGATTTACAACACAGATCAATAATACAAATACCAGATGTTCCTTATGAAAACCAGTGGCTTAACTTTTTTTATTGGTCTCTTCTTCTTCCTGATGTTCTCATGGTTACAAAATGCAGTGCAGTGCGCTGCATTACATTTTCTTAAAAGTCTCAAGAGTAAATCTCGTTTAGTTCCCACTTAAACACGTATTGCAAGAAGATGGGCTGGATATGAGATGCGGGTAGTGTAAATACTGTTTTCCTTCAAATCCTTGTTCGCACACATCCGCGATGTGTATGTAGAACTACGACGGGGCAGAACTCATTGCAGGTCTCTTTCCCATCTTGTCCAGGTTTCGCTGTCAATAACAATAATAATAATATTAATATTGAAGAGAATAGTGATTGGCAAAACATTTAAACAGAATTGGGATATATTCTTCACCACTCTGTTCTCTATGTGATCTGCAAGAGGAAATGGACCAAGACCACCTTCAAATATGCCTTGTTTTTAACGGTTCGTATAACTGCTTACAATTCCGTAGCTTTTGCTTATACGATTTGTTGATCGTTAAGTTACATTAAAACCAAGCTACTGGAAGCGTGATATAAGAAGCTGCCCTCTAATACAAATTTACTTACTGTTGGTTACTTTCTCCAGAATGCCGTTAGCGTTATCTTTATTCTTAAAGATTTTTGTATATTTTATTCAGCTCTTTCTGGGGCCTGTTCTCCTTGTCGAATGTTAAGCTTCCTCATACTTCTTGGTACACTTTTTCGTTAAAAACGCAGCAGCTACGACCGAAGTTTCGGGAGGTCAGCGTCGGGCATTTGACCGCAGTTGGTAGCGTGCTTGCCTCTGGCACGGAGGACCCGGGTTCGATCACCGGTACCAGCATGGGGATTTTAGGTCTGGTACGGGGTGCACTCAGCCTCGTTAGGAGCTACTTGATGGAGAATTAGTGGTCCCAAGTTGCGAAGGCCGTATAACTGGCCCGGAGGGCTCGGGGCGCTGACCACGTCCCACCCTCCGGTATTGCACCCCACCAATGACGCTTGTGAGCAGAGGTGGGGGATGCAGAGGCTGGCCGGTAAGGCTTGGCCCTTCATGGGCTATTTAGTTAGCGCCGGGCAGTTGGAGAAAAATAATATAATTGGTGCTCTCACACAGAAGCGCTATTGTTAGATAACCAGAATCTTCTGGGAGTTTCCTTTCCCATCGCCTCCAGAACATTCTAGAATGGTCCGTAGAAACTTCCAACGTCTGAATAAGCAAGCGTTTTCGCGAGGAAGTGAGTACGTTTCTGGTGCGACAAAAACTGCCTTTCTCAGAGCTAGTTTGTGATGACTCGTGATATGCAGAGGGCACTGTTACTGCATGGGTGATGGGAGAAATGTGAGATCAACTCCCCAGCGAGTGTACACTACAGAAGACGAGGCCTTACGTCGCACGTATTTCATAAGAAGTGATGCGGAAAATTGAACTATGGCAGACACAAAATTTAAGTGCGGCTGATATCTGACCACTTCATGATGAGAATGTTGTCTTTTCTATTGCGCTAATAATATTTATATCACTGGCTTTACAGCGTGATTTCACGATGTGTTCACCGTAAAACGTGATAAGCCTCTAATTTGGTGTTGTGTTGGCAGCTCCTCTGCCACGCGCCATTAAATGTTGTCAGCTGTCAGATTAGCGAAGCGACGGTGGGAATTGAGTGAAGTTACAGTTGAAATTTGGATAAAGTCACAATATGATATTTATTTTACTTTTTACATGGATGTTCGTTAATAAGGTGTTAAAACGTTGCACTGGTAGTTGTTCTAATTTTAATTTATTTTACAGATGCCTCTAATTTATCCATATAATAATTTTTACGCCGGAATATAGTACTATTTCCCAATATTACAATTTATACGTTGGACATCTGGCTACTACGTGGTTTTTACCATACTGAAAACAGTTCTTCGATATAAGTAATGGATACACTTGTGAAAAGCAATTTTAATTTCACATGCCATTTGTCCGCGAAGATTGAATGGTTGAGTAGGTTTTAAAAGGATTTATGGTCGGTATTTTGAAATATATGCAGTGATACATCACATTGCTAAGAAATAACCCTCTGAGGTAAGAGTTCTGAAGCAAGTGAAAGGAAATGCAATTTTTACCTTCAATTTTTGGAGAACTTGACCCAAATGTGTGTAAAGGAAACTCGTGATCCAGCTATAGGTATTTTTACCCTATTTTATGAAATTTATTCACTGCCATTAAGGAAATAGAGCTGTACGCAAACTTGAGAATGCGATGAGGATCATTTTGGAATATCTCCTTTCCGGCATTGTAACGATTGGACTATCAGGGGACGTTAACTCTGTTCGTGCCCGAAGAAAATGAGAAAATGGGAAAATCCAATCATATGGCCGGAGCAAGGTATGCCTTTGGACCGGAATTCCACCGTTATCCACTTCATGGTAGCAGGAGTGGCAATTTGCAGATCTTACAACTTCATTCCGCCCTTGTATCGCTCTGGGAATCAGCAGAGTTTTGATTCTGTGATCCAGCTACATACACTTCCCCAAGTTTTTTTAAACCTTAAGCTTTGGCGAATTTTACCAAACTCCATGTTCAATTTGTTTTTCAGAGAAGCACCTACCTAGTGATTTGCTGCCATAGAATATCTTGTCCTACTTCAGTGTAAATAAAGTACGAATAAATACCTTAAGATTGCAGTTTTAAATATGCCATGTGTGCTATTTTTACTTTCTCTACTGATAAGTAGAAGGACGTATTGCATTCCACCCAAAAATACGATGTCGAGATTTCACCGGAAATACGTTTTGAGACGACTCAAAAACGAAAAGTCGGTTAAAAACCAAAGTTTGTATTTAATCTTAATGTCTTTCAAGGATGCAACACAGCGATTTCGAAGATCGCCCCACCCTAAACTACCCTTTACATGGGAAATTTTTTGGAAAGTTTTAATTTTCTTGAAAATGGCTCTGAACGATTTTGTGTTAAACGTCATGTTTTTAAGATATTTGTATGACAAGTGAAATGTATACACTGTTTTTTCTGGTTATAGGTTATATAGTGCTATTTACTCTGGGTGACTTTTGAATAACTCGTAAATCTTGAGATAAACAAAATCTTACTATACAAAAGATGTAAATCTCGCTAAAACACACAATTTGTAATATATATATATATATTAGTAGAGTGAACCATTTCGGAGATATTTCATGTTATTTGTGTCGGTTTCGGAAAACAACTTACGTGAAATGGAATATCGTTCATTTTTTATATGTTAAGGTGCAAAAGCTTTAAAAGATTTGACTATCGCTCAAAGCCTACTGTGTTCCCTTGCACCTACAAGGAGATAAGCAATAAGATAATTTGTACAAATGTTTATCTCAACTAACACGAAAAAGATAATAGGAATAAGAATTTGTAAGAATGGTTAGTACAAGAGTAGAGAAAGTCATGTGAGTGTAGCACATCAAATTTTGAAATCCGTGCTGTAGAGTTTTTACCAACATGTAAGTACTATAGTCGTTTACTTAGTGTGGGGTCCAATCCTATTTACTTTTTCTAGCACCTACTTATGGCAGAGAAAGTGTTGCGTTTCATCTGAAATTTAAGGTAGAGATTTCGTTGGAAGTATGTTTTCAGATCCCCAGAATCCAAGAGAGCTTGGTTTTTCTATTTCACCAGTACTTTTTAGTATATAATGAAGTTATTGTAAGTTGGTAAGCGTATCTCAGTTGAAAACTCACAAAATAACAAAACGCATCTGTGGAAGCTACAGGTAGACATGGATATAAAGAGACTCCAAAATTACTGGTATAGAGCTGCATACAAGAAATATTGAAGGACAACGAGATGGATGGCATACGAGTACATTCCCACGAAGATGGAACAAACTTTAAGGTTGCATGGTGGTGGTGTGGACTGCCGTAATCATACAGTGGAACTTTGATAATCTGAACGTTTATAACTTGAAATCCTCATTATTTTCAAGATTTTTGATCCCGTGAATTTTGTATTAAAGCAATGTAAAAACACGTGCAATTCGAATTTCATTTTCCTTAAATATAAGTACCTATTTGTTCAGAAATGTCAGTCGCAAATTAATCTAGCTTGCTGCATATGTTTCAAGCAAGTTCATCGCTCTGGGATTGTTTTTGTCGGAATACAGTTGGAATGCCATTTTCGGGGGTGGAATAGCTTTCCTAGCTACTGGCCTTGAGCTTCTGTACCTGCTTCTATATCCCCTTGTTTACAACACGTGCGCCTTTATTTTTCCGGTTTTGTAGTGTGTTCCAAATCAAATGCCGCTGTCTTAGTAAACCGCATGTCGACTACAAGAGAAGTTGAAAAACTTTGAGGAGAACATCTGAAATTGCGAGAGAATACGGGATACCACCGAACTCTTTTCAGCTTATCTGAAGAATAAGGAGAACATTTTAAGCAGTGCCTCGAGAGAAAATGGAACTAGTCGAAATATTGTGAGACAACCGGAAAATTCCGATGGGATCTATGTACCTCTAGTGTTAAAATGTGTTTTATACTAACTTTTGTAATTCGAATTATTTCTTGTCCCTTCAACTTCAAGAGACAAAAATACCTCCCCTGTATTGCTTGAAAGGAAAACATTTATTCAGTGAAATGTAAGGGATGGACCTGTTCCTCTATGGTCTGCAGGTTATAGTTTTTAAACCAAATGCCCGTTTTCTTTTTTGTTTCTTAGTGGATAATGCCTAATTCAATTAGGAGTTTAAAATTGCAGGTACTATCAAAAAATCTCAAAGCACCAGTGCAGGTAAATCACCTCCACAGAAGGTTTTGAGGTCGTAAGATTGCACATCTTGATTTACCAGCAGCTGTGGACAAGCAGCCGATCAAATGATTCTCTAGAATGTTAATTGGATGATGCAGTGATCCGAGCAAGCAGAGAATCAATCAGCATTATGCAATGAACCGAAGACAAATCTATGCAGTTGATTGGTGCTCAGGAAGGTCAAGGGTTACTGTGATGGATTGTGCAGTAGCATCCCCACAATTGGCTTTGGATTGTATTAATCTGCATCCAATCACCCGTTTGATTATTTGTGTCATTAATTAACGGGATCATACTTTCAGAGGTGCTTGAAACGTATTCAAATGCTTCATTGTGTAGTGTGTACGATGTCTAACAAAAAATAACCCAATGTTCACAATGGTCCTCCGATGCATCTGTGCTTGATTTTACGCTCATTAGCATCGCCTAGTGAGCGATGACAAACCTTTTTCGAATAATGTACCACTTAAAACCAGGTTTGATATTTCTGTCTTCTGTGCTGTGAGCAAGGACGACGTTTTCTCCCAATGTGGACGTCTTTTATTTGCTTGCATGCATTGACGTCACGGAGGTCATGTATGTAGCAGTATGAAAGGAATGGGCAATCGGAGAACCAACATACGTTTCAATTATTTACAATTTGATTCCTAGCTGTTCAGAAGTATGTAAAAACAAACAGCATGTATCTGTACTCTAGTGCGATGTTGGAACTAAGCATTGCAAGCCTATTTTTAGTGAAAACAAATGCTTGCATTTTTTTTTTCATTCCTATAAATTCACATTGTATTGAATTGTAATGCCCAGCCAGCACTTTAGGCTCTAAGTAGCCATAGTGTAATATCAGGATTGGTTTTAAACTGCGTAAACATGATCACAGTCGTGGCAGAACAGAATCAGGTTCAACTCTTCTGGATACCAGGCCATGCTGGCGTAGAGGGAAGCGAAAAAGCTGATGAACTTGCAAGACAAGCTTCAAACTTCAATGGACCATTGTTCTAGGAACATCTCGATATTTAGTAAGAGAAGCTATTAAGAATTGGTCCAAAGAAGAATACTAATATCTGGTTCAAAACTCCAGGAAATAGACATGGTGGACTATTTCTTGGGAAACCAAGCGAGGAAAGAGCTGAATGTTGCTTAAATGTAATAAACTTCATTTGAGAGTATTATTGTTTTTCTCATAGGACTTGCTCCTCTCAAAAAAATCTTAACACAGTGGGAGTGTTTCAGGATAAGTTTAGATTGCAGATTGTGCAAGAATGAAGCTGAAACAGCCCAGCATATTATCTGCTCTTGTGAGGACCGGGCCTGCAGGGGATAACATATCCCCTTATTCCTTAAGGGTTGCAGTCGTAATGAATGGTTATAAAACGCTACAGATAGCACCGTAAGCCTAAGACTGATGTGCGTCCGGAGAAATGACGGAATCTATGTTGAAGAAGACAAGAATTGTGATACCAGCAGTAACATTAAACCTGAGGCCAACTGAGCAAAAGTGTCGTCCTTGGCTAAGAGTTATTTTCCTTTAAACAACCATTTTCTGATTTCCCTTTTTAGCGAGTTCTAACGTCATTTGCTTTACTGCTGACTTCCTCTTGCGTTTTTCTGTAATCAGTTGTGTTCTAGCTAATATGGCTGATAGTTTACAATTAGTATTCTCTTTCCTGTTTTTCAAATAAATAGGCGCAAATTATATTTTTTCAGTGGCTTTACAGTGTGATTTCACAGCGCGTTTATACGATGCCGCAAGGCGTGGCAAGCCTCTATTGGATGTTATATTGAGCCACCCGCCATTACATTTTGTGTCAGCCATACATATATTACGTGTGTATATTGACTTCTGGGAATGGCACTTGAAGTCCTTCTGAATGAGTTTGGCATACTTGATAAACCGTGAGAGATAGACCTAGCTTTGTACAGAATAAATGTAGATGTCAATGCATAAAATTTGTTATTGGATTGAGTTTTCATATGCGTGCAATTTTCTCAAATGGGAAGCCATTCATATCTTTCCTGGTTATGCAGGGGAAAAAAATCATTTCAAAGCCCTCGCATAGAGACTAGCTCTTGAAAGATTTGACTACCGTTTTAGCCTACTGTAGGCTCCTATTTTCCGAAGCACCTACAATGAAAATGTATTAGAGCTTTTACTAGAAATATTTCTCTATTAACATGTTGATATAAGAAAAATAATTTGCAAGAATAGTTCGTACAAGTCAACAGAGAAAGTAATGTGCGTGCAATACGTTACATTTTGGGTTCGGAGTGCCTGAAACACATATTTCTATTGAAATCTTGACATCGAATATTTGGATGGAATAGAATATTTCAGCAAATTGTAATGTGTGGTAGGAAAACCAAGAAGAGATTCCTCCCTGACGTAACACATTAAAATGTGTTCATTGTGTTTTATGCTCTTCAGGAAACAACGTAGACAAAACAATGAAAGAGAACTGGATTTTTGGATTTTCACAGATACTCTGTTCTATAAACTGCATTGCAGAATATTGGGTGCAGCTCTGAGAGCTGTGTAGCAACTCGAAGCAATTATTTTAGAGTATTTTCGGTTGTATAGAACGCACTACGCCGGAATTTGTTCCTTACCCTCTGCTACTACATCTCTGCCTGCAATCGGAAAGATTTTCCCCCTTCCTTTTGAACCTGGTGTGTGTATGTTTTGCAGTGTTTAATTTAAGGGAGCGCGCTAACAAGCATCTTGTTTGCTTACGCCACGTAATTATCAAAAACCTGCAAAAAGTGTTAACCAGCACGACACGGGTTTAGTACTTCTCTAGGGAAATAGAGTCGGTACATGGGTAGAGTGAACTTTACTCTCTCGGGGTCAAAACGGAACACGTGAACTGTTTTGTACCTTTCCCTACTGCACAACTTCATGATTATTTTGACAGCTCTTACCGACTGCTTTCTTTGGCTAATGCATTTGACGCTTTGCCCCTTCTATGTCCTGTTAAATCCGGAAACTTATCTAGGAAGTTAAAAAAAAAGAGTCCGAGTGTAATACATGAGCTTCTCCACTCAATTTACCTATAAAAACTGTTTTTATTTCTTATTATATAGATAAACCTTCATTAGACATTTCGTTATATAAAAGAAGACTAAGCCGAAGCGATGAATGTTTTTAAAGCAGGTCGCTATGTGATAGCTTGAATTTCCGTTCTCGTTTCGTGGACTAGAGACCAATTAAAATGTACATAACGATTTCCCATTTGAGAGAAGTATAGTATTGGAAATTTCAAAGAAAGGACAAAGGAATGTCATCGAAATGGTATCTACACTCCACCAAAAAAACTGTATTTTGACGAGATCTATATATTTTTGAGCTCTTACGGTTTATCGGTTATGCAAAAGTATTTCTGAGTACCTTCTCGGAAAACTCAAGATATACATTTGATTTGTCGTGATATGTTAAATATATATTTTAATCAAAATTGTTAGAACCATTTTTGATAAGATAAACATTTTCGAAAAATGTTCGATGTACAGGATAGTCTAGGTGGAGCTTTTCTTGGAAATCTTCGTATTACATCCTTAGAAGATGCTTAACTTAATACCAAGTTTGGTATTAAATGAACTTCTAGATTTTGAGTTATGCCATTCAAACACACACACACACACACACACACACACACACACACACACACACACACACACACACACACATACACACTAAACGCGCGCGCGGACCTTTTTCTTAAAATGCTTTTCTTTTTTTCAGATTTAAGGGGCTTCTAAATATGTACTTGAACTGAAATGTCGGTTTCGAATTTTTGGGTGGAATGTAATACTTCCCCTACTTTAAGTGTGTGGTAGAGAAAGTAAAAATCTGATGTGTTGCACTCACGCGACTTTCTCTACTCTTGTACTAACCATTCTTTCAAACTCTTATTCCTATATCTTTTTTCTTGATAGTTGATATACACATTTGTACAAATTATCTTATTGCTTATTTCCTTGTAGGTGCAAGGGGAATGTTAGAATACAGTAGGCTTTGTGCGATAGTCAAATGTTTGAGATTCTGTTGTCTTTGCGCACTTAACATATACAAAAATGAACAACGATGATCCATTTCACGAAAGTTCTACGTTTTCCGACACTCACACACATAACAAGGAATATCTCCGAAATGGTTCACCCTACAAGAACATTTATTGAGACATAATTTGTGTATTTTAGCAAGATCTACATTTTTTGTATAGTATAATTTGGTCTATCTCTAACGGTTTACCAGTTATGCAAAAGTCGTCCAGAGTAAATACGACTACAGGGGCTATAGCCAGAAAATTCAAGATATACATTTCATTTGTCATCAAAATATCTCAAACATATGACATTTTAATAGCCATTTTCTAGAAAATCAAAATTTTCGAAAAATTTTCCATGTAAATGGTAGTTTAGGGTGGGGCTATTTTCTTCAAAATCTTCGTGTCGCCTCCTCGAAAGACGTTAAACTTAAATACCAACTTTGGTTTTTAACCCACTTTTCGTTTTTGAGTTATGCTGTCCACAGACTGACAGACTGACACACAGACACACACACGGACTTTTTCTAAAAATGCTTTTTTTGGATTCAGGGGGGCCTCAAAACATGTATTTCCGGTGAAATCTCGACATCGAATTTTTGGGTGGAATACAATACTTCCCCTACTTACCAGTAGAGAAAGTAAAAAGGTAATGACTTCCAATTGGAAAAGACTATACCTAAGCATTTGAAAATACGCTAGGAATATCTCGAAAACGGTTAATTCCAATTTAACGAAAGTGAACATTAGAGAGACCTGAATTTTATTTTTGTGTTAGATTTTGTGTACCTCTTACAGATTTCCAGTTAAGCAAAGCTAGTCACAGGCTATTCCTCACAAATTCAAAATGTAGGTACATTTCTTTTGATGTAAACATAGTTAAACATATGGTATTGTAATCAAAAGCTGAGGGTATTAGTCCTTTGTAAAATTTATATTTGTCAGAAATAGAAGTTATCCGGTGCCCTAAAGTAGATAAATGTGTAGTTCCGAATAGTAGTACATAGGTGTGGTAACGCTGGTTTAACAAAATATTGATTGTAAACGCCACCCCTGTTAGATTTCCGTGCAGAACCAATTATCACATGATGCTGTCCTGGGAGATCGCGACCTAGTAGTAGACTTCTGTATAGCATTAATTATCACTTGATCCTAGGAGATCGTGACCTAGAACGAAGCGACCTGGATTTTGAAGGACTTGTGACTATCCTTCATTCCATAATCCTCTCTAGATTTCTTGCCTCAGACCTCAGTGTTGGATTGGCTGTTCTTTAGCCATCCGCACTACCCAACCTTTCCGTGAGCTACCGGAGAAATGAATGGGTCCTCAGGGAGTAAATGAGCTGGAGAGATACGGCTGGAGAGAGATTGGCTCGATTCGAATAGGATCTTTTGGTACTTCCTTCTCGATTCGGCGATTTGACTCCTATGCGTCGTCTGAAATGTTAGTACTTCGTGAAGTCACGCCATCTGGCTGCAGTGATTTTTGAGTTACAATGATATAAAAGTAATGGAACTATGTGTTCTTCGAATACAAATTCCTGTTTTTCCTCTTCAATACGTTCAGTTCACTATTGAGATGCGACTTGCAGGGTGCAACTGAAGACTAGGGCTAGGAAGTTCATGCATTTGCATGTTTTTTCATAGGGGTTAAAAACGTATGCTTTTACATTATGTGCACGAATTATGGAATTTTAAGTTATTTGGACGTGATTTTATGGTGCATATAACTGCATATTTTCTTGATTTTGATAAATGCATATTATTTCAATACTATAGCCTCTATATAGCATATTTTAATGATCTTTATGGTTTTTTTTCCACCAGGATAATATTTTTCTTCTTGGTAGTATTGCATATACTGATGTAACTCGCGAGGTGGCGAGAAGCAATGCTAAGTCATGTTATGCAGTGAATCCCCTGTTTCCATCCTTTCATTATATGTTTGTGCGAAGAGAATAATCAGTGCATTATCTGGGAGGTTTATATTAACGAAGATAAAGTGCAGGTCAACGTTTTGAGCAGCACGATTATAGCAATGCTTGCTTCTGCGTGGTCTTCAAACGTAACAGTATTGTGAACTGGTTCCCTACAAATTAAATTAGGCGTATGAAATGTTAAAAAGCTCTTCAAATGCCGAAAATAAAACCAACTTAGAGTGCTAGATTAATTAATTTACAGAAAGGGTTTTCGGGTGATTTAATATCTACAGATAATAGGGCACTGTTTTGTGGAGCGTGTGAGAAAAATGTAGGAAGTGAGAAAAGATTTCAAATAGTTCAGCTGATAAACACAGCAAAACATAAGGAGAATTTAATCAGAAAACTCGCAAACAAATAACCTGTTCTAAAACAATTAGAGTGTTTAGGAAGTAGGGTTACTGAATTTTTCTATGACTTGTGCCAAGCATTTTTAGCTGCTGATATTCCCCTGTTCAAAATTAATAATCCGATATTTATAAACTTTCTTGCCAAGTGTACTCAACAACATGTGCCTGAAGAAAGTACACTGCGTAAGACTTATGTAGGGCATTGTTACAATAACGTATTGTCAAATATGCAAAATTTAGCCGATCAGTTTGTGTGGTTGTCTGCTGATTGAAACCTCTGATTCTGAACGCCGTTCTATTGCTAATATAATCGTGGGTGCCTTAAATATTGAACAAAAGACTACAGCTTATCTCCTTAATGTGTGCAAATTGTCGGTCACTGGCAATGTAACTGTGACACAGTTTGTGATGGACTCTTTGAAATTACAATGCCCATGTGGAATCGAATACAACTGTTGCTTTTATTTGTTACCTTATATGGTAAAATCAGGAAAAACTCTGAAAGGTATTTTTCCTAACTTAATTCATATAACGTGTTAGCACACGCTCTTCATCGAATTTCTGAGACAATACGCGATTCTTTCCCATTGGTAAATATATTTGTGTCCAGTACAAAGAGAATTTTTGTTAAATCTCCGAAAAGAGTTAAGTTGTTTAGATCAACAGTACCTAATATCCGACTTCCTCCTGCTCCAGTGTTAACTCGATGGGGAACATGGGTCGATGCAGTTTTATATTATGCTGAGCACATAGAAATAGTCGAAGAGGTTGTTAATCCATTGGATTCGAACTATGCTTCATCAATACAAACTATGCAAAATATTCTGTCAGGCACTGGGTTAAAGAAGGATCTTAGTTTCATATCTGCCCATTTTTCTTTCTTACCAGCAGACATAACGGCATTGGAAGTTGTAGGATTTCCTTTGCATGAATCACTTACTGTGCTTGAAAAAACAATTTGTGATCTAAGTTCAGTTCCTGGTAGCATAGGACAAAAAGTGAAAGAGAAAGGAATTATGTAATTTCAACAAATTCTGGTTATAAACAGATGTGCGATATTCGAGATATCCTCGGGAAAAAAAAAAAAAAAAAAAAAAAAAAAAAAAAAAAAAAAAAAAAACCATCTGTCACACCAAGAGAGTTGACTCTCTCTGTGAAACAGTTAACATCATTTAAATATGCCCCTATAACATCTTGCGACGTGTAAAGAAGTTTTTGCGTTACAAAAGTGTTTTGCGAGACAATAGACGACGTTTTACTGTTGAAAATGTGTGTTGTGTTGGTTGTGAACTGCAATTTAGCAGTTCTAGTGGTTCTAGCAACGGAACCACTTCTACTTCAACCTCTAAGGAATAAGGTAACTTTATTAGTTACACTAACTCGTCTACTGCAAAGGGACATGAACTGTTCTAATGAAATAGTCCATATTTCTTGGCAAATAGTGCATATTTGCATGCATATTTCAGTGTTTTTTAGGGCATGAACTTCCGAGCCCTACTTATAAGGCTATGTCTGCAGAGAAGTAGGTACAGATAGGTTCGATTAACTATGAACTGATTTTATTAACTATTAAATGAAGCACCCGGCGTTGCCCGTGGTTAAACGATTTTATCCCTACTACTTTTAGACGTACGTTTGATTCAATAAAGGACACAAAATAAATAAAACCACCAGGGAAACACTATGCAAAAGCACTGTTGCACAACCCCAAATACCAATGTAGAAAAGCAACTAAAGAAAGCTGTATGAATGTAAGATGTAATCTAATTCTATGCCAACCATGAAGAAGGTTGTATGAATTCTTTGTAGAAGAGCGAGTAGAGAAAGAAATGCGATTGTGTTTCATAAAAGAAAGGTGAGCAAATATAACCGTGTGAATGTAATGCATAGAATTTACTGTCTTGAAACATGCTGTCTTTCAATTTCAAACAGATTAAAATGGTATGAATTGTTTGTAGAAAGAAGTGGGAATGTGTTTCATAAAAGAATGTGTCGAGAAGATCGTGAGAATGTATTGCATTTTTCAATCATAGAAAATTGTATGAATTGTTTATTGATGGGCGAATAGAGAAAGGAATGTGATCGTGTTTCGTAAAAGAAAAAATTAGTACAAAAAATCTGTGAATGTGGTATGTGACATTTCTATTCCAGTCATAGAAAATTGTGTGAATTGTATGTTGAAGGGCGAGTAGGGAAGGATATGTAAATGTATTGCGTAAGAGAAAAGCGAGAAGAGAGAACCATGCGAATGTTACCTACATTGTATAGTAAAATGGATGCATACAAACCTCTATGAAGGGAAACCGCATACATGCCAAATTGCAAGGTGATTTGTCGAGTGCGTAGAGGACAAACTATATCATATATGATCACGAAGTTTATGCAAGAAGGTGCCTGAAATTGCCGTGTTTGTATGAACTTGCTTGCTGTTCAATGATTTTGACTGAACGAGAATCCGGTGATGAAGAGCAGATTAAGACACATAAATTATGTAGTGCGTTAACGTTTAATAACAATCTCCCTGTTTGCTACAAACCATCACGTGCTTGCATCCACTGCTCTTCGTCGTCCTTTCAACGGGATGTCTTGTTCTTACGAGTTGGCGCCGAGGAACTTGTGTGACTCGCATTTAGAGAGGTGCCTGACTCCGACGCCCCGGATCGACTAGCGTTTCTCACAGTTTTCCTCGGACGCTAGGCAAGTATGGAATAATTTGGTCCGTAAATTTTCCTATCATTCCTTTCATCACTTCATTCTTCATGCCATATCAGCTATTGGGCTGATCACCCATCGGCATGTATGATCCAAAATTGCTTGTTCTTCTACAGGCTGACCTAAGCCATTGGTTTGCAAGTCGTTGGGGTGTAAGTTCTACAAGGGGAGAGAAATCCCTTGAAGAAGACTGCTCAAATTCCTTTGTATTCTTCTGTAGATAAACATAATTGTGCATATAATCATCTGCTCATTAAAACTTACTGAAATAATGCACAAGCTTGATCGTGTACACCAAGGACGTCAAACGGTACGCGCTTTGGAGCTTAGCAGGGCCACTCTGCCCGGAATAGCAGCAATTGCACGCTTTTGTAGGAGAACATTAATCTGGGTTGTACAACATGCATACTATGGCAAAAGTGAAGCCACTACCACATTTGCAGGAGTTTGTTGGAACGTTTGCAGATTTGGAGGCTCTCAGAGCTAAATTGAATCTCTTTTCCTTGCCGTAATGTTGATCCCGAGAACATTCCAGTTGAAGTTAAACTAGAACTTACTAATTTATGCTATGATTCAGATCTAAAAAATCTGATGTGTTGCACTCACATGACTTTTTCTACTTTTGTACTAACCATTCTTACAAACTCTTATTCCTATATCTTCTTCGTGTTAGTTAAAATAAACATTTGTACATATTATCTTATTGCTTATTTCCTTGTAGGTGCAAGGGGAATATTGGAATACAGTAGGCTTTGTGCCATAGTCAAATCTTTTAAAGCTTTGAGATTCCGTTCTCTTTGTACACGTAACATATAAAAAAATGAACAGCGATGACCCATTTCATGAAAGTTCCAAGTTTTCCGAAACTCACACACATAACAAGGTATATCTCCGAAATGGTTCACCCTACAAGAAGATTTATTGAGACATAAATTGTGTATTTTAGCAAGATCTACATTTTTTGTATAGTATAATCTGGTCTATCTCTAACGGTTTACCAGTTATGCAAAAGTCGTCCAGAGTAAATACGACTACAGGGGCTATAGCCAGAAAATTCAAGATATATATTTCATTTTTCATAAAAATATCTCAAACATATGACATTTTAATCAAAATCGTTAGAGCCATTTTCAAGAAAATCAAAATTTTCGAAAAATTTTCCATGTAAAGGGCAGTTTAGGGTGGGGCTATTTTCTTCAAAATCTTCGTGTCACATCCTTGAACGACATTAAATACCAACTTTGGTTTTTAACCGACTTTTCGTTTTTGAGCTATGCTGTCCACAGACTGACACACAGACACCTTTTTCTAAAAATGCTTTTTTTGGATTCAGGGGGCCTCAAAACATGTATTTCCGGTGAAATCTTGACTTCGAATTTTTGGGTGGAATACAATACTTCCCCTACTTACCAGTAGAGAAAGTAAAAAGGCGTATAGTGATAATATTGGGAGTGTTTATCAAGCCAGCGTAGCCAGCATATCGCAAATTTGCTGCACAAGTTTTTTGTATGATTGGCATCATGCATATAGGCCTACCTTTAGGCATTCTTCTGCAGTTAATGGTTCCCCAAATATTAAGATGGTGGAAAAGACAAAATGGTCCTAAATGTGTAATTAGTTTCAGTCTTACAAGTAGAGATTTTATCGTGAAGCTATTTTTATTGTATGTTACAGGAGCAGTCTGAATTGTACCGTTAACAGGTATATAAATATTCCTTATCCTTAATTGTAGTTTTAATGTTTTATTTTTGGGATATTAATTTGTTTTTTGAATAATTTAGATATTTTTAATTCATGTTAAAACCTTAAGATCACAATCTATATTTTGCTTAGTGCCGCTGCTACCTGTGTGTATACCAGTCTTTTTCGGAGCACTTCATGCTCGTGAGTACTGCCATGGTTACGAAATTCCGGTTAGGTTGCATTGCTGCTGTACACCGTCCTCTGAGATCTGTAATATGTTCCTCTATGTACTCTTCGTGTGAATGTTGTGTGCAGTTGTTTCCAAAAGCGCATCGCATTTGCTTGTCAGTATTGCTTGCTGGGTATACTTCGCTGTTAAACCCAGGACGTACAAGTATGTGAAGTAACGTTTCCCATTGCTCTTATAGTATTTGCAATGATCATGGTAACCCATTGACATTTAAATGACTGTTTGTTGCTTTCTTTCCGTTCTCCCTATCTTATACATTCATTTCATAAGGTAATTTATGTTCTGCCACTAGAACGTAGACCGCAAGTTGAAACACAACTATTTACTACAGCCAAATTGGAATCTATGTTGCAGATGCATGCTTGCAGGGAAACGGGGCACTTGTAATGTCGAAAGTTATGTCAGATTCCCTGAATCGCAGCGGAAATTTAATGCCTTGTATTGATTGTCTCAGTTCAGATATTTTGGGATGGAAAACTATGCCGTTCACCATTAGCGAAGGTGGTAGTATTACGGAGCATATCATGTGTCTCATTATACGCATGATTTCGTTTTTATACAAGATACAGACGTGCACCGCTGGGGTGATCTGCTTGTGTCCAACATGGCTGCCTGAGGTGGAGCAATGGATTTCTGTATAGCCCAGAGTCCCTACTCGTCATACCATATTCTTCTCCAGTTTACCCTATCTTACGAACACAGGTGCAGTTTCTTCTTACAATACTATTTGTGGAATCACTGAAGTTATTCGAAATACTTATGGTATATCGAAAACAGTAATTGTTTGTAAATGAAAACTAATACGAAAAACAATGGTGCCCAACGTGTTCTCTTGTGAGGTAATATTTTGTTGCTCTGCTCTACCCTCTTCATTTTGTGCATGAAACATTTCCTCTTCACTCGGGCAATCAAGCATTAGGAAAACTTGTTCAGTTCCTCAGGCAATCAAGCATTAGGGAAACTTGTTCAGTTCCTCAGGCAATCAAGCATTAGGAAAACTTTTTCAGTTCTATGAGTCAGCTCGGCAAACAACAGGTGGAGGCAAATCCAGCGAGCTCTTTAGCTGAAGTTTGGACATCACTGCGGATCAAATTTATGGAAAAGTATTTAAATTCAATAAACTTCCTTTTAAGTTCATAATTATCAGATTTGTTTGATTAGGTGTCTACTCTGAGAGGTAATTCTTTCTTCCTGCGTTTAACAATATATGAATTTCAGAAGCAGGAAGGAGGAAACCAGCAGTTTCAAGTTAATTCTTAATTTTTTGTATCAGATTATATTCTGCATTGTCATTCTTTATTCCTGTGAAGAATAGAAATGCCTGACGACTGGGCTGCATATAGGTTGGCGTCAGCAGATTTTTTTTTTTTTTTTTTTTTTTTTTTTTTTTTTTTTTTTTGCCAGCCTGTACCAGCACCCAAAGCGGATGTTAGATACTCTCGTAGTTTGGTAGTTTGAGGATATGACGTAAATCCTTAGGGTATCACATTTTGTGAGCACTTGCCATAGAGTTCCAAACTAAACAAATGAATCGGGAACCTCACTGTAGGTACTATGAATGTATCTACGAACAGTGAAGAGGTGTACGAGGTAGTATAAAAAACAAATCAAGGAGATGAAAAGACATCGAAAACTAGTGCATCAAGCTATATATGCTTGTCAGAAGTTAAGGAGTGCTGTGGTAGTTGCAGAGGAACACGGTACACCTCAGAGCATATTTTCATGCAATATATGAGAGACTAAATGCCCTCGTTGCATCACGTGATGCAGTACCAAGTGCAGTGGCAGTATCTTGCATCGGAATCGTCTTTGCAGCAGTTGCTTCATTTATGAGAATATCAGATAAATATTATGTGTATGCGGACATGTGTAAGATGACAATATTTATTCGGAATTTCCCATTAACTTCAGTACACGGCCACTGAGTAAGAGTTTCTCGGTAGAATCGATCGCCATTTAGTTCTGATGGCTTGCTTTAGAGATCGAAAGTGCGCCACACAGAAGAGGGAAGGTTATTGCCGTTCCTTGGAACAGGTGGTGTTCGTGGACGTACGGCCGTTGCTCTAGTAGAACTGCCTCTTTAGCTTTTAGATGTTAGATTTCTTGTTTGGCTTTATTAAATTCTTAAATTCTAGGCGTGTTTCAAGGTAGGTACGTGTAATTTTTCTTTAAGTTACTTTCAAGGGACATTCTTTCCAACACTAATACGGTATAATGGTAGCATGTGGGTGGAAGAACTTCGCATTAAGAATTGGGAACGGTTTGTTCTGGATCCACAAAAGGGCTGACAATTTAAATAATATAATTAGCGTGATTTTACTGAGTTTGTCGCTGATAGTGAATAAACTGATCGGTACCACGGATTGTGCTGCAGTTTTCTGATTCGTTGATTGCCCAGCAAGAACCTGCTCCAGAGTGTATGAAAGAGGACGCTGCTGTATCCGCCTCCACCGCCAACACTCCGCACCCAAGGGCGGTTCCTACGCAACCCAGCAGATGCTAGGACGGTGCTGAACAGCGTACCTACTGACCACATAAACGACTTCCTCAGAAATCTGTGCCGAACAGTGGCACTAATTCCAATTTCGCCAGATGACCACCGCCATTTAAGAAGACCTCTGGAGCAGAACAACATACCTTAGTTACTCTACAAGTACTTCGACCGGAGTAGTTTGGCTTTCGTCGACGACACTCCACCGTCCATCAACTACTCCGGCTGGTTGATGCCATCACAGGATTCAACAATAGGCATTTTATTGTGGCACTTTTTATGGACATTTGGCTCCGTCTGGCACGAGGGGCACCTGTACCGTCTACTCCAATTCAACATCCCTCGTCACATTACCCAGCCTATTCATGCAGGGATCCCTCAAGAAAGTGTGTTTGACCGGCGTCTCTACCTGGTTTATATTAATTCATTATCATCCTACCAGGGGTGTTCACTCTACCATTTTCTGGTAACACCACCATTGCCACTGCCTCTTAAATATCGAATAGCAGCAAGCAGGCTCCAGAGGTACGCTGATTTCCTAACAGCATAGTTCACCGCTTGGCGTTTAAAGACCAACCCAGCGAAATCACTAGAAAGCTGGTACAAGACGGTCCTCCTGAGATTCAAATAGCTGGCGGTAGAGTGAAGCAAAATATCTGGCGTCGCCTTGGACTATAAGTTAATTGGAAACCTCACATCCAGAATATAACCAACAAGATCAACCGCAGTATGGCAATGATATATCCACTTTATAACAGTCAGCAATGTCCATCCGCAACAAAGTGCTCCTCTACAAGCAAATGCTTCGCCCTGCCCTCACCTACACATGTCAAGTCTGCTCCATTGCTGCCCAGTCACACCTTAGACGTCTACAGATACTTCAAACCCGCTTTCTTCGTATCGCTATTGACGCAGACTGTTACATACCAGACATCCATTGTGATTTTTCTATCCCAAATCTTGCTGATCACATCCTACCTCTTTATAAAAAATTATAGAGTTCCCATCCGCGCAGCTTCATTGCTCTTATCCGTGGACTCGGGGAGTACGGCATAGGCCCCGGGGAAACTAAGCAAGCGCCCCAGCCTTATACTTAGCACAACTTGGAAGAAAAAAACCTAGGTAGATCTTACCTGACGGGAAAAGTTTAGGGCGCCTCCCACTGGAGGAGGATAACCCCATAATGACTCCCAAATAAGAAAGCAAGCCCTCCCAACGAAGCCACCCGATTACCACCATCCCTTTTTGCAGCAAGCTCTTTCCCCAGTAAAGGACTCAGTTCCGGTTAAGGTTCCTGTCAAGAGGCTCCACCACGGTAGAACCATCCCTCGTGACTATTTTTGTTGTTTAACGAAGCTGTCAATTGCCAGGATCACATCAGCGTCGCCGGTGTGCCGGAATTTTGTCCCGTAGTTCTTTTACATGCCAGTAAATCTACTGATCTGTCGTTTTTAAGCACACTTAAAAACCATCGACCTGGGCCGGGTTTGAACCCGCGACCTTGGGATCAGTAGGCCAGCGTCTAACCAACTGAGCCACCCAGACCGATTCCCTCGTGACACCCTCCACAATATACTGATATCGTTGTTGGAAGGCTATGAACAGAGGCCGCAACCGACTTGCTTAGCTTAACTGTTACATGGTATGAGGGTGGTAAGACGAATCTTTGAGTTTACGAATGTTGGAAATAAATGTGGTAGGCTTTAGCGGCTCTTTGAACACTTCTTTTATAGTCCAAATATTTACCATGTGCACTGTGGATGTTCTACTTTTGTTACTGGAGCTAAGGTTGTCACTAGTTTTGAATGCCAATGACTTTCAAAACGGTTGTAAATTAATTTGCTTCTAATTGTTTTTTATCCCAAGAGTCCGCAGAGATCTAACGATGATTCGATCGCAGAATCTTGCACCGCGGTATCTAACTCATCTATGTATGAAGACACAAAGATCGATGAAGGTACAGAGGTATTTTTAGACGTGGCGAATGACCTTGCTAGGCTGCCCGAGTGATGTCATGCAAATAGAGGATGGTGTAACGTCTGCATTTCATGAACAAGAGACTGCTGATAATGCAATCAAGCACTGTAGTTAAACATGCACTCTCGCGATGTTGACTACACGAGAGTCGGAGATATTAACCTAACACTCCTATGACCTCATAAATACAAAAGTAAACTCGGCCATAAACCACTGCACAGCTTTTCTCCATTCGCTACGTCTAAAATGTGTCTCTTTATATATGAAGCAGATCAAGTAAGAAGAAAGTGCAGCTTCACAATTTATTTGATCAAATCCGGCTCTAGGGTGGTGATCAGCAAGAAGGGCGGTAAAGGTTATGTGCTAAAACACATCACATCACTTATCGCGCACATGTAGCAGTATATTGCACTCAGTTGCACAATTTCTAGTAATACGTGTAATTAGCAGTAATCCACTCAAAGGACATGGTAGTTATACTTTGTATATAATATATATTGATTTAAAGATGCTTGAAATAAAGCCGTAATACCGCTTATGGTTGCATCTGACAATCCAGACTCAACATGCTTATTGGGCATATGTGGCATTGTGTGGCACTCCTTAATTGCACAGAGCTTATAGTAATACACGTAATTGACAATTCACACCTAGTTATGTTAACGGCAAAATTTATTGGCGGCTGATAGTAACTATCACTATTGTTTCCTATTGTACAAATCAACTTGTGGGTGCAAATGCTACTTATTTTACCGGCTCTACGGCCTGATTTCACAGCATATTTAACTATACAATACTGCAAGGTGTGGCAAGCCTATGATTAGATTTTGTGTTGATCCAGCCGCTTTTAAATTTTGCGGCTACCATAGTTACATATGTATACTCTGTTCATCAAGGGATTAGAGGAGACGTAAACAAAGCCACGTGCGTTTTGACCACAGCGCGCCCTCTTGACGCTTTCACCATGTAAATAGTCCCTTGAAGAAATACTGTTACCACACTGTTAATAAGGTCTGAAATGTCACTTAATGTTTGCTAAAGCATGAACTAAGTGTACTAAGCATAGTTAAAGTGTAAGAATACGCAGTTAAGTGAATCTGTAACCAGCCTATTTCATTCATTCTGCGCGCGCATTATTCAGTATGAAAGTAACATGCCGGAACAAGTGAGTTGTGAAACATAACTGCGGCAAACCGTTGCGAAGTGGTGAAAAGACAACAATATTGAACGTGTTTAACAAGTTCTGCGAGAAATATTCCGAACTTGCCTTCGAAGACGTAATGAAATTAACGTCCGAGTTTACCGGTGTGTCAGTTGCAAGCAGCACACGGAAAGAAAAAGCTGTTGGCAGTTAACTCTGATCCCGATCTTCCAGATTTAAAACGAACTTCCCTCCACAAGCTGCTTCTGGGGATTGGTTTCGAGATTGTGAGCAGGAAATGAAAAAGTGTTATTGTGGACAGAGATGACGTAAGTAGTAGTTAATTTCCATGTGCTACATGTTTATTTGGATCAAGTAAATATCCTTTTGGTAGTGTAAAATGCATATTATACCTACGCGTAGCGGTAGGTAACTGTTGCGTCATTGTGAAAGCACGTGGCCGCGGAGTGATACAAACCGGTGCTTTGTTTATATCTCCTCTAATCTCTAGATGAACAGAGTATATATGCACGAAGTAAGGCTATATAAGCTAAGTCGCTTAAAAGGGACGGTGGTGGCACTAACGACTTCAACTTGGGAACGCCAAGTACTTACACCACTACTTCTTAACTCAGAATAACTTCGCAGCTACCCAGCATTAGGTAACAAGTATTTCCGATGAAACAGCGTAATTCGTCCGTATACAATCTTAACTATTAATAGGCTAGAGATAAAACTTATGAAACCTGGTTTAGGAAATATGCAGGATAAACTATTTATTACGAAACCATGCAAAGCAACTTGTTTAAATTTAACAGATTTGAGCTAAGAATAAGTACCGCATGCAATGGGACTGCTTCAGGTCACCTTAGATTACACATTGGTGACGTGTAAGAAAATAGCTTAAAACAGCCCAACGCGTTACATGCTCCCTTGGGTCGTTCACAGAATGTATTGTGACAAAAACGACAAAATCAGACCAGTTTTTTCTCCCTTTATGTTTCTTCTAAACTTTTTGCACAAAAATAATTTTCTATTGATCTTAACATAGTCTACAGTATTTCGTGATATTACAACTCACAACTGTTAACTTCTCCTAGCCTTGACTCACTCCTTTCGCTGTCTTTCAAATACTAATTCCGATGATATACAGTCACTCAACATTCGTTAAAACGTCTTAACTTCGAAGCAGGTATCTTGCACAGCTGTCTCATACTCGGTAATACACTGACCGACTCAAAAACTGCCTGTCCTCACAGCTTTTATACCGGCGATGGCGTAGTCAGATCTTTCTCGAACTTCTTCAAACAGGTGGCCCGCCGGACATTTCTCGAATCATTTGAAGAAAAAAACCGGTTTTGTTTTTGCCGCTCTGATTGTTGTCACGTGTTTGCTCGTGGGTGTGGGGAAGCATGACCATGAGCACCTTTGATACGCTCCGCACTGGTATATGTGTGTATGTGTGTGTGTGAAGTAGCTTGGGGCCGATCGTGCTTTAAGCGCCGGCTATCGTCACTGTATGTATTAGTTTTGGGTAAACGGTTTTAGCACCAGAAGACCTGAATCAATATCCGTAATGGGGCTCTATTCCTTAGTAGAGAATACTCGTATAATGAATTGGTACTAAAACCATACGGGTAAGAGAATAAGCCTAAAGGCTGAAGTATTTCTGGGTGAAAAACTGTCGTAACAGCAGACAAGAATATGGTATCAGAAGTTATGTCTCTTAGTTGAATTAAAAGCGTTCCCCGGATTCTACCATTGTGCAGTAGAACATAAACGCAATTAACATCGTAAAGCATGCCCTAGTTACCCCTAGTAAATGTCAGGATGTACCCGGAGTAGCTCGTAAATGTTTTTGTTTCCAGATCGTGAGGGAGGGTCGAGCAAGGAGAATCACTTGGCTCACGGTGGCATTATAGCTGTCTCTTTTTCACTCAAGGAGATCGTTTAGCTCATGAAGTTAATGATGGGAAGACTGAAATTGGCAGGACTTATCTTGTTTGCGTTTATTCCTTGCAGCCGACCCAAGGACCGGCAATTTTTCACCTTGTGTCAGTTAAACTAATTTCTGGGAATTCCCAATTCTTGGCAGCAGATCAAGAAGCAGTGACAAAAACCCGAGGAGTGGAACCGTTAAATTGCCTCCCACAGGGATGAAGTCTTTCAACAATGTGGATTTACATTGCACCGGCATGACTTAGTTTGACCGACTAGGTCCTTCGTTCCAAGTACACGCTTTGGAACGCCCAACTGACTGCATTGATTGAGAAGCATTTCCTGACAGTAAGTTGTTTACCAGCGATATCCAACGTTTGCGAAAGAGGGAAATGGATGTACGTGCATTGGTTGCAGTGGCTAGTTGGTTACATATACATTGTGTATGATTAACGAGACCACTTTCAAATTATGTGATAAACATATGTTCATTTGTGACTTTTTTGGTACGGCTTACATTTAAGAAGTCAATATTTGGCAACAAACTCGAAGTGCATAGCCTTAGAAGATCCACCAAGTGACCGTCGCGTAACCTATTACCATGCAGACTTAAACATAGATCAATTTGGAGAAACTGTTCGCAAATCTATGTAGAGCTATATTCACCCTTATGCATACTATCCTTGCAAATGTTTATTTCTTTATATACTGCATTTTAATCTACTTAAACACTTTCAGAAATTACCTTATTGCTAATTTTCTTGTAGCCGCAAGGGCAGTACAGTAGGCTTTAAGGGATACACAAAAGTTTTAAGAGCTTGTTGCTATGTGATGACTTTCAAATTCCGTTCTCTTTGTGAGACCGAGAGGGGGGGGGGGAAGAAAACGAATGACGTATTCCTATTTGACAAATGTATAAGTATTGGCAAATTCAAACAGATAATAAAGAATATCTCGGAAGGGGTTCACTCACGAGATCCACGTTTTTTATTAAGAAAACTTTTGTTTTACTGTTTAACATTTATGTAAAAATCATCCAAAATGATGGCCTGCTCAGAACCTTCCCAGAAGATTCAAATTAGAAGCTGCCATGGAATAGTCTGTGTTCGTCACCGGATACTGACTGCTTGTGGAGCTAAACGCCACAGGCGGGATTCACCCTCCGACTAAAAGAGGAGGTGGGAGATAAGTGGCTAATTACTAAGCGTCCCCATAGAGACAAAGTTGGGCAGCACTGTTGTATGCTAAAACAAAAATTAGTATGTTGTAGCTGAATAGGTTTATACTAAAAGTTCTTGTTTAATTTACGAAAATCTTGAGGACTCCGAAGATGCTTAGATTTCTTAAACCGTTCGTCTGACGTTTTACTGTTATTGCCAGTAGCAAGAGTGGCAAATTCTTAGGTATAAAGCTAGATGTGCATAATAGTGAGGTGCTAGTGCTAACATTGTAACGGGACAAAATGACTTCGCCAAAATGTAGTTCACAGAACGATCCCATAACTTTGCTGAAATGGTTGGAAGATTGCTTACGTGGTAATTGGCCTCGGGGAGAACTTTTCGAATGATGTTGGTCATCGTCCCTTCATTTGTGGGACACTATATGGAAGGATCTGGAAGCTTACGGAGAAGTTAACTGGAGTTATAGGTGGGGGAAAGGTTATTGATGCAAAGTTCGGCTATCGGTCTGCTGGATCAGTTTCGTAAATGGTGGGATCAAATGTAACAAAAATCTCAAATCTATTTTACAAACATTTAAGCAGGGTATAGCAGGAACCAAATGTAAGGTGTTTTGATACCTAATTGTAGTTTCAGTTAAATAGAATGCTCCATTTTTTATTTTCTCTACTATGTAGGTATATTAAGTAGTAGTATTGGACCCAAAAATTCGATATGGCGATTTCACCGGAAATATGTTTTGAGACACCATGACTTTAAAAAAAAAAGTAGGGCGCGCGTGTCTGTGAACAGCACAGCTCAAAAACGAAAAGTTGGTATTTAAGTTTAGTGCATCTTTCAAGGATGCGACTTGAAGATTTTGAAGAAAATTCCTCCATCCTAAACTACCCTTTCATGGAAAATTTTGATTTTCTCAAAAATGGCTCTAACGATTTTGATTAAAATGCCATACGTTTAAGATATTTTTATGTCAAATGTCTGGCTATAGGCTAGGTAGTCCTGTTTGGTCTTGAGAGTTTTGCGTAACTGGTAAACCGTAAAAGATAGACCAAATCTTACTTTATAAAAAATGTATATCTCGTTAAAACACATATCTATGTCTAAGTGTATTTCCTTTATGGAGTGGTCCTTGTTATTTGTGATAGTTTGGCAATAGTTATACTTTTCTCAGATTATAAGCCGTTATTTACTTTATCTCTGGGCCGTGCTGAGAGAACGGAATTTCAAAGTTTGCAGATAGCGACTAAGTTCAAAAGATTTGACTCACCCAAAGCCTACCTCCTGTATTACGTATTCCCTTTGCACCTACAAGGAAATAAACATTAAGATAATTTGTACAATTATCTCAATCAACATGAAGATACAAGAATAAGAGTTTGTAAGAATAGTACAACAGTAGAGAAAGTCACGTGAATGATTTTTTTCCCAGAATTCCAAAAGCTTCCGAGTCTATTCGTTATAAGGGTCAATGTGTTTCTTTGCTTCTCTTTTGTTTGTAGTTCTATCGCTTCGGGAAGGTGTTACTTCGGTGACCTTACACCATGCGGCAGCAGCCTATGAGCGGGGGTGGCTTTGTGTTGACGGTTAATAAATCGATAGTTGAGGTTATACATTTTAACGTAAACAAGTGGTCATTTTATGGACTAGTTCAGTTGTATGCCTCCAACTTGTTGGCATCAAGCTTCACTGTTGAAACCTTCATTGCGAAGGTACTTGAATACAGTTGTCTAGAACAAAACAAAACGGAAAACCTAAAAGTCCTGATCTGAAATGGTTCTGAAAGTTAAGGGAGGAAGGACCACTATTGTCCAACACAATTGAGTTTGCCTGTACTTACCCAGAGTAGATTTAATGACCACTTTTTGAAGAGGTTTACAGGTGCATAATACGTATAACGGGAGGGAGGAAGGGGGAGACCGAGAACGAAATCAGCTACAATATTAAACAGCTGAAGTTTGAATAGATATCTACAATGATAAACTAAAAGCTTTCAGCAGAATACCTACTTGTTATTGAAGTGAAGTTAACTTAGTCCCTTCGCTTACAAGCAGTAGCTTGAATTGCATCCAAATACTCGTAGTTTTGAACCATTTTCTTTAGTTTGTGCTTGTTTTTTTTACTTTCTCTACCACCATAGTAAGTGCGGGAAGCATCGTCCGACATGACACTACGTTGGAGGATGTTAAAAAAAAAACTGTGTTTGACCCCAAAATTTCGCTGTTGAGATTTCATCGGAAATACCTATACTTATATGACCTCTCACGTGCGCCTGCGCTTGTATGAACAGCATAACTCAAAAACGAAAAGTTGGTTAAAAATCAAAGTTGGTATGGTATTTATGTTTTAATATCTTTCAAGGACTCCAGCCTAAACTGTTACGTGGAATATTTTTCGAAAATTACGTTTTTCTCAGAAATGGCTCTTAACAATTTTGATTAAAATGTTGTTTAAGATGTTTTTACAGCAATTGAAAGGAATATTTTGAATTTTCTGACTGTAGCTCATGTACGCCTGTTTACTGTTGATGACTTTCGCGTTTCTGCTAAACCGTAAGTGGTAGAGCAAATCTTACTCGTTAAAAACACACAATTTATGTCCAAATGCATTTTTTTGTGGAGCGAACCTTTTCAGAGATATTCCTTGTTATATATGTGAGTTTCGCAATATTTATACTTTTCTCAGATGAAAGGTCGTTAGTCACTTTTTTACCACTTGGCCGTGCAAAGCCAACGGGATTTCAAAGCCTTCATATAGCGACCAGCTTTAAAAGATTTAATTATCGCTCAAAGCGATATCATTCCCTTTGCATCTACAAGAAAATTAGTGGCAAAATTAATTTCTGCAAATGTTTATCACAACTAACATGAAGAAGAAAGAGGAATAAGAGTTCGTAAGAGCAGGAGTAGAGAAAGTGATGTAAGTGCAAGGTATCGGAATTTGTTACCAGTTTCCTATATCAACAGTTATCGAGAAAATTGTTTAGAACACAACATGCATTAGATCGTCAGGACAATAGGTTTGTATAGCTGTAATTTGCCAAATAAGTTTTTTATCAGCGCTGTTAGTAAAAGAAACCGATGAAAGGAATGGGGCATTATTCATTGTTATGTTCTTTATTAAACGAATTTGTTTTTGTTGTTGAGATCTTGAATATAGTGAGCATAGGGATTCGCTAAGATGTCGGGCAACATAACAGCGGTTCTTGATTGTGAATAGCGTTGACAAGTGAGTTAAAAGCCTAATTAACTGTGAGGAGCGGGTGTGACAGGGTAGGTGGGAGGAGGGTGTTCATGCCTTCTATTCTCATCTATGGCGGTTAAGTGCGGTAGACATGCAATCCCTGCAATATTCAGTAGATGGGTTTGATTTAGAACTGCTTTCCATTAAGAGTCACTTGAAATGTTTGTTCGTGCAGCATATCCACTGCAGCTCTTCCATCATTCCTCTGACTGTAGCAAACCATCACTGCTTTACGTTCTCTGGTGATTTTCGTTGTTATGTTTATTAGATAAATCCTGTATCTGGCCATATTTTTCCTCTCAGCGAGTTTGGTTAGCCAGCGGAATACCATGAATTTGTTCTACTTACACGTTTGCCTATCTACCGGATGTTTCAATAAACTTGTGTAAGTAACATCAAGTGAGCATTCTTATGACTAAAGCAATACGCGTTCGCTTTTAGGCAATGTATCTGTAAAATTTGGTAAAAGTGCCAACTTTGTTTTTTAAACAATTTATTAAGTATAAGTTGCGCCTTCATGATACACACATCGTTTTATCATGGAGTTTATAACTAAAAAGAATTATTTAATATGCTCTTTAACATTTGGGTAAAGCACTGCACTTAGAATTCCATTTTTTTCGGTTTGTTGTTTCAGCATGTTTATTATTCGGGATGTTCCTTGGACCGTATTGTATAACTTATTAGCTCGAAATCTTCAGGAGAGCTTCAGGGACTGCGAATTTAAAAATTGCTGCATACTAGTTAAACAATGAAATAATTAAAAATGATTATCCTTAAAAAGTAGAAAAAATTATATAGCACGTATACAAAACTAAAATGAAATATCTGCCCCAAAGTTCATGTATGATGTATTTTAAGCTCAAATTAATTTGAGAAGTGAATACCTTAAAGAGATCGGGTTCTCACACAGTGTGAGCACCAGAAGCATAATCGAGATTTTATGGTATTGTGGAATTTTCTTTCTTCTCTTCTCGTCCCCAGGATTTTCTAGAATGTTCCATAGAAAATTCCAGCAGCAGTATGAGAGGCGTGCTTGCGAGTGAGCAGTTAGCGAGAGTGCTTTTGATGTGACATAAAGTGCAAGAGATTAGAGACGTCTTGTTTTCGATTCCCTACCAAGTGATTCATCTGAAGAAGAGGCTATTTCATTACGCGGTTCCGTTCAAGGAAAAGTGAGGCGACACCGGAAATACATCACGTTAGTGAAGCAACAATGGGCGGCCAAATTATGGAAGTGATTAATTAGGAATAAAGAATTAATATCTGAATTTCTCGCTATACCTCGTTAAAATGTGTGCACTATGTTTTTATGTTCCGAGTAAATGGGTAAAACAGTCAAAACAATAACAAAACTACGTTTTTTATTTTTATTTTCACAGTTGCATGACCTTAAGTGTGTAATTACGGGTGTGGTTATTGCTCGCATTTCTCTCGCCATATGCTATATACTGTTCGAATGGCATTAACGGGTCCTTATTGGTTTATGCTGCTTTGTAACGCGACAAAGGAATTATGGCCGGACTTAGATCACGCCTGGGGAGGTACTACGAAGGAGTAGGTCCTTCTCTCCTTAACTGCAGTATATGCTAGCACACATGTTAGACGCAACGGAAGGGAAGGGGAAATGGCTTGACACCTTGGGAGTACTGTTACCCAGATCTGTTCTAGGCCCAAGTTAAAGAACGCTTCGCAGCATGGTTAACATACGTAGTCCGTCTATATGTAAGTGCATATTGCCTTCTTGGGCAACAGAAACCTGCGTTTTTCAATATGTACCATAGATCATTCTTTTTCCTGGTTAATTTTTGCAAGATTAATATAAGAGGGAAATACAAACGCATTGTTTAGTAAAATGACGGGTGTTTTGCAGTAAATTAAGCGGCCCCTCTCCCCTCCGGAGTCCAGGGGTATATAGTGACACTGTTCTGCGGCACATTTCGTTTTTCATGAATGTGGATTTCTTTTCCACATCGATTTTGTTTCCAAACATATGCTAATATGTACAAGGGTTCATAAAGGTGACAGCATAATTTATGCCGTGAAGACACAATTTCCTAGATTTATGGGAACGTTTCAAAGATGACAGTCTAGCGCTTTCTATGAACCTCATAAATGACATAACCTTATGCTCGGAAATTGCACGTAACCCGGAGGGCTCTTTGTTCCCCTTTTTCGTTTTAACATAAGGACGATAAAATAAAATTATGGGATATTTTGCTGTAAGCATAGATGCGTCATATTGCTGCAGTAGCATGTAAATGTAATTTAATATGTTAACGCAATGCATGAATTGAAGATATGTCGAATTAATAGGACCTCTGTGTTAAAAGTACTTTACGAACCTGATTTTATCTTACGCTGCAAAAAAATTTAGATACTTTCAAATAGTAGGTACTATAATAACAGCCTTTATTACAACGCTGCTTATCACAGAAACACCCGTCTACCGGCCTGTGGAGTTCATAGGACGTCAAACGATTTAGAAATAACTTTCCATGGCATTTTAACATTCATTTGTTACTAAATTCATTCGAAATGCGTTACAGCATTGTTCACACAATGTTTGCGCGACAGTGTAATAAGGAACCATTTGCATCTATTCGCCAAGAAGCTAGATGGCTCCAAATATTTGACACATTTTCTCGGCGAAACGGTTCTTGATTGACAAAAATTGTACTGGACATATTTGTTATACTTTTTTAGAATCCCTGTTTAACGTATGGTCGAGATACCTTCCACCTGATATAGTGGATTACCCACATTAATAAAATATGAACCACCTTCCACCATTCTTTGCAATTTGTGTTTCAAAATGAAAATAGTATAAGTATAAAGAACGATACTTCACATAAATTCTAACTCAGATAAATAATTGTTAATAGCCTTTCGCGTTTACATAGATTTTAGATGGAGTGAATAAGACTACTAGTCTACCTCTACTCCTTGAAAAGTGTGATGTGTGGCACTCACATGACTTTCTTTACTCTTGTACTAACCATTCTTACAAACTCTTATTCCTATTTCTTCTTCGTGTTACTTGAGATAAACATTTACAGACATCTTATTGCTTGCTTGTAGCAATTGACAAATTGTGTTTTAGCGAGATCTACATTTTTTGTATATTAAGAATTTGTCTATCTCTTACGGCTTACGAGTTATTCAAAAGTCATCCAGAGTAAACAGGACTACATAGGCTATAGCCAGAGAATTCAAAATATACATTTCGCTTGTCATAAACATATATTTAACGTGTAACTTTAATTGAAATCGTTAGAGCCATTTTCAAGAAAATAAAAATTTTCCATGTAAAAGGTAGTTTAGGGTGGAGCTATTTTCTTCAAAATCTCCGTATCGCATCCTTAAATACCAACTTTGGTTTTTAACCGACTTTTCATTTTTGAGTTATGCTGTCCACAGACTGACAGGCACCCACGGGCCTTTTTCCAAAAATGTTTTTTTTTTTTTTTTTTTTTTTAATTTATTTAGGGGGGTCTCAAAGCATATTTCCGGTGAAATCTCGACATAGAATTTTTGGGTGTAATACAATACTTCCTGTAAACAATAGTGGAATGAAGACAATGTTGTATTCGTATTTAATTTTTATAATATCGCAGAAATCTGCACATGCTCTTGCATATCCGCTGCTAGGGAGGCACTCTGATCGAAAGTGGCCCCTCAAACTCGTAAATCAAGAAGTATTACTTTGTCATTCATCAGGACTTAAGTCTTCGACTCTTTCTTCTAAGAGTATTATACTTCCATGAAAGTTTTTGAAGGTGCGGAGTTCTCGCGAGCGTTCATGCATTTTAAAACGTTTCGCGACTGGAAGTTGGTGTTTGCTGTGTTGTACGGCGTGGGTGAATTGCTGAAGAAGTTGAGCTTTCTCGCTGTCTAAACATCCTGAGAGTTTCTTCTTGCCCTCGACTTTAATCCGGTGCGTAGAACTCAGCAGTGCGAGTGAAACCTACTTCGTTTTGTGTTGATTTATCTTAGCACAGGAAATTGGACTTGTAGTTATTGGAGAAGAAAGGCAAGACAGTGTTCACAAAGAAGCACATTGAAGCCTTGCAGAATCCTTTGGAGTCGTTGGTGGCACGTACAGTGTTAACCGTAAATTAGGCGCCTGAATGACGTGTGACATTCATTTTTTGTGCAGTGCTTGAAAAATAATTGAGCTGAAATGTCACTCAGTAATGGGGGTTCATGACCTTTTCTATCACATTTGGGCATACAGTTTGCCCTACATGCTCCACCAAGTACTTTTTATGAGACATATTGGAAAGCTGTGTTTGTGCGACACGCTCTCCAACTGCACGACAATTTAAACTGCGAGTTGGAAAAAAAATATTGCTGCAATTTCGGAAACTGTGTCAAAGTTTGTTGCACCATATAGGTTAGGTACTTTCTTTGGAGATTTTCACAATGGGCTCCCCAAACAGAATTCTTTAAAGTTCGCAATTGCAAACTCTTGAAACAAACTGGGATAACTCTGACAATGTGAACGGTTTTTTAACTTAAGATATACTCTTATTAGAAACTAAAGTACAAGGCTATTCTAAAGTAACTACACAGTTTAACACAGTCATAAATTAGTCAACTTTTTAGATTCTAATAAAATAAAAACACCAATTTGTTTGTAAACAACAAGACTATTAAAACAAGATACAATTAAATGTGACTACCACCGTGTTGTTCAATAAGCAATTTAAACGAGGTCCGCTGTGCGACAGGCTTTTGTCAGTCCGCCACGTACTGCTAGTATTCCTCTCTAGTGCACCTTCGAGATTATGCAGCTGCCTGCGAGGCTTGCAGAGGTCTTGGCGGACGACAAACAAGCAGCCGGAAGAGTTTTTAAGTTCTCAAATATGAGTTTGAGGATTTAAACCTTTAGATATGTAGTTTTAATACTCTTTTGACATCTCTATAACTTTGTTTTAATTCTGGCTTTTGCCACTCTGTTCTGTAGGGGAAAGTAGCCTAATATGGGGTACATTTTTTCTTTTGACAGTGTGTTTAAGAGTAACACAGGTGTGTATCCATGAATAATATAGTTATATATTTCAACTATTTATTTACATTGCAGAAAGAGTTTCCCTATCTGGTAAACCGCAACCGTTCGGCCAATATGATTTTTCAACCATGTTTTGATCTCCTGACAGTAAAAAAGTGTTCAATGGCCCCATGCAAGCCATGTCATGGGGTTAACGTTTGTTAGTGCTGTGAGGCAGGAGGTAAATTTTTGAGAGCGTTGTTTGAAGGATATCAAAATATGTTTTGGCTGCCTTAAGATAACCCATCTCCTTATTTCTGACAGCTGCTACTGCCTTCTGCATGGCCCTAATGACCTAGTTGTCGACGGGCCCGTAAACCCCCCCGCCTTCTGCATGATCTCTGGATTCCAAGTTTTTCTCTTTTTATTATTATTAAATACAGATTGTTTATACATAGATTTAGCAGAAACGAATAAAAGTACCCTGATATTGGAGCTGCTTTTATACTTCTAGCATGAGCATTGGTAAAATAGAAAGGTAAATCCCAATATGAGGTACCCCAAATTAAGGCCTCCATGCTACCCCATAATAGGAAACTCGCCATTTTAAATCACCAATTCGTTTAGCTGTTTTTGTAATCGAATTTAGGCAAAGAACAAGCTATCGGAAGATAGCTTGATCCTAATGCTATAACTTGAGCATAAGTGTGTTTGAAACAGTAATTAGGTTATTATATTTGTATACTTAGATACCAGCAACTGCAAAAAATTTCAAGGAGTACAATTCTTTCTTCAACTCACTGTGATGCGATTTCACGCAGAAATACGGTGACCTGTAAGCAGGTAGCTTTGTTGCCAAACCTCTCTTGGTTAACGAGCTTTCCACCAGATGTTAGCATCATACAGGGAGGCTACTGAGGTACCCCAAATTAAGCACCACCCCATATTAGGCTACTTTCCCCTATATTTATGCATATTTTTCCTTTTTACTAGTAATGTTATGTTTTATTGAAATTTATATCTGGCTTTTGCCATGAATTGTTTTTCAAGGGCGCTGATGACCATGTAGTACAGCGCCCTTAAACCTACATCCCCCTCCCTCCTTCCCTCCTACCAATAAGCAATGGTCTTTTGTTTTATGATCGCTTTCTGAATCAGTTTCCTCAAATTTGTTCATCCTGCGCAATGATATTACAGAACTGGCCTCTTCTCAATCCATTTAATATTCGACATAGTCACAATCCACGTGCATATTGTTTGTTACAATCGCTATAAACCAGGCCAATTCGAAATCATTTAGTCAAAGCCATTGCTCCAACAGTTGCCGTCGGTATTCTTATGTTTATACAAACATAAAACGGTTTCCATAGCAAGCAGAAGAAACCTAAACCTCCCAAACAGTGATGAGGTCAATATGAAACTAAACCAATACGTAGAAATTGCAGGTGGTGTAGTATTTAGTTATGCGTTATAAACATAGCTTGTGCGTTTATATAATATTTTAAATTTAATTATTCTTGAAGATATTCAATAGTATGGACATTTATATTTTACTGATAAACAGCAAATAATACTCTACACCGCCGGCAGTGTTGACAACCCTGTTTTTCTTATATGCCTCTGAAGATGCTCGCTTTCTTTTCTCCAGATTGGTTAACGCACACCTTTAAATGGCGTTTGTTCTGTGTATTGCAGAGTTAGGCGATGAGTTTTGTGTCTTATTAGATGCTATGCTCTCGCCATCTTGAAAGGTTGGTTTAAACGGAAATCTCTTACTATTTGTTGATAATTTCCTTGCATTTCCGGCATAATAACGTATATGTAATATTTCATTCGGTCATAAAATGCAATTTTGACAATTCACTTTGAATAATAAGACGTTATATTTTGCATAATACCCTATACCACGAAAGCAATCAATGAGGTGATTAATTCACAACAGGGGGGAAAGTTACACTGGATAGGTTTAAGGAAGTGCGCTTAAAATCTCTGTGTTGTCCCAAAATATGGTGTTGATTAATTATAAATCGTGCGTAAGATAAACATACAGAACAATAATTCGACTTTATACTGTTTGTGTTATATGTGTTAAAACCAGGATGCAGGCGGTTATTTGTTAATAGCTATCCCAATTTTATGTTGCTGTTTAATGTTTCTGTGCCATTAACCCCTTGCAGCAGTGTATCTTCCAGCACAGCGTTTATCTTTGTTTTTTGTGGACGTTATCTGCAGTAGACTAGTTTGAAAGTTTTGATTGGATCCAGGCAGAATTCTCCTGTGCATTTTATGAATGTAATTCAACCAGAGGCATCGTTGTGTAAAAATTTGTGACGTGAAAAGGTCGTTATTTCCAGCAGCATAGCTTTTATTGTAGCCGGCAGGAGCTGCTTAACTTATAGCGCCGTCTTTTATGTCAGGCTATTTATGAGGATTACACGTCTGTGATATTATGTCTCCTTTGTGTGTTGGAGATGCCACAGTTCATGGATTCTATGCCCAGCACGGAACAACACCTTTAACAGTTGTTTCAAGACAGCTGTGATTTATGCATGGGCCTTGTGCAATAAAACAGGCGAAGTTTGCATTGCAGATGCTGGCCACCGTTGCGGCTCATGCACAATTCCCGGTTGGGACACTCCCTTCCGTGACGTTTTTCCATTGTTTTTTTGCAGGTGTTGGACTAACCTCGTGGTAGCTGACAACCGAATGTTATTTCTTTGCAACTGCCTGCTTCTTGTATCGTTTTGGTTTAATCGGTTCACATGGAGCAACATCAGCACAACTGATTACTTGTATTGCCCAGGATAGGGCGGGCAACTGGTGCTTTGTGTGCGCAGCCTGCTCATGGCCTTGCACTGTTAACTGTATGGTTTAGCACAGGCATGTCAAACATCGCTCCTTAACTGCAGTAGCACGCGCTAGTAGAACCGGTTTTCGCTTTGTTTTTCCCTTTTTCCGATTTGATCATCACGGAGGGAGGGAAAATAGGGGAAAATTTTTCACGCCTGGTGAGTGCTGTTTGACACCCCTGGTTTAGCAGGAAAAAAATAAAATGATCGGTCAAGGTCGCGTAGGCCTGGCCTGGGATATTAACAAGACTTTAAGCTATGAGGTAACACTTAATCTTTTATGTTTATATTTTAATACAGCCATACACAAACAATTCTGAATTTTATTCAGGAATGCCATGGAATTCCTTGCTATTATATTTAAATTTAGGTAAACCTGTTCCATGGAACGGTTCAATATCTCCAGTCACATGTACTGGTCACCTCGCAGTGACTGTTGGGGAACACGTTATGGCAGGCATCGACAAACATGTACTCAATGAGGCCTCGCAACTATGACGTGTCAGGGGCAGCACTTACTCTGTCTCCCCCTCCCTCGCAGCCTTAACTGGCACTGCATACACACCGATCACGGGCGAACTGTCCTGTCGTATTTATCTGCACTTCTAAACATGCCTGTCAAAGTGTAATTAGTTAAAACTTCTTTATTTGTAACTTTGAGGGATATTAGTTTAACTTAAAGTCTCAGTATATTCATAGAATTAGAGTGCATCTAATTATTCCTGGTCTATTAAATTTGATATCCAGAATAGCACTTTGATGATTTCTTCTCTCATCATGTAAGCAACGTAAGGTGTTTGTTGTGCTCTAAAGTTCAAAAAGGCACTCATCAATGGAACATCATACAATTATAGACAAGCATGTATTCATAAATTTACACCACGATTTAAAGTAGCACAACGCTGGCGTACTGTCCTTTATTCATTTTATTTTGTTGTGAGGTCTAGATTGGACTAACCAACTGCAACAGCTCAAAGACCAATATTCAGATAATACACCTAATATTAATTCAAATATTATAACTGATAGACAACTTCACGCCAGCTATGTTGTTGCGTTGGACATTGCTCAGTCACTGAGGTGTTTTAGTGATGGAGATTTCATAAAAAATGTGAGAGTCAAGTTGCCAACATAATTTGCCCTAAATAATATGATATTTCTAGTATTATTGCATTATCACCACGAAGCATACAGAGAAGGATACATAAAATAACAGAAAAAGGCTACAAACCAAGGTCCATGAATTTATAGCCGTTTCTCTCACGTTGGATGAAAGCACTGACAACGTTGACACAGCAAAATTGGTAATTTTCACTCGTGGTGTTACTAACAACCTCTCGATACAAGAATATATGCTTGCAGTTATTCCACTTGGGAACATACAACAGGGACAGAATTATTTCAAGCATTTAAGAAATGTGTAGAAGAAAAGAAACTGAATCGAAAAAAAGAATAAAAATAAAAAAAAAAAAAAATGATTAACAGATAATTTGCGTGCTATACTGAGAGTGGCTACTTGATATATCACTAGATTTTCATGGTACATTACAAATAGAAGTGAATTGAAATATATTGCTCAGATATCTCGGACTATCTAAAGTATCGTAGACCAAAATAGCTGGATTCAAGTATGTGCACTATTCCTTATTGTACTCTGTAGCGAGTGAGTCCACCACTGACTGAACGAAGGTCATTGCCATTCCCTGTTCTACATTACGTCATGTGCATTGCGGGTTGCATGTTGAGACGTCATACTGATACCTCATTGAGTACATGTTTGCCGATGCCTGCGTTATGGTGTGATACGAACTATGGCTGACACAAAATTTAATGGCAGGAGGATTTGGCCAACACAAAATCCAATCAGGGGTTTGCTACTAAATTCAAAATCATTTTTAGTGTACCATTTACGAGATATTTATCGTTTCTACAAAATGTTCATTTCGATTAACATCAGTTAGGTGACCTATATCTCTTTGTAGCTACAACGAAATGTATTATTTCGATTAACTGGATAAAAGAGTAAGCTTTCGTAATAGCAGTTTGTTAAAGCTATATAAAATAAACTATAGTGGGTATAGAAGAAAGCTGTGTGATTGTAACACTTGACACATTTTCTAAAAATTAAATATCAAATAATACTCCCATCTAGCTACACCCAGTGAATGTCAATTACATAAAAACTGCTTAAGTGATTTCTGTGAAATATTGTAATTTAGATTACATTATTTCTGCACGCGATCTGACGTATATAGTTTTGTCTAAAGTAACACTTCACCCATTCACGAATCTATAAAATGTCGTTTCATGGCAATGAATTTATTTGATGGATGGAAACCATTCCGCAAGGAATTCGAATATCCTATTAAAGAACCCTTAGGAGTTTGCAACTGCCACAAAATTCAGTTCCAGGAAGTTAAGTTACACAGCTGAAAGTCTTATCACAGGAAAATAACGGTGACATTTTATGGTCTAGACGAAATTTCGCTGCAGTTTGGCGTGAAACCGTCATCGCATCGCATCTTTAGTACGACCTGCTTCATCTATCCGCAAAGTGAGACGGAGCTTAAGCAATTTTATTTTCTTGCACTTCATTTCGGCATGTTATTTGTTTAACGGTGACATTTAGCGGTGAAGGATTTTAAGAACGTAGTTGGTATCTTGATGCTCTTGGCTAACTCAGCTACCCTCAAGTTTTCAGATGTGGAATTGTAGATGTGGTGCCTTTGGAATACATTGGAAACATTCCTTGCACCGATTCTGATATGAATCAGCGTTAATTAACCTCTTGGGTATTTGTGTAGAATATTACATCATTTAACGATAAATTCATTCTAAAACTCAGATTACTAGGCTGGGACTACTTCCCTGCACGCATTGCTACCCTATTGTACCACGGTGCACTGGTCACATGGGTTTGTTTTGACGCGGACAAACCTAAGACTGAACCTAGTTTAGGAATTTTCACGTCATGAAGGCACAACGGGCTCTTATGGACCATGCTATTCTTATGGAAGATTGACGTGCGCTGTTGCCAAATGTGCGTGTTTTCAAATGCGACTAAGATAAAGTATGAACATGCATTTCGGTGTGAAATGTGTCGAAGAATGCTATGGTATGCACGATAATTTTTGTATATAATTGTATAGTTTTTAAAATAATAAAATCTAAAATTTTGTTGAAAGCAGATTTTTTAACATCTTTCTCGCTCCGAACGTCAAAACATGGTTTCAAATCGAAATAATTGCAATGAAAAAAATCTGGATTATTCGCTTGCTTTTATAGGCCACGTTGGTATTTAGATTATATCAATATGTGTAAACATATTTTTCTAAAAAAATAAAGTTTAAAACAAAGTGTTAAGATTCTTCGTTTATACAGTGGAAAATGCCGTCGCTGGCTAATTCTCGTTCTGTAAGTCCACGTAAAAACTTCCAGCGACAAAGTTGTCAAGGAAATAACGAAATTATTTTTTATACACATATAGAACATCTCCAGTGCCGAAGTGTCCATGAATCACCATTTAAAGGCAAATGTTTGCGGCGCTCCGGATGAAAGCCGGTCCTCGTGTCTTGCAGATTATGAAAACCAGATGTGGTGTGACAGTTGAAGGGCCGATAAGGCATTGTACTTCAGCGCAGGTTTTCAATAGGTTTGGGGAATCTGAGGCGCGAGTGAGTTTTACAAGCTCTTTGGTAATTATGTGCATTGCAGTTAAGTGATCAGTGCGGAATGGACCGCAGAAAAAAAAGGCGAAATTATTAAAAGTGGCGACCGGAAAACAATTCTTAGAGTGTGTGATTATTGAAAGAAAAAGAACCCCGGATACAGTGACTCGTTTATTGTTAGTGAGCTTCATAAGGCGACTGGTGTAAGTAGGCCTACATTTGTTATATTCAGAAAAGAATGTAAAGAGGTTCCCATCACTACACCGTGGCATACATGCAAAACCAGCAGAAGATAAAATATGCTCATTTTAAACGCAAATAGGGCACAAATTTCCTGAATTTCTATTTCAAAGTACTTCCTCTGACCGTTTTGAAAAAAGTCAATGAGGATGAGGACTTGCCAAATTTTAAATATTCAACCTATTACAGCTTAGGGAGGAAATGGGATTTCATTTTGAAAAGAGAGGAAATAAATCGTTTATGGTTGAGACAAATTATATTATAGTGCGGCGACATTCCTGTTTACGGAAAATAAAGCAATTCAGCCAAGAGATAAGGACAGTCCAGTAGCTTGATGAAAGTTGGGTGAATGTAGGGCACACTTGTATCAAAAGTTTGGAAGAATAGGAAGCGCTTTTGGCCGGATTATCCACTGGTTTTAAATCACCTACTGCTCGCGGACCACGATTTGTAATATTTCATGCGGATGGTACGATTTGTAGAGGATGCAAAACTTGTTTTCTTGACGAAAAAAGGTTCTGCTGATTACCACGATGGAATGGACAGCGATAGATTTGAACAGTGATTCAGGAATCAACTAGCAAAACCCCGGTAATCGCGGCGGCGCAACATACATGGCAACGCCGCGCTGATTCTCCATAAGAGCCATTGTGCCTTCATAACGCGAGTACTCCTTATAGAATGTTCGGTCTATCGCCGTGCTTGTCAATTTGAAGTGTACTGTAAAGTGTGCAGAAAGAAATCTGCCGTATCATGGTGTCTATAATAGTAATAAACTTTGTTCAAGGCTGGTAATAAAATCTTCCGGGAAAGGCCGCGTCTTGGTTGTGTTGTTGCCAACGTTTCGCGCTAATATATAGAGCTTCTTCAGAGCTAATGCTCTTCTTGACAGCACCGCAGGAACTGTGGCAACAACACAACCAAGGCGCGGCCTTTTCCGGAAGATATCACTATGGACACCGGCCGCCGAAGCCTACGTAATTTATTGTTCCAGGCTGTGTCTTGGATAGCTAATAAGGGTGCAAGAGGCTGTTAAAAAGGTATGCTGATACAAAACTGGTCAGTGAAATACAATGTTTCGGTCAAGGAAGTTGGGTTTATATTTTTTTGGGAGTCCTGATGCAATTCTTAACCATTTGTTCACTATACCTTTGTGCATCCTGAACACATGGCGAATTTTCTTCCAGTTTTGCATACTATTTACAGTACGTGAGGTTTAAGTTGAAACAAGACTATTTTGCTGCTACCTGACGGATCTAGGAGTGGAGGGTGCGCTAATGACAGTCCAAGTGCTGAGAATCACTGTTACAGTCACCCGTCACTGCCCAGTCTTTCAGTTGTGAGTTGTACCACATGTAATATTAGCCTGTCCAGTTGTACTTTTGTCCTTGAAACATGGAAAATATCCTGATATATGTATTTAGCATCCTTGGTTTGCTAGCTTCCGTATTGTTACAAACGGGTGTTTTGAAACGAGGAAAACCTTTTCAATCCAGATTTTGAATAGTAAATTTCAGTAGTAAAGGTTTCCCAGGTTAGACAGTTGAAGATTACCAACTGGCACGTGGAATATAGTGCTATGTCTATCTCTGGTTTCCATTTTTCAACTTCTGCTGCTTTCATCACTTTGACTGCATAGCTTTCATTTTTCATGAATCTACAATTGCCTACAATTCGAAGAATGGCAACAAACTTTGTTACAGGCTCTTAACTTACAACGCCACTCATGGCTCTAATGTCCTCCTTCAATGCAAATCTCCGCAGTCACTCCTTAGAGCGAGTTCAGAAAGGCAACGAGCAGCAGTAGAAGATAGTTGAAGATGAGAGAGGCCCAATAACTGCTCAGTACACACGCTTACTGCTACGAATAATTTGCTTTCCAAAGGTCATGATTGGGATATCAAAAACTCCTAGGGTAACCCATCGATTAAAGTAATAAAATGGCCCAATTCTTGACCTATGAACTAAAACGTTCAAATGTGACGGTAATTCTCATGTGCTCTACAAATAGAATACACGTTCTGATACATCTTAAGGTAAACCATTACTAAGAAACTGAAATCTTATTAAAATTTTAGGTTCTAAGTTTGCAGTTCTTCATACTGCTCCTTGAAATGAATAATGGCAGAGTTCTGGGTCAGTATTGAATTAACCATTGAACCATATTGCAAGAATTTGATTTGGTCTTTTTGGAAAACGTTCATTAGCTTGTCTGTAGAAATTCTAGCATATTGATGTCATGGTTTTTCATTTTTTTGCACTACACTGTGCACACATGGAGCAGAATTAATACTGATAAGATGTTGAAAAAAAAATAGTTTTGGAGAAAAGTGGAGTATCAAGCAGAATGGATGAACACGAAGTTTTTCGTTTTTGAGTTGCTTCTTAAAAAGCACGGTTTGAGTTGCTGGAAGCAGAATGAGATTAACAGATAGAATGAATCACTGAACATCTGAAAATTCACTTTCGGAGCATGTAATTCCTCAGTCCTCGTGGATTGCATTGGAACGCAGTTTTTGACTTGATAAGTCAACGTATAATCTGTTACCAAAATAACACTTCAAGTGCTACTAGTACAGTAATTAGCCAAACTTCTGATTTAAACATGAGTGAATTTTTATGGGGAAACTGTTCTTTCAAGCACTGTAAAGTTCGTGTTTGTATTCAAGGGCAATGCGCGGAGGTTAGTTGTCAGCATTGTAATTTGGTCTAGCGATCCAGGCACAGTTTGAGTTAAATCCATCTGGAGCAATCGTGGTAAAAGCAAACTGTGCAAATAGGTAAAAGTTGAACGAAGGGAATAAAACATATGGCTGAATTTTCGCGCGTTGGCCATCCAGGATAGCTGAAGTTACAAGAAGCTCTTGCCACTAATGGGATTTCCATCAGCTGTCGGTAATCCTTTAAGAGCTTTTTCACGCACTCTTTCGCGCTTCTCTCAGCCAGGCTATAAACCTAGGCCGCTGAACGGAAGATTAAATGCATATCCCAAAATGGACAATGGATAATGTTTTTAAGTTCACTTTACTACCTCAGCTTCCTGTCTTTGATGCACAGGCAATTCTATAGACGTTTGTTTACAAATTTATTGAAATGTGTGCAAATGTGTCGGCTTCTTTATGTTTAGTACTTATTTGCTCTTGCCTACGAAACTGTGCTCTATTCCATCTTTTATTATCAGAGCGGCGTTATTTACTGAAGCTGTAAAGAGCCCCGGTAGTAAATGTGCCAGGCAATCAAAACAAAGCTGTATAACGCGCCGTTAGGAGTTGGGAAGACCTAGTGAAGTCTCCATTAGGTTACGATGCATTATGGTTTTATGTTTTAATAGCCCTTGCAGAGCCAAAGGGAGATTGCATTCTAAGCCATATTTTCGGAATGTTTGTGAAATGGAATAGCCGTGAAAACCGCTTAACGGATCATAAATTCAGATACATAGTCTGTCCACGTATTCCCTAACTCTGCAGGCTCTAATTCCTAGGGCAACAAGATGACATAAACCTGAAATAAGCTTTCTTCTAAGTGTAACGGTTCTCGTGTTCTAAACTCAAGTTAAGTAGAAGGCGTTAATGCTATCGCATTTTCCCAACAAGCATTTCCTAGCCTGCTGTACAACTTGATCTCAGGAACCGGCTGTCAGATTGCCCTGCCATATGATGGTTCCGATTTTGAGCAAATTGAACTTCGGCCCATGTATTTGTCGGAAGTGAGTGTAAACATCAGCAAGTGCACACTAGGGAGTACCGGGCGCTTAAGTGCCACTGAATTTACGCCTTTGTAATAGAGGTCTGCACGGGCCGATTTTCTTAGGCCCGGCCCGGTACCAACCAAGCCCGGGCCCGGCCCGAGCCCGAGAATAATCTATAGGCCATGGCCCGGGCCCGGCCCGAGCCCGAGAAGAGTGTATAGGCCATGGCCCGGGCCCGACCCGAGCCCGATTCTGCAAGTTTCTTTTAAACAAAATTATCCTGCAGTTATTGACAATATTATTACTATTATTTATTTATTTCCTAAAATCCAATTTTGGTCCAAATACTTACGTTAGCGAATGTTGGGTACCTGCATAAATAACGTTAGTACATTAATATTGTTTTGAGATCATGATATTGTCTCAGTAAAGCCTTAGAAATAACCTTTTTTTCCAAGTTTGAAGAAAAGGTTATTGGTGTGTTTCTAAGGGTTTGTCGGGGCAATATACGATCATAAAACAATATTAATGTACTCAATCTGTTGTAAGCTATCCGCAATTGGCCATAGCAGAAATTAGGAGGTGGGAAGTTTAGGCATTATAAATCACTAAAATAGGGAGGCAAAAAGACATAAATAATTAAAATAGGCAGAAAAAAGGAATTATAAATACTAAAACAGGCAATAAGAGAAACCCAATAATACATTACACTATTCAATAACTGATCGTCATATTTTAAAGAACTTCAAAGTTTTAAACGAAGTACTGCCGCGATAGATGTCCCCTATCTCGTTATGATAGGTTGGGGGGGGGGGGGGGGCGCAGAGTTACATCTGGTGCAATGTACTTAAATGACAGGATTCTTGATGAATCTTTCACAAAGATCTTCTTAATACTGGAAATCCATTTGCAAACATCCAGAAACAAGCATCGTATCTCTTGTGACACCCTGTGAAAGCCATGTGCTACGCAGGTCATGTGAAGCATGTTTGGAAATAACACTTGTAACGCTATTCCAGCCTTTTTCATATATGATGCAGCGTCACTGATGAAAAGTAAGGCGTCGTATTGAACCTCTTCAGGCCGCAGCAAATTTAATGAACTTGTGAATAACTGCACAATAGTTCGATTGTTAACTTTCACAAGACACTCTGAGTAAGCAGGAATGATTTCATTTATTCATCTTCTGTAGGATCTATTCGTCCATTAACAAATTGGCAATGAAACGACCTATGGTATCAGTTGACTCGTCGATATTCGTCGATATCCCAGATCATCTTATTTTCATTTTATCTTTAGTTATTTCGATTGTTTCATCGTAACATTCGGTTAAGTAACATTTTCACAAACTTGACTCGCTAGGTACAGATTGGTTAGTATACTTCTCCAAAAACTGTGATAATGTAGGATTCTGTAATTTCCAGAAAGGGGTTCTGGCGCTGAAGAAAGCTACATAAGTCGAATGCAAACTGGGATTTTTGACTCGATGTTGCAATTACTGTTGGAAGCAAAGGAATCTTCTGCCTGTAGCCCTGTTTGATTGTGCCGATATGTTGTGATATATAATACTTCTTTTCGTAGTTCACTGACTGCTCGCGTATTTTGCATGTGAGTACTTTACCGTCGGTACAAATATGCCGGATCCAAAAGTATTAACATAACTGTGTAATTTAGTGCGTAAGGGAACATTGAATTTCGACACCTTGCTGCTAGCTATAACAACGTCGCAATGAAAACTGAAAGAAAATCAAAGTTAGACCCGTACCTGCTCATTATTGCATTTTAAAATAAACATACGTGATAATCCAAATGCTTTCTTTATCTATACATTTATTTGCGCGGCAGCACTCATTGTTGCAAAGAAAATAATGAATTGAATGAGGGACGCCTATGTCGTATGCAACTTAAAGACAATAATATACATTCGGCGAAGTAACTTTCATTGTCACGGTCTAACGGTTGTTGAAATAAAATGTACCTGAAGAAAATGTTTAGTAATTAATAAATAATATATAAATAATGAAATAAAGGCAACAAAAAGCATATATTTTGTAAGATAGACATATTAAAAAGGGAGAAAAAGGCAATATAAAGCTGTGGCATTTCAATCACAAAAGTATAATTCGTACAGATTCACTTTCAAATTGAAGATAAATTTGACGCATTTAAAAAGGCATTCCGCCTAAGTTCCGGTCTCTGGTTATAATTATTTCTACGATGGATATGTGCATGCCTGTGCATGTTTTAAATCACAGTAAACATTAGTTATAAGTTATTGGACTAAGGACTCACCATGTTTAATGACCCAAATTGTCGTGCAGAAAGAGAATGGAATCTACACTCTGGCTGCTCAGGTTGGTTCGACGTTCTTGAATAACTAATCCTGCTGCACTAAAGTTCCTTTCAGTATTCGCACTTGGTGAATGTTACCACCTTTTCTACGAAAAGTCCCTTCAATGTCTTTGGGTACCGGTATCAAATGCTGACGAGATATTTTTTTCTACATATAACTTGGTTGTAAGACAGAAGGGCTATGAAAAATAAAAGTGTCACAACTTGTATGTTGCAACTTGGTGATGCTGACTAATGAGCAATGGCCCTGATGTATGATATATATAGTGATTCATGTCATGATGATAATAATAAAATAAACGTTTTAATATGGAGAAATGCTGAACAATAATGATGCAGTAACATTACTACAGCGTCAGCCACAAAACAAACTGTAATCGTATCAGTATAAACATTGATGCTGTGTTTACACTGTACAAAGCAGGAGGAAACATGCGTTACTAGCAATATAAACGAATCAAATACGCCTTGGGTTCGAGATAAGAGTGTAAGATTTTATACGTGGAATGGATTGAATTGAAGTGAGAAATGATATAGTTGCAAACCCTCTCATTCTGTGCTTTGACTAGCATCAGTAGCAGCATTTGAAACGTGTCAGCAGAATAATAATAATTTAGAATTCCTAGTAAAGAAACGTTGCGGTGATTGTGCTATTCTCGACATTTCAACATAGGTGACCGACAAATATGATCAATATGATCATTTTTTGCCTCCTAAGTGAATGTACAACTGAAATTTAGCACAAATCTCGCAAAACATTACTTTGTATTCCATGGCTTTAAAAATACTAAATGTGTTTTGAGTTTTTATATTACAAATACTTGTAATTGCATAATGTACCCTAAAAATGCAGAATAACAATGTTTTTCATTTTAAAATTTAAGGTTTTTGAAAATTATGTTTTCATCATATTCACTTTTTGAAAATGTCACATGATGCAGTTTTTATGCAATTCTTCGTATCATTCCCAAAACACAAACAACTAAATCTGCCATATTTTTCTTTTGAACGCTTTTGAGTTACTAAAGAAACTTGCAGCTTATAAAACTTTATACTAGAAATTTCAAGCGCCAAAATTTAAAAATATTGTCTTTTGAGCTGAGACTAATAAAACAAATTTGTATGGCAGATCTGTACATTATAATCAGATAAATATAATAGAACCTTAAAAATAGGCATTTTTTTCTTAATTTCGTCGTGTAGAGCATTTGGCATAACATAATAAAATCCGGATTCAACATTTCGTAATTCGGAAACTGAAGGATATATCACATTAAAATTCAAAACCCTCTAATGCTGGTATAAGACAGCATTGAAAATAAATGTTCAGCTAACTTTGCTGAAAAATTTTAAAAATCCATTTTCAGTTGTTTATTCCCTTAATTTTCAAGCCCGGGCCCGGCCCGAGCCCGCCCTAGTCCAGCCCGAACCCCGCCCGAGCCCGACAAGCATTTTTCAAATTAGGCCCGAGGGCTTGGCCCGAGCCCGTGCAGACCTCTACTTTGTAAGCCTGTCATCAGAGCCTTACGTAGGGTCTCTGGAGCCCTTGGCTGGTCCTTAGGGTCTGCCTATACAATATCCTCCGGTGAGATTATTAGTTTTTAATTAACTAGAAATAATAACATTTTAGAGCAACTTTAACTTAAAACCAAAGAATCGTATTGTTGCACTTGTAAAACGTTCTATACTCTGTATAAACTACTTTACCATAGCTTATTCCTCTGTTTCATGCTAATCGAGGTAAACATATGTAGAAATGAAGTTATTGCTAATTTTCTTGTAGTTGCAAGGGAAATGTAGGAATATAGTATGCTTTAACCGATACTCAAGTGTTTTAAAGAGTTGGTCACTGTGTGATGCCGTTAAAATTCCGTTCTGTTTGCATGCCAAGAGATAAGAACACGAATAACGTATTTCTACCTGAGAAAACTGCTGACAAATTCCACAAAAAGAGTATAGCACTTAAATGGTGTGGTTTAGTGAGATCTAAAATTTTTGTATTAGTAAGATATCTGTTTACCCGTTACCTGCAAGAGCCATCCAGAATGAAAAGGAGAAAATTCGAAATATACGTTTCATTTGTCATGAACATATCTTAAACATGTGGTATTTTAATCAAAATCGTTTAGTAATTTTTATAAAATAAAAACTTTCGAAAAATATTCCATGTAGATGAGAGATGCTACTTTGTAAAAAACGTGTTCCATTTTGTAACCCCGTTCCATTTACCACCTCCTCCCTTATGACTTCCCCGCAAATCATTCTCTGAGGCTTAACGTGGCCCCCGTTATGAAAAGGTTGGCAACCTTTGACGTAGAAGAAAAACAAAATTAAGACACCGCAGGTTGTATCTAACCGAGCAAGTTTGATTAAACGAAGGTAATTTGAGGATGTTCAGAGACGAAAACATGGTATCAGCGTAACAAAACCGTGGAACACCACAATTAGGATAGGAGCTCGAAAGTAAATCTGACACAGGCCTCTGGGAGGGGGGAAAAATCTATAGTTCCTTCAACTCATTTGGGTCCAGGTTTAAAGCCACGCGTAGTTGCAGGAAAAACATCTCGGCTTCATATCCTTGACAGCAAGTTGCAATCCGGTAGTTTGATTGGAGTTCTGTTAAACCAAATCAAACGTTTAACATCAGGGGCCTTTTTTAACTTTCTGGTTACGTTAAAGCGCAGTGCAATGGATTGGTGTACCTGAAGATTGAAGAAAGGCTATCGCTAATCTTCTTACATATCAACTAAATCAGTGCTTCTGAAACTTACGTCCGGGACACACCTGAAGGATATTAAACTTCACGCGATCCATAAGTTAAATTAGTACATACCAGTCACTCATGAAAAAGTAAATATAGTATGTTTATATCCATCTTAATTAAAAATACCATCCTATTCTAATTCAGCAAACGTTTTGTAGACCTGACGAGTCGTTCCGCGACCCTCCAGTGGGTCGGGACCCATAGTTTGAGAAACGCTGAACTAAATGGTTTGGTAGACCTGCCAGCTTAGAAAAAATACTGAATTATGAAATATTAGCCGTTAAGGATGAACTTAACGTGACTTCCACCATTCCGCATATCACACCGTGGTGGTGGTGGTGGTGGTGGTGGTGACGGTGACGGTGGTGGTGGTGGTGACGGTGGTGGTGACGGTGACGGTGGTGGTGGTGGTGACGGTGGTGGTGGTGGTGACAGTGACGGTGGTGGTGGTGACGGTGTCGGTATCGCTTTGGTTACATAGCCTTTTCTTACGTTTCTGAACATCTGGAGTATCCATGTGCAGTAAAAACAATTAGCGAGCCATTGAACAAAATATTTGACAAATATTCTAGTGACGATGTTGATTGTATTTTAATTCAAGTGGCCAAGTAAACTATAATTTTAAATATAGTAGACCTACCTTTAATTAATGGCCTACCAACGCAAATTCATTCATTTATATTCATCATATGCTTATTCCTCACTTCCCTGGATCAAACGCTAAAATAATTCTTGTTCTCACATCCTACTGGATTAGTTGTAGTGCCAACAGTGAAAATAAGTCTTAAAAGTGTATGAATGTTATTGCAAGTTGTTTACTTACACCACTATTAATATTAAATTAATTATTAATTATCTCGCAAAATTATATGAAACCCTCTCATATTATTAGTACATAGTATTAACGAAACTTGTAGGAATTCAGGTTATTTTCACATACATTTTACTACTCATGTGTACTCCACTTTGTGTGTATTTCAAGTTAATCAGAATGAAATGGAACACATTTTCTATGTATATATGCAGCCAGATAGGCGACAGGTATTTGTTTATGTGATGCGTGCGTTAATAGCATTACGTGTTGCCCTGCTTTAAATTATGTTCGCGCTTCATTTTGAAGCATGTATTATTATTTTAACACATGCAATTATAAAATGGTAGATGGTGTTACAGTTTACACCTGTTCGTTGTATTCGGTATAAGGTTTCGAATTTGACCCAGTAAGGTTAGAGCTGTCAGTTTCGTAAATCTGAATTTGTTGATGAATTCATGGTCACTCCACGTCTGAAAGTGATCACGTCTATTTAAGAAAGTTCTGAGTCTCCGATGTCTTTCCCATATATCATATGTCACTTAGCAATTGGGCAAATACCTCCCCGATGCACAGCTGGGACCGCCATAGCTCCGGGTTCGATTTCTGGCTGAAGAATGGGATTTTTTTTCCAACTAGGATTATTCTCAATCTTTCTTAAGTCTGGGTGTATGAATGGGAGCGTGTGTGCGTGCGTGTGTGTGTGTGGGTGGGTGGGGGGGAGGTGATGTAATGTAGCACATTAATCCTAACTGAAAACCACTGTTAAGCGTGTGAACACCATTGCTGTTCAGCCGCCAATGTGACCAATGTTAAAGGCGGCATATAAATGAAATATACAAAAATAAATAATAAAAATAATTGCGGTTATTGGAAGACAAGTTCCAGTTAATCCAAGCTCAGCTGAAGATAGGGGTTTCTAATACGAAGTAAAACTTAAATCTAACGGGGGGGGGGGGGGGGTTTAAGCCTCTTTTATATTATAGAGTCTAAATGAAGGATCTTAATCCGTACTGCCAAGATTTAAACACCTCGCCACAAACCTTGAATCACAGCTATTCTATTCCTCAGTGCCCTCAATATGTATAGAAACATTCTGAAAGCAGAGTGAGAGGTCCACCTACTTGGCTCCAAGTTCAACTACTGAATAAGAATTCGATACAAAACTGGTTCAAATATTCCGACTGCAGGAATTTATCGAACTCTTTCTCGTGCTATTGATCTGTAGCATTTGATCGTACTCCACTGCGAGTGACATCTAATGTTGCCTTCTTATCGTCTCAAAAGGCACTATTCTGCAGTGAAGTGCTCTGAATGATGGGAGCTGCAGCATTTAAAACCTCCCGTTGGCTCCATGTGACATGTCTTTGTCGATCCCCTCCCTCAAAAGCCCAGAAAATTGACAAGAACCCTGTTTCTAAGGTCTGCAACTTCACCTAAAACTTTCCTAGTATGGATAGTTGGGAATAAAGGACACCACATAAACAAGATGCACTGAAAGATCATATTCTTAGGACGCAGAGTATGAATGACGTCAGAAGTATAGCACGGCCATCAATTAATGTGCAAACGGCTGCCGCTAAAATTTACTCCCGTTTTAATTGCTGCCATTATACTCTCGTTGCCTAATATTCTATTAAGGCACACGTGGATATTAGGCTCGATTATAACAATTACTCTAGGGCTCTGACGAGAAAATATCTGCGATTGTTTCGCTCTCTAGAGACGGGAGGGGGGACAGTACCACATTTGCAGCTCACGATGATGTAAACGGATATCAGCGTATAAATATATCGCGCAACGTTAGTATTCCAGCAAGAGATTTGTTTTTCCAAGAGGCCTAAGCATTATTGATACTTTTGAAACTCTAGCCTAATATTTCTGGTGAGGAACACAATTAGGATTCAGCATATAGTATCTCCATAACTGTCATATAGAAGATGTAGATGGATGGGACAAAACGATGGTAATAAATTCTCTGCAGTATCAATCCCGCCCCTCCCCCAGAAGGAGGCATGTGCTACAAGACAGAGAGTAGGAAAGTAAGACAGTAAGAAAAGACAGCTTAAACGTTTATGAAGAGCAACAAAAGTTTTGTGGGCAACTGTTACGGCACAGCAATCATAACAAGGGAAAGTAGTGGCTCAAGCTGCATTTGGAGCTGAAGAAAGCGAGGCTGAGCAGAAAAGAAACATGACCAAAGGAACGTCGTAACGCTTTATTGGCGTGTAAAAATCTTAACGGTCTCAGGGTGTAATAGGACAATTGGGAGAAGCCACTGTCACGAAAGGGAAAAGGTTTCGTAACAGGCACTCTTATTTGCCACAGAGATCAGACAGACAAAAATACAGAAATCACGAATGGAAAAGGCTCAATTTTCGCGCTGTATCACAACACTGCGCAATTTTTATGTGGACACTTAATTCATGAAATAGTCGACAAAGGCAGTTGGCGTTACATCTTCAATAGACCGCGTGTCGCTAATGAAAATCTTGGTTGCATGGACACAACGAGCAAAATGAAGCACATGAGTGGGAGCACATCAAGGACATGTATTTCAGGGAAGCATTGCTAGTAATACCTGTTTCATTAGGTTGGAAAGTTTAGCGATATAATTTTCAAACAGCACTTGGGAATTGATACACGGTAGTCTCAAGCATGGAATGTTTGCTGGTTGTCAGTATTTTGATGCAATGCAGATATAACCTCGTTTTGTGGAAGCAAGGTATCGCTTGCTTATTACCTCCCTGTGAGTAATCCAGGTTACTGCGTTTTAGAGGTTAGAAAGGAAAATCAAGTGTTTTACGAATATTAATAGCACTTTGGTGTTACGCGTTGTTTCACATGTTTCTAATGGAATACATGAATGCAGGGAGGTGCAGTGAAACGTGAGGGAAGAGTGCTGTGTTGGGTGTGAAATTATGAATCGAGATTTCGCTGCATTTATCTATACAAAGAATAAAGTAAGAAGTCGAAATTCGATTATTAAACATGACATGGTGAATAATGGCTTACAGATTGTAAAAATAGAGACAGGTTAGTATAATTTCAGTGGAAATGATACTCCATGCTCCATTTATCGTTACGCGTTCTAGCAATAAATGGTGCATGGTGTCGATACGGAAGCAATAGACGACTACTCGCTGGGACCCAGGCAGCCGAAATTCCGTGAGTGTTTCCATTAGGAACGGTACCTACGTATTTTATACACCGTCGCCCCCAGCTTGCATCAGGTTGGAGATGGATACGCCACGTACACACGTCAATCCATTAGGGAAGACTATCGAACCTTTGTGGGGTTGATGGTACCTAGCTGCTGTCTATTAGCTCTTCAGGCTAGTACCGGAGGACATTGAGATGTCTCACAACCCCGCTTGGGCATCGGCCCCAGGCGTACCTAATCTCTCATGGGTATCGGGAACCACTGCCCAGTCGAGTCCAACCCAATAGTGAGAGGGGCTCGAATGTTCGGCCCGCCATACTTCTAGTAACGTCAGAAGTACCACGAATGCTGAAGGTGTGGAGAGTCGCACCACGACTGCTGAAGTGGTCGGAACCACCCCTCTGCGAAAAAATGGGGCCTGGAGTAATTTTTGGACTCATTAATTTTGTGCTTTACTGTATATTGGTCCTACATATTAAGAATAGAGTCAAGTTATTTGTTGGCCATGCTTTCTCTTCTCAGTTTACCTCCGTGCCATCGACTGTCACTACATTCCACTGGAGGATATAGATTTAATATAACGATCAATTTCTGACATGTCTCCTGCTAGCTCGTGTTTATCTCAATAATATTGCGAGAAAGAAAAGCGAATCGGAACGTAAACGCTTCCGAATGACGTTTGACAACCGATGGAGTTCCGTTTGCCGCGAGGAACGGGGGGACTTCAATTCTCCGTGAGTTAATCCAGATGTATCGTAAGACGCTTAGATTACATTTGTGTTCAGTAGTCCTCGAGGTTCCGAGTTCGATAGGCCTGGGGAATTTTCGAATGTACATCGTTTCCTACCATCCACAGAGCCGTGAAGTGTTGAGTATGGGTGTGTCTGGTACCAAAATGAGCACAAAATTGACGTAGAAAAAAGCACAGATTATAACTCAATCAGTAGTTCGTCAAAACCGTAAATACCAACAGGGAGGTTAAGATAGAAATGAAGCAAAAATGGTAATTTAGATTCATCACCTCAGATTACAAGGCTCCTTTTATTTGTTATACGTTATCCACTTGATTCTTACGCTGCTTGAAAGGACTACTATTGAACTGCATAGCTAAGGGAGGTTTTCGGAAAGTTCCATGTCCAGTATTTTATCTCAGCCATGCAAAGAGAAAGGAATTTCAAAGCCTACTGCATGCCCATAATCCCCTTACAGCAACAAGAAAATTAGCAATAAGATAGCTTCTGCAAATGTTTATCCCACTAACATGAAGATAAAGGAATAAAAGTGTTTGTAAGAATAATTAGTACAAGAACAGAGAAGGTGATGAGTGCAACCATCAGATTTTTTAGAGGTGTGCTATACTGCAGTGTGGTAAGTCTGTGCACATCTAGAAATTTAGTTGAAAGTATTGCTAAAGGAATAATGTACGGATCTGTTAAACAATGTTTACGATAAACGGTCAGGGTTTAATAGCGAAACTTCGGTCTAGTTTGGAACGTCATTACATCACCGTAAATTATACCATGCCTGTATTATGTGGAGAAGTTTTGGAGAGGCGCTTCGGCCAGTTGAATAGAGATGGAATTAGGGCTTGGCAAGGCTGGCAAGAGAAGGGGAGAAAAAAATACGTCATGTCCGCAAGAAATATACTCCATGCTTTTGTCTCGGTAGGTAATCTCGCTTTCCATCATTACGTCAAGAGACGGTTTTGCTGGATCTCCGAGGAGCTAAGCGGCTTTCTGGTCCCTACCCCATCTCCCACTATGGACCACAATTGCTTCGTTAACTTCTATTCAACTGTGTTGTGCGACTAAAGCCGTCAAATATCTACAGCTTCTTGATCGATCGTGTTCGCAAGTTTACACCAGTCGTGCATGTATTATTTATAGTTCAGCCGCGTATCTCCTCGCTTCAAGATGCCAATGTATAACTAAAAATCTGATGTGTTGCACTCACATGACTTTCTCTACTCTTGTACTAACCATTCTTACACACTCTTACTCCTATATCTTCTTCATGTTAGTTAAGATAAACATTTCTACAAATTATCTTGTTGCTTATTTCCTTATAGGTGCAAGGGGAAGTTAGAATACAGTAGGCTTTGTGCGATAGTCAAATGTTTTAACGCCTTGAGATTCTGTTGTCATTGCACACTTAACATGTAAAAAATGAACAACGGTGGTCCATTTCACGAAAGTTCTAAGTTTTCCGAAACTCACACACATAACAAGGAATATCTCCGAAATGGTTCACCCTACAAGAAAATTTATTTAGACATAAATTTGTATTTTAGCAAGATCTACATTTTTTGTATAGTATGATTTGGTTTATTTCTAACGGTTTACCAGTTATGCAAAAGTCCAGAGTAAATACGACTACAGGGGCTATAGCCAGGAAATTCAAGGTATACATTTCATTTGTCATAAAAATATCCCAAACATATGACATTTTAATCAAAATCGTTAAGCCATTTTCAAGAAAATAAAAAATTTCGAAAAATGTTCCATGTAAAGGGTGGGGCTATTTTCTTCAAAACCTTCGTTTCGCATCCTTGAAACACATTAAACTTAAATACCAACTCTGGTTTTTAACCGACTTTTCGTTTTTGAGTAATGCTGTCCACACACACACACACACACACACACACACACACACACGCACGCACGCACGCACACACACACACCGACCTTTTTCTAAAAATGCTTTTTTTTTATTCAGGGGGTCTCAAAACATACATTTCCGGTGAAATCTGGACATCGAATTTTTGGGTGGAATACAATACTTCCCCTACTTACCAGTAGAGAAAGTAAAAGTTGATTTTTAAATATACCTGTGGGCAAAGGATTTACAGACAACACAGGAAGCCATAAAATGTTCTCAAGCTACAGACTTCCTAGACGCTCTAAAACAAATGTGTGTTGTACAATTTCCCCCCTCGCTGTTTACTTTGGGGAAAAAAAATAGATTAAACATCTTGCCCAGTAACGGGAGAACAAAAAACTTTAGAACCGGCTGCGTGGTGCCGATGAAATCATGCAACACCTAAAACTACTTTTAAAGGCTTTGCTTACCAACTTTATGAAAGGAGGTGCTGAAACTGGCCGCCGTTGCGTATTGGAGCTATTAAGAATTATTTCTCCGCTAATGGCGCACGATACACCAATTTTTTCGTCATGAAGGGGACTTCATGAGCAACTTCTGAGTTATAGGGCTAAATTTTTTTATAGTCAACAGTTGACGCCTGTATATACGTGAATACAATTCTATCCCCTTATTAGAGCATTAACAGACAGGGAGCGTGATTTGACCTTTTTTTTTCAATAAGACTCTGCAATGAACTCTTTCGATAAGAACAATTGAAAGTGTGTTTCAGAACAGAATTATTAGTAGAGATTTGTGGCCCCCTCGGTCCGCTGACCTTAACCCCTAGCGATTTCTATCTCTGGGGTGATTTAAAACCTAAAGTGTTCAAGACAGACCCACACACCCTGGAATAATTAAAACAAAATATCCACCAGGAAATTCCTGCATTTTTCAACGCGAACTACGGCGTTCTAAAGAGGTGCCAAAATGTATGGACAACGGCGGTGGCCATTTTAAGCACCTCCTTTCATAAAATTCGTAAGTAAAGCCCTTAAAAGTATTTCAGAAATGTGTGGTTTCCTCCGCGCCTTTCTATGATAGCGGCAGACGTCAACGGACACCGAGTACGTGGACAGGAAAATACCGCGCAACCGGTCCGTAAGAGTTTTTTTCCCCTCTCCCGTTAGGAACTGATGAATAGTGGAAAAATACATCCTCAGCTTAAATTGTTGCAATGATGGTTGACTAAGATAGTTCTTAATCACAAAAGGTAGCAGTTTTACCTCATTTACCTGTTTTAAGTCAATGCACGTTACGAAATATTAAAACTGGTTAGTGACAACGCTGGCTTTTGCACAGATTTTATAACATCCGCTACAACCTCCTTATTTATGATGTGGAACACTCACTATAATCAGGACAATAATTATGAAGGATACTTGTTGTTTTCTCTTGTACAAAGCGTCATAATGCTTCAAATTAGAAATAAACATATGCATATATGATTCGGAAATATCTTCCGTGTCTGCTTTCACATTTATGAAGCTAATGCCTTGAGCATCGTGGCGTTGTTAAAGGAAAACCTATTTGCCACCAGTGGAAAATTTACTCGTGCCATAAAGGTTTGTGCACTGTTATCTATTGCTGTTCTTGTTTTCGGACGACTGCTTCATAATCCAATTATATGGGAACGGTGTTAGGAAACGGGATGTAGCAACAAAAGTATACTTTGATAGTGGGACCGTGTAAGTGTTGTGTGTCGGGAAGCTTAAATCATTTTACATGTGTGGATTTTCACATAAACGGTCAAGTGAATGATGGGTGTCGGTCTGGGTGGCTCAGTTGGTTAGACGCTGGCCTACTGTTCCCAAGGTCGCGGGTTCAAATCCAGCCCAGACCGATGGTTTTTAAGTGTGCTTAAAAACGACAGCTCCATGTCAGTAGATTTACTGGCATGTAAAAGAACTCTGCGTGACAATTCCGGCACACCGGCGACGCTGATGTGATCCTGGCAATTGACAGAGTCGTTAAACAACAAAATAATTTTTTTTTCAAGTGAATGAGAAATGGATTCTTGTAATTTATCTCGTGTACACACATTCCTAAGAGAACATTCATTGAATATTACTCATCCTCACAACCAGCTAGCCGGCCATATTTCGAAACGCTAACCTATAACTTTAAGTGGATTAGAAGAAAAAGAATGGGAGGGAGAAAAAAAAAACCTTCGTCTGCAAGTGCACCTTTTTATCATTTTCTGTTTCATTTTTATGCCAAAATTCAGTCAATACTCTACTAATGAAGACACTGGCAACTAGCTTGTAGTGTTGACCTTCGGGAGTAGGATCATATTTTGGGATAGGCAAAGGGACCTGCCAATCCAGTGGTTAGAATTCTCTTCGAGGAATAGGGGTCTTGCTGGCAGAAGGTGCGAATACTAATATGAACATATACCTTCCATTATGGGCCACTTTTCATGCACGTCAGTATACTATGGACTTAGGGCTTGCGGATTTTATTTTAGTGGGTTTGCCCGCACGAACGGCAGTTCCATGTACGCACACGTTTGATAGAGGCATGGGATGTGAGTATGCATGGGGTGATATACACACTTAACCGCACACGGTGGTTTCTGCGTTGCAGTCGTCTTGTGCGAACTCGCTCGGGGGCATCGAGAACACCGCATTATAATTGGGAGAACAAGCAGCTGAATCTAATTAACAGCCCTCTTCACACTCGTGCTCTGCTGGCTTTTGAGTCTTCCCCACCTGCTACGCCATTTACTCTTGCTCTCGTTGCAGATACTGTTGACGCTCCAGGAGCTTTTTTGTTGCTATTCTTTAAACAAGGACTCTCCTGCCTTGCTTGCTTCGCGTGCTTTCTCGCGCTGTGGTTTTGCTTCGTTGAATCACCGCTGGAATCAATCAGTCCTCAGCTTGTGGCACATTTATTAATCTTTTAGTCCAGTATTTTTGTCCAAAAGTGTTCATGGGGAAACTACTGGTCATGAGCACCAGACTTTCTTTCAGAGGAAGTTTGAAAGAAAGACGAAAACCTGATGTGCTGCGCTCTTAATTACTTTCTCTACTCTTGGAGGGAAAAAAAAAAAAAAAAAAGAAAAAAAAAAAAATTTACAAATGCTTATTCCTGTGTTTCATTTGCAGAAATTATCTTTTTGTCAGTTTTCTTGTATGTACAAAGGGAATAGCAAAGCCCAGTAAGCTTTAAGCGATACTCAAATCAAGACCTGGTCGCTCTTGGCCGTTCTCTTTGCAAGGCCCAAGAGATTAAAAAAAAATATTGTATTCGGGTAAAGTATAGATATTTGAAAATTCAGTCGGTAACAAAGTAATCTCGAAAATTAGCTCCACAAAAAGAATAGGAAAGAAAATAATTAACATAGAACGTATGCTTTAATGAGATCTACCTTACAATATTTATGTAGTATCTAGCACCTATCTCTTACCTCTAAATGCAAAAATCACTCGGAATGAACAGCTCTTCTGCGGCTATTCCAAGAAAATTCAAGATACACATTTCATTGATGATTAAACATACTATCCAGGCTTGTAGGCCGTGGTCTAGTGAGTTTGCAGGTTCCCCACTTTTCGCCAAGGACTACACTTGGCATTTTCACAGGTAATTCGGTGGCTGGTGAGGGCTCGAATGAGTTTTCGTTGAAGATAAATAACTTTATATGTGGGACCGGTCCAGTATCGTGTTGTGCTTAGTCAGCATGAATTGACAGGTTTTCCAAAGGAATACTTTTGTTCTGGCCTTCTTGTTTCCTTTTTTTCGCGGTGGCAGAACATTCCTCTTATTTGGACACGATGTACGCTACAAAGACACCCAAATTTTGTCTTCCTCCGTCAGTTACCTGGCCCGATTACAAAGAGAGTGCACTAGAAATCCATAAACATAAAAGTAACTTCAACCGCAAAAAAGAAGCTCTTTGTCTTAAAGACTGGATACCAGTACGTGTCGGAAGATAAAGCTGAACAGCAATGAAGGGGAGGGATGAACGGTGGAGCGAATTTCAGTGCAGTGGTCCTTTTGGGCCTATTTTGCCCATGCCTGCTTTAAATGATGATAATTAACAAACTATTAGAGCAAATCGAGCAACCTCACGGCGATAAAATCACAAAACATTAAAAGTAGCTGTCAAATATAATAGAAATATGGCTTTCTGAACATTTTCACTGTCGCCCTCGAACAAATCAAGAATTTTTCCAAGGGTGCAGAAGTGATTGAGTCCTCATTCGAGTTGCAACGTGGAGCAAGCCTGTTAGTGCTTTATAAATTTGCCCAAATCTGACATTTTGATGAGGTGTGAAGTAAGGACGCTTTCTCAAAGGACCTGAAATAGCGCATAGTCGCAAGATTCGAGATGGAGAAACGCCTGTTAAGTACCTTTTATTTCTGCTTCTAGCCAGTGAAATGGCCGGGTTATGGAGTCGTGAATCGTGCTTAACCGTCGGAGCACTGTTAGTAGCTGTGTAAAGGAGTCGTACGCTAAATGGGAAAGGGGTTGCCTAGTCATGTATTCCTTTGGGAGAGGGGGTTCTATTGTGACATCACAGCTAGGATTATTGTGCCATGTCGACCTTACTGCGCCAGTTAAGTGAAAACGTACCGCTTACATCCTCTAAGGCAATGTTTCGCTTCCAAGACTGAAGTCTTTTCGTTAAAGACAACGGGAAACAAAGTTCATGACTTTGTAGGTATTGTAACCAGGAACATTTTACTTAGCTTAGTAAAGTTAGAACAATGTACTGGGTTATGGATGTTACAGCGAGTGAAACAAATGCAGCGAATTTTTACGAAGAATAGAATAGATTTAGATGGGTTATGGATGTTACAGCGAGTGAACCAAATGCAGCGAATTTTCACGAGGAATAGAATAGATTTAGATGGTGTTTTTAACCCTTTTCCGTACAACTGCACAACCTGGTGTTAGTCAATTCCAACAGCTCCGTTTGGAAGTGGATGCCTCCTTTAAACCACCATAATAATTATACTAAGAACGTGAACATCTTTTTTTCCCCCTCTTAACTTAATGGGAGACAAAAAGTAGTAATTTTGGCAATCTGGACGCTTACTCTGCAGGGTGAGAATTTCCTCAAATGGTTAAACGAAGTGCTGCCCCACAGAAACCTTTACAAATGATACTTAACCAGTTTTTTCCCTCTAGTTTTTCAGTTCAGTTGTAACGAATTGTCAGGTACAGAAGTTGTCAGAACTCAAAGCTCGTCTTGAAAGGAGACAGATACGAATGCCTTTTCTGTATTATTGTCCATAGTATACTAAGTTTTGGTGTTATCACGATTTCAGTGCATGATGGCACAGTTCTATTCATATAGGGAAAAGCCAACTATTTACGAAGAAATAGTCTAATTTTGTCTAAATAATTAACTGCATGCCCCTATATGCTTCCCAAGGGGGGGGGGGGGTGGGAGAAAGAAAACTGTCTATTGTTCAAAAATATTTCTTCTAAGATGAGGCTAATAGTCGTTGTGTCCTCGTTGGATCGCCATTTGAAGCTGAAGTCGTTGTTCGGTTCTCGTTGTCGCCCGTTGATTTGGTTCTTTCCCGCTAGCTCAGCTTGAGATCTCTTTATCTCGGGTACGCGCAGGTGTTTTATAGAATAGACTACCCAAGAAAACCTTTTATATATTGTTTATTGCATCTTAGATACTTTCGGGAGCTATGCCGATTGTATATGTAGAGGAATCGCACTCACGTCCGCACAGCACAACCCGCAGTACTGGTCTGGGGTGAGTAGTGACGCTTTCTGGCGTCCCCAAGCTAGGAAAACCGTTCTCTTCAAATTTGAATGTCATGACGTCATCCAAGAAAGCCTCGTATCCAAAATGCTATTTCCTTTTCCCGCAATTTAGAAATGTCCCTTTCTATTATAACATGTTATTTTATGAATTTCGAATATATAATTACCTTTTTAGGATTAAACGATGTTTACTTTATATTTTATTAAATATATCGCGCGACTTTTAAGGTTAGTAGACCTGACTTTCGAACGTGTATTTAAACTATGTAGTATGACGTCATGACTCGTTAATTTCAAACCAATAATGTGTTTATCCTACAAATTTAACGACTATTATTTACTCATATCTTGCTCACCTTACAACATTTCCTGCTCTATTATCTATTTATGTTATTACTTAACACTTATCGCAAATCTCATATCCGGCAATTAAATTAAAACGTGTCTTTATCAAGCCCATTCGATTGGAAATCTAAATTTCGGTATCAAAGAGTAGAAACTTCCAGTAATTAAAAGAGAGAAGCAAAATCATGCCATGGTTTTATTTTTTTAATGTCTTAACTGAAATATTTTGGTATTACATATACTCTGTTTGGAAAAGAATAAGCAGAAATTTGTAGAGTAGAAAGACGACACCAAATAAGCGTTCTGGCGATTGGAACAAGGGGTCGCAGAGACTTACTGTACTTTGCTACACGTGTCAACATTAAATCTGCCGTGTTAGAGCCTCCGATTGTAAAATCTGTTTGTGGCGTCCAGACATAAACAAAACGCATGTACTATTCGGGACATTGAGCAATGCGTATGGATTGGTGGCGATGTTATCGTCCGTACCCTGTACACCGGTTATGCAGAGCACACGTAGCTCCTTCGTTTGCTGCCAACATGCAAACGCAATGCTATATCCGCAGTAACATGTAAGTTACTGTTGCTAAATGTGTCTGTTGCTCCATGCCACGTATGTTATGAAGCACTGTGGTACCGTAATTCGGAACACTCTTGTTCAGCACAAAGTACATTACGCGCATGCAGTGACAGTTTCTTGTACCAGTGCTCACTAGTTGAGACAATACCTGTACACTTGTGTGTTATGTTCCATGTTAACTGGCAGATTATGTTTGATAAAGGCAGATTTGAATACGTTCATGCAGCGCTCTTGTTACACTGCATTTTCGGACCCTTGTTCCTATGCCCAAAATGCTTATTTTGGTACCACCTTTCCACTCTACAGTTTTCTTCACATTGTTTTTGTGCTTTTTGTAAAGTGGTGCGAAAAACCACAGTTTAGGTCCATAGCATTAATATTAAACATAGGGTACGCTGTTTGATTGGATCAAAACTTGGGCTATAAACTTTCTGAAGGTACTAATAGCTCTATTATACAGAGTTATTCATAAGTCCGTAAAATATTTTAAAGTTTAACACAATTTAAGTATGCGACAATCGTGCTAATTGTTGTGGCAATAGAGAAACTCTCATAGCCTTTTTTATAACGAATGCCACGATTTATCGCGAGGTGGCAGCAGTGGACATGAAGATAACGTATTAATGACATGGTCGCCGTGATCACCGGATTTAACTCCGTGTAACTTTTTCCTGTGAGGATTTGTGAAGGACATAATTGTTGCCTCGGCTACCCGCTAATCTTCAGGAACTTCGCGCTGGATTACAGCTTCCTTGGATATAGTCACTCGGGATATGCTGGCGCCTGTATGGGAGGAAATGGATTAGCGCATCGATATTTGCGATATAAACATGGGGGGAGACATTGGACAGTTTTAAGGTGCAACAATTAAGCAATAAAACTTAAGAGTTCCTCTTTCTTTTAGTGTAAAATATTTCGTTATCCGTTGCGAAGTATAGTGATGCATTTTTAAAATGTTTCACCGAGTTCGGAATAACCGAGCATTAATTTTGGACAAATCGCAGACATTTTGACCAAAGTAACCACTATATTTTTCCTTTCTGCTGCTATTGCACTGCGTATGATTTTTCATGTAACTATACTTTTTACATTTTCATAAATGCATATGGACAAAAGTCTTCTTTGCCATGGACAAAATTGTGACAAAAATTGATACTTTTACTTTAGTGTCAGGACAGCTTAAACTGAACAATACAAGAAGTGGTACATAGAACGTTCACGCCACGTTTGTGTATATGATCGCTCTCAACGCTGTATCCTTTGCCTCAGAGGGAGAAATAAGTTGTCACCTCAGAAAACTTCGGCTCTATCTCGGAACACGTTAGATTACACCTCACATCTCTCTGTCTTGGTGATTAATCGTCATCAAGCCGAGGTGAGGTGTTATTTCTTCGCTGAACTGTTTTGGCACGATTGCAAAGTAATTTGTTTACTTTAGCTGATTTCTGGTGAGTTAATTTCCACAAAGCCCACCTCGTTCACAGTGGTCATTGAAACGAAAGCTTATTTATTAGTATGGAGTGCATTGTAGGCATGACCAGAAATCAGGAATTGCCGCAGTATTTAGTACTATTGAACTGGTACATGATGTCAAAAGAGTTGGGCTCGGTTTTAACACGAGTGACAGTGGCCATTGGGTTTCTGCATCACAAAACAGTCGTGTAATGCGCGGTATTAGTCATCCAGCGCGTTAGTTTGCACAGTGAATGTACTATGTGAACATTAACAAGTTCAGTGTAAACTCTAATTAGAACAGCGCCATGCCCCAACGTGCAAGAGAGTCACATGGGAAATTTGTGTAGAACAGCTTCCTCTGAAGTTAACGCTTGTTGCTTGTTCTGCTTAAAACGGAGGCACGACTTTAATGGTTTTAATAATAAATCAATGTCTTACACTGTGAATGAATGTTAGCTAAAATCCAAATGTGAAGGTCTTTGTTTTCAAATGTTCAATTTAATTTACTCAAGATAATTGTAATTGAAAGAAATGGTGCAGTACTTACTCTTGAGCGGAAGAGTTATGATCTATGCGCAGGAATTTTGTGCACGCAAGTAACGAAGTACTCTACGAGTGTAATTACTGAAAACAAGAACATATGTGTTGTCACGATTAGAGTAGATGATTGTGAGATTAAAAGGAGCGGTAAACTTATATATGCTAAAATATTTGGAGTTTAAGAGTGAAATTGCTTACAAGGGACGTTTATCTGCCCGGATATGATGGCATAGCTCCTTTTATTGGTTTTCAGTACTGTGTGCCTTGAGTTCTACATTTCAGGCCCACTTGATGTGATAAAATGCTCCCAAAATAGAAGGAAACTTCTGAGTTTGCAGCATGTGTGTGGCCGCTTGCTTGACATCATTGGGAAGTCGTCATCAGAGAATTGTCTGTAGGTTTCTGGACACAGAAATTGCCCTTGGGAACCACATAATAGTATAATAATTGTAATAATAGTAGAAAAGGTGTTATATATATTACTGGTGTTGCATTTTTTTACGCCACTGTATATACACGCACATAGATTGGAAAACACTTTTTTCCTTGTATACGGCACGATGTCTATAATAAATCCGTTCAATGTTGGTTCGAAGGAAAGCATGTAATATCTTGTTACAAATGAGGTCGACGGTGTTGACACATACGTAATTCCTCCACTGATACCGGTCGTGAAACGACTGTGGACTCCTGAAGTCAAGCTGGGAGCCGGGTGTAGTGTTGTGTTGCATAGTTACACGGCGAAAGTTTCACGAGTCACACGGATTCATGAATCCGCCTTTGCCCACCTTTGCTAGAGGCTGTTGAGAAGTGACTGATTTTTTATCTCAATGGTTTAAAGTTTGAGAAACACCTCACATGTATGCCGTCATTGTAGCTGGTAGGTGTTTCCAGTAACTGTTTGCCATATTCTTCAATTGATAGACGTTTCGAGGAGTGAGACCTCTTGTGCTTTCATTTCATGGATTCTTGCATGCTCTAAGAAGGGTCGCAATTGTAGGTCCTAGTTCCAGGTCCCTTAATATTAGAGTTTTTTTTCCCTCTCCGTATACACAGGTGTCGCCATTTTTGACACCAATGGGAAACTATAATTGCATCAAGACTATTAAAGATATTGAAAACCATACCATTGAAATGGCTAACCCGCGGGTTATAATGCCTATCTTAACACAGCGATCTTTGAAAATCATGGTCTCCTTTGGAGATTCTTTTCAAGAGTTCAAATTACCGAGTTTCCTGCCCTATTTGAATTCATTGGCCAAGAACTTCGTGTTCGCTTCCACTACAATTAATCTATACTCTGCATTCTCTGGGGGATTTCTTTACCTTTCTTGGTTACCTTCGTGAAGGATTTAATTACTCAAGAAGCTCCTACAAGCAGTTGCTCGCGATATTTTTGCGGAATAATAGAGCCTCTAGTTAAATTACTTATGATAATCTTCGTGTCGTATTCTTGGAAAACACTGAACTCAATTACCAAGTTTAGTATTCGACCGATCTTTGTCGTTTTGAGTTATACTGTTTAGACAGCCGCGCAGGCATACAAACATAGACCTGTTCTAAAATTGCTTTTGTTTTATTGAGGAACTCGCAAAACATTTTTTTCTGATGCGATGTACAATATTTACTGTATCTATTGCATGTAATGGAGAAAGTTAAAAACAAATAAATTTGCTGCATGGGCCATAGAAGTTCAACATTCTTTCTGAATTTTAATATTAATGTTGTTGCTTACGATCATGTTTTAATGTATTTTTCTTTTTTGTTGCAGGTACGTACCATTAACCCCTTCTGCATTCATAAGGTGCTATCTTTTGTAAGTAGATATTTGTTATTTATATTAATTTCAGAAGCATGCTTCATGTAATTCCTTTACTTATATCCGACATTGACTTTGCATTGTGTGACATATCAGCTTAAGATAGCCTTCGTGAGGGTTTGATCTTGCGGTGAAATAAGACATAACTTATGCCAAAACCTGAGCTCCATAGTTAAGTCAATAGAGCATCTACCTACTCTGCTCCCAGTTCGATACTGTGGGAATTTTTATCTAGCGAATATTATATTTTACCTATCCTGCCCAGAGTCCGGAAGCATGATTGAGTGTGAATGTAGTGTGATCTAATTAACAAAACTTGAAGAAAAAAGTGTGAGTTAACACCATTGTCGACAGTCAAGTATGGTGTATGTAGCACTATTACGATGTGAACCACCTTAGTACAGTGCATTTGTAAACCTTTTTAGAAGCTCAAATTAAGGCCAAAACCGTTGATTCCTAACCCATTCTGAAGGTAATCAAAACACAACTGAAAGAAAATGGTAAATGAAGTTTTACTATAAAAAGTCATATGTTGCACTCACATAGTTCCTATACTCATTCTTCTACTAACAGTTCTTGCAAACAACTTTGATCTACTTCTCGTTAATCATGATAAAACTTCAATTGCATGTGTACAGCCATGGAAAAAATGATTGCATCAGGAAAGCAGACTAATTTTAATTTCCACGTCGTGTGACAGTGCGGTTTACACAAGTCGATATTGCAACATGCAGTTGAGTTTGTTTATAGTCTCTGATTCTTCAGTTTTCGTCTGACGGACACTCAAATAGACTCTGTTTTGAATCACCACTCGCATTTGTAGATATTAATGCTCGGAAGTATAAATGCGAATTGCGATTCAACACAGAGCCAATTTGAGTGTTCAATAGATAACATATGGGCCAGAGACCATCAATAAACTCGGCTGCATGTTGGAACTCGAGTTACGTAAACGCTCCGGGCTCCGAAAGCACCTCAGTTGGAAAGGCCTAATGCAAAGGCTAGTTTTGGGGCGGGAATATTTTCTTCCTCAGATGCTGAATTTAAATACTGTGGTTCAAATCCCATCTATGGCATTGAATTGTTCAGACCGGATTTTACTTCTTAATACCAAGTTTTGATATTTAACCGACTTTTCTGTTTTCAATTATGTCGTTATGGCGTCTCGGTTCTTGTGAAATCTCTAATTTTTGAGTGGGATGCAACACTTCCTCGAATTATTATAGGTAGGGGGTAGAGAAAGCAAAAGTACCAAGAGTTACATTCGCATAGCTTTGTCTACAGTCGTTTATTTTTATATATCTTCTCCATTGCTCTTGCAGAAAGCTCTTTCCCTGTCTACTTCGTGTTGATTGCAATAAATGTTTGTGGAGGTTGTTTTCACTAGACATTTCGTTGCAGCTACAAGCTGGAAAAAACAGCAAAGCGTTTCCTCAAGGGTTAAATTATACAAAATGACTTATGTAGAACTGACGCATTTCTTTGTTTTATTATTCGGCTGGAAACTTGCACGGGATGTGCAGATGTTCACTCTTTATTACTTATTTTTGTCTTTTTTGCCTTATTGTTGGCAGCTGTTTCCTACGTTTTGTTCTAGTCACTTATAACGGAGTACATATTTAATCAGCAACTCTTCCTGGTAAACTATGCTGGATTAGAAATTCAACTGCACCTACTCTAGGATTTGATGTTCGCAACCCTCCCGAAAGGAACATAATACTGGAACTGGTAAACAAATTGGAAATGACTGGATCCCTGGTGAGTGGCAAAGACGTTCATCTAAGCCGCTCAGTTGACGCAAGGGTACGACTGGATAGGTCACCCCGAAAATCATTAAGGCGTTTGTCTTAAGAGACCGGGTACATACACGTACTCAATGTGTCACACCTGAGAAAATTGCAGGTCTAAAGGCTTAGCCAAAAATAAAACAAAGACAAAAATAAGCAACATCCTTTGAGAGGTAGAATTGGAACTGAAAAATTCAACGCCACAGCTGGGATTTGAACCACAGATCCTCCGCTTACCAGGCGGGTGCTCTAACCATTAATGCTCTATGGAAAGCGGAGGGTCTGTGGTTCAAATCCCAGCTGTGGCATTGAATTTATCAGTGCCAATTCTACCTCTCAAACATTGCCCACACACGGATTGTGTGTTTAAAGACACCAAGATTAAGTTTGCTGGCATAAATAAATAATAATTACCGGAACATCTTGCTTAATTTAACGTTAAAAGCTGCTTATTAAGTACATTTCCAGCGGAATGTATTTGTTATGCCTGCGTTTTCACTCCTCTGTATCGCGAACATGGCGTAATAACCACACGGGATGATGAAGGTTCAGCAGGTAGCTCGTTGACTTAATAGTAAATGACCACCATAATCTTTCATCGCTGCAGAAGCTCCCATCATCTGTCATAGAAATACCGCTGCTCATCCTTGCTAGTGCATTATTTCCCAGGACAGCAGTTGTTGGGTTAACCAAAACATGTGTGGCAAAGGGAGCCTTCCATTGATCCGCTAGCTCTGGCTGCTGTAATACACCATTCTGCAGGTCTTCGTGTGTAAAATTCTTGCTTTCTCTACACAGTTTTCATAGCTACTAATGCAAGAGCTTTTTAAATAATCCTGTATACTACGGAAACATTTTGAATTAGATTAAAGCTCATTTTGTTGGCTTAGTTACCTGAGAGCAAGTCTATGTGGTATGATGTGCTTGATGACACAGGAGCATTGGAATAAATTCTGTTTAGTTAGTAACTTGTAAATACAGGTGTCCCATATAAAGCGTTAGACGTGAGTATGTCTTAAACGAAGACAAAAAAAAAAAAAAAAAAAAAAAAAAAAAAAAAAAAAAAAAAAAAAATCTGATATGTTGCACTCACGTGACTTTCTCTACTCTTATACTAGCCATTCTTACAAACCCTTATATATTTATTCGTGTTGAGATAAACATTTGTACAAATTATCTTATTACTTATTTCCTTGTAGGTGCAAAGGGAATATTAGAATACAGTAGGCTTTGAGTGATAGTCAAATCTTTTAAGACTTTGAGATCCCGTTCTCTTTGTACACGTAACATATAAAATAAATGAACAACGGTGTTCCATTTCCCGAAAGTTCTAAGTTTTCCGAAACTGACACAAATAACAAAGAATATCTCCGAAACGGTCCACTCTACAAAAAAATTGATTTAGACATAAATAGTGTTTCTTAGCGAGATGTACATTTTTTGTATAGTAGGATTTGTCTATCTCTTGCGGTTTACGAGTTATTCAAAAGTCGTCCAGAGTAAATACGACTACATAGGCTCTGGCCAGAAAATTCAAAATATGCATTTCATTTGTCATACAAATATCTTAAACATATGGCATTTTAATCAAAATCGTTAGAGCCATTTTCAAGAAAATCAAAATTTCCGAAAAATGTTCCATGTAAGGGGTAGTTTAGGGTAGCACTATTTTCTTTAAAATCTTCGTGTCGTATCCTTGAAAGACATTAAACTTATATATCAACTTTGGCTTTCTTTTTTTCTTTTTGAGTTACGCTGTCCACAGACACAAAGACACACACGGACCTTTTTCTCAAAATGCTTTTTCTTATTCAGGGGTCTCAAAACATGTATTTCCGCTCAAATCTCGACATCGAATTTTTGGGTGGAATACAATAATTCCTCTATTTGCCAGTAGAGAAAGTAAAAAAATAATCATCATGAATTCTAAACGTTGTTGGAGCTAGAGGCGTTTCAAATTGTGATTTGGAAAATATTTCCACGCTGCTCCTTGGTATGCAGGAGGGCCAACCTCAGAGTTGAACATGGAACCATGATACTTTTCACCCAGTTTAATATTCTGGTTTTCGCAATGAACTAGGCAATTTTTAATGAAACATTTTCTCAGAAGTGATTGTTAAGCTGTTGTATATATACACGATTTATTGCCAAATGTAGCTTCGCCAATTGGAAGCTGCCGTAAACAAAGCAAATTAAGCAACAAAAGAATATCAATTCATTATTGGAACCGTAAACAACACAGTTAACAAAATTGCAACTTTAAGAACACACACAACACAACACAACACAACACAACACACACACACACACACACACACACACACACACACACACACACACACACACACACACACACACACACACACACACACACACACACATATCTTTTTCTAAAAAATACTGATTTTGTATTCAGGGGGCCTCAAAACATATTTCCGATGAAATCTCGACATCGAATTTTTGGGTGAAATACAATATTCCCCCTGTTTGCTATACGTAGTAGAGAAAGTAATGTTTGCGTAAGAATAGTTGGTAGAAGCTTTATGAAAATAAATGGTGAGTACAGATATAGTGAACAGAATATATAGAGGTATTCTGTAGGTAATGTTGTGTCTAGATATTGCTCGGTATTTTAGTTTAATTGCATTGTAAGGAAGACAGTTATTTCGGTGTTCCTTATGAGAGAAATGAAGGTTGTAACTTGGGGACAGAAGGCAATTATGCAGTCGTGACATGTTCTGTATAGGCGTGGTTTAAGCTGCGTTTCGAACGCTACTAAATATTGAGTCCTGAATACAGTGATGATGTAGAGGCAGGCTTTACAGCACGAAGCAAGTGGGATGGATGTCTGCTCTTATCGCGGCATGACTACGTGGATTGTTGGTGGGGAAAGAGTCGTGGCAGGCGGGAAGGGTAGGGAAGGGAAGGTTGAATATTCCGGATGTGTTGTGAGTGAGGGGCGTATTGATTTACGTTCCCCGCGCTCGCTCGCTCGCTAGGAATGGCGGACTGCCACATGCAACTGTTTGCGAACGATGCACCGATCTAATGCTGATTGTTTTCTGCGCGGATGTACTCTAGTGCGCCTAGAAACTGCTTAAATTAGGCAAGCTTCTCAAACACGCATTTATTTGGGGAAAAAAATTATGTGCACTCGTAGGATTTTTCTGCCCACTCTTATATAAACTGCTCATAAAAATCTGGTGTGCTGCACTCACATGACTTTCTCTACTCATGTACTAACCATTCTTACAAGCTCTTATTCCTATATCGTGTTACTTGAGATAAACAATTACAGAAATTATCTTACTGCTTATTTCCTTTGAGGTAGGTACAAGTGGAATATGAGAATAGAGTAGAACTTTGAGCGATAGTCAAATCTTTTAAAGCTATGAGATTCCGTTCTCTTTGCACGGTTAACATATAAAAAATGAACAAGGATGTTGCATTTGCGAAAGTTTGTTTTCCGAAACTGACACAAATAACAAGGAATATCTCCGAAATGGTTCTTTCTACACACAAAGAAAAGTGTTTTAGCGAGATCTACAAGTTTTGCGTAGTAAGATTTTGTCTATCTCTTACGGTTTACGAATTATTCAAGCCATCCAGAGTAAACAGGACTATGTAGGTTATAGTCAGAAAATTCAAGATACACATTTCATTTGTCATAAAAATATCTTAAGCATATCAACTTAATCGAAATCGTTAACCATTTTCAAGAAAATCAAAATTTTTATGTAAAGGGTAGTTCAGGGCGGAGGAATTTTCTTCAAAATCTTCGTGTTGCATCCTTGAAAGACATTAATCTTAAATACCAATTTTGGTTTGTAACCTACTTTTCGTTTTTGAGTTATGCTGTCCACAGACTAACACACACACGTACACTCAGGCGCACGGGCATTTTTCTAAAAATGCTTCTTATAGATTTAGGGGGCCTCAAAACATATTTCCGATGAAATCTTGGCATCAAATTTTTGGGTGGAATACAATCCTGTGTCTACTTCGTGTTTAACAGGATAAATTTCTGCAGAAACAGTTGTACTACATATTTCCTAATAGGTACAATGGGAATATGAAACTACAATAGGCCTAAGCAATTGAGCTGGTTGCTGTGTTCTAGCTTTGGCATTGTTCTCTTTGTATGACCAGGACTTTATCCTTCCTATTTAGAAAAGCATAAGTATTGGAAAATTCAAACCAATAACAAGGAATATGTCAAAAACGATTATCTCCACTATACATGACATGATCTGTGTTTTCTAACGAGATGCACATTGTTCATGTACTAAGATGTTGTCCATGTCTTACTGTTTACCTACCAGTTATACAAGTTACGTAGAATGAAAAGCATTTCGGAGGCCATCCCCAGAAAATTCAAGGTAGCTATACAATTCGTCATGAAAAAATATATTTGAGAAAAGCAAAATTTTCCATCTGAAATCTGTGTGGAAATAGCAGTATACATTCTAATTAATAAGCTGTAGTCATCGTTTGACCCTAATTGTTGGATCACTTACACAATCAAATCGGGCATAGGCATTCTTATGTTATCTTACTCAAACGTTTGCACTGCAAATAGTCCAAAATAACGAAGGGCGAGGGTTCAGTGACGGTCAGATAAAAACTGATGGGATTGCTGACGCGAACACCCAAAAAATTTGAGGGATTTTGTGTATGTGGTTTTAAATAATTCAGTGATAATTTAACCGTATTTCCTTTCTTCCGTCTTGGCTATAATGCTTACAAATACCTATGCCTGGTCATAATATTCTGAAGACTGGTAAAGCTAAATCAATTGAATAAGTAAAACGGCAGCATTATTACTAAACAAATGTTTTATTTCACGCAATTATTCCTTCGATTTAATAGTGATGTCGGTTGTGCAATTAATCGATTACAATCACATTAATCATTAAAGGCCTCCGCTTAATATGCATATACTTTTTAACGCAAGAAACCAAGGTGATACAATTGGGATGTTGCACAGTTTTATTGCAATACATATTTTTAATATCTAGTATAAGTGACTCGGTTTAAAACGTCTAGTTTTGGTGGCAAAAACAAAAGTAATCTGGTTCAAACGTTCTTTATGTGGTTGCAGTTTGCAATAAATGTTGCAAGAAGACTTTGTGGTCGCGTGGCCTCATTTTGGCTTCTCAAACGAGATTCCCAGGTTCAATTGCCGCTGCGGCGAGGAATTCCTCTCTGGCTGCAGAGCATGAAATGATGTGTGTGTGTGTGTGTGTTTAATAATGAAAATTAATAAACGATCCAGGCAGTAAAACTGTTGTTTCCCAAGTCAGAAGCTCTGATTTGGCCATACTAAAGTTAAAGGAGTCGATAAAACGAAACCTTAAAATGTAAGATGGAGATCTTGAAAATTTGGATTTTCCTGACCGTCTAAATCAGCTGTCATATTCAATGCACTCTGCTTATTTCAGGCACTGGATTTGAAAGATTTGATTAATTTGGCACTAATATGCATTTAAATCAATGCATATTTATGTGGTCATATTGATGGTAGAATAAAGTGTATTCTAAACTTTTCCTATAATTGCCATTACAGATGAATTAATGTTGAAATGTATAAAGAGACACCCTGAATGGTGGCGAGGGCGGGGGGAGACTCCCATAAAAGTCGATTTCTATGCAAGAACCGCCAAAACTTCGTTGGGAACGGTATTTAACGTGTTCTAGGTCACATATGCCATTTGGCATCTTAATTATTTTTTGCAAAGAGTAGGGTAAATTTTGTTACACAAATATATAGAGATAATACGAATGATCGGTTAATATTCGCGTGTATGAACCAGCTCCGCAGGAGCAGTATATCTCCGAACTGATTTAATTAACAACATCCTAGAAGAAGCAGTTTTATTGCCCGGTTTCAAACTTTTGCACGAAGTACAAGTAAGCGTGAAAAGAGTGGGCAGAGGAGTGATCCAGAGGAAGAGAGAAGAGAGAGGTGGTAGGGGAAGGGAATGTGAAATAGCACAGTGAAAGTAATGGGAAGAGGGGGACTGGGAGGAAGAGAGTGAAAGGGGTAGATAAGCGGGGAGAGAAATAGATCAGCGGGAGATACGGGGAGAGAGACAGCTGGAGGGAGAAAGGGATTATCTCGTACTGTCTGTTCACCATCTCATGGTCTAAGGGGAACGAGGGGCAGTGTAGAGACATCCCACCCAGTGTACTACTGTGTAGTACAGTGTACGGCATTTTTTCAACTCAAAAGACCACTTTCTTCTCGATCTACCCTTGAGTCCGCTACACCCATACAACGTTCAAACCTTGTGGACGGTCTTCCGCTTCTTAGCGCGTCGCAAATGCAAGCGTTCGTTTACCACTGCAACAATGTCTTCAGACGGAACTGCTCGTACGTGCATTCCGTAGGATCGAAACATAGCTTGAGATAGTGGGACCGTATGCACTAATCAAAATTATATAAATGAAATTCATTAGTCTGCATTCGAAATAAATAGCCGCACATTCAAGCCCAGGTAAGCCAGCTAGTAACAGAAAACATAATTAAAAGCGACGAATGAGCGCTGCCATGAAACAAATTTCAAAATATATTTTGCCCCAATGCTGGAACCAAAAGGATGATTTTCGTCGAATATCCCTCAGTTTCATCATAGGGACACGACACCCAATTTGAGAACGGGAACTACCATCCATGTAGCTCATGCCTGGAGGAAGAGAAACGGGAGTGCTCCTGTCACTCATGGGTGACCACGCCCATGTTCAGTATCTAACCCTAATAAACACGTCACATTCGGAAACGCCCCTATTGTAGTTGAATTCGAAGCATTGTCGGCTTGTCTAGACTAAGATATCCAAAACGTTTATTGGATTTCAAGAGGTTTGAAGATTGATGTCGAGTCTCGTCTGGTAGCAATATGTTGCCGAGCTCTTGGTGAAGACAAAAGAGAGTCGCCTCATCCTCCCTATTGGCTGACTCCCATTACCGAGAGGAATTTGGCGATAATGAAGAAAGCACTTGGTGTCGTGTGTTTCCTAGCCGTTTTTCGCTCGAGGGAGCCGTTTAGAAACTGCTTTGTGAAGTAACGTTCCTATCCTCATTATCACATCTCGTTTCGCACCGCCCCCACGTAACCTAATGCTGATAAAAGTCTGCGCGACTAAAGCTTTCGGCAAGTCTCTCAACGGCCAGCAGTGCGAGACGTATTGGTAGCAAGTAATTGAGTGCGAAAACTGCGAAGTTTGGACAGCTTTTGGTGAAACCGAGTTGTTGGATATTCGATATACGCATTAGACGGCAGTTTGGAGCGCATTATTTAACAAACTTTCCCAACTCTACTCATTGCAAATTCACACGTCTTATTGTACATGGTTCATATATAGAAGGAGCGCCCGGGAAATGAAGTGTTACTTTCATGACTACCCGGTTTTTCACAAATCATTTCTACTAGCGCTTATTACTTTCTCTACTGATAAGTAGAGGAAGTATTGTATACCATCGAAATATTCGGTGTCAAGATTTCACCGAAAATATATGTTTTGAGACCCCCCTGAAAAAAAAAAAGTCAGTATTTGTCTCTTTCGACAGCATAACACAAAAACAAAAAGTCGATTTAAAACCAAAGTTAGTATTTAACTTCAATGTGTTTCAAGCATGTGACTACCCTTTACATGAACATTTTTCCGAAAATTTTGGTTTTATTGAGAATGGCTCTAACGACTTTGGTTAACATTTATAATATTTAAGATATTTGTATGACAAATGAAATGTATATTTTGCATTTTCTGGCTATAGCCTATGTAGTCCTTGTTTACTCTGGATGACTTTTGAATAACTCGTACGCAGTAAGAGATAGACAAAATCTTACTATACAAAAAATGTAGATCTCGCTCAGCCACGCAATTTATGTCTAAATAAATTTTTATGGAGTGAAGTATTTCGGAGATATTCGTTGTTCTTTGTGAGAGTTTCGAAAAATACTCGTGATAGGGAACATCGTTGTTGGGTTTTTTTTTTTTTTTTTTTTTTTTAATTTGTTTGTACATGTTAATCGTGCAAAGAGAACGGGATCCCAAGGCTTTAAAAGATTTAACTATCACTCAAAGCCTACTGAGCCTACTAAGCAATAAGATAATTGGTACAAATGTTTATCTCTACTAACACGAAGATAGACGATTAAGAATTTGTAAGAATGGTTAGCACAAGAGTAGAGAAAGTCATGTGAGTGCAACATATCAGATTTTTTTTTCTGCCTGCTTTGTTATTCGAGATAAATCTTTGCTGATACGGCTTTATTACGCATTTCACGTTCACATGTCAAATATTTAAATGAAGGTCACTATCTGATGGCTTTGTACTCCTTTGCATTATCACAAATGAAAGAAAGAAACAAAATAAACAGCGATTTAGCAATTGAAGGTACAATTCCAATCACCAACAAAGATACCTAATATTTTTTCACTAATTGATCTCATGAGATTATCTTTTGATAGTTTCTCTCTCTATCCCTCCCCCTCCCCCTCTCCTCTCCTCTTTCTTACGGGTTTACAAGTTGGTCTGTTTAGTCAACGCCTGTGCAGTTCCGTCGCCGTCTTTGAGGAGCCCATACGGCTCAGGCCCTTGCTTCTCGGTCCTTTCTGCACATTTGCAACATCTTAACAGGAGCCTTTGCACAAAATAAATAAATAAATAAAAAAAAAAAAAGGTTTTGGCAACTGATGCTTCACGTGGAGTCAACATGTCAGTTACTTTCTTAAAAATCAGTGCTGCTGTTGGTGTTCAAGGACAGGGACAGAGGTTTGACTTTTCTGAAGAGTGAAGATGGATTTATGGCGGTCATTAGTTGTGGGTAATGCACATTTCCTTTGAGAAGCAACTGCACACGCGGACTCTAGAAAACATTCACTCTCGGTTAAGAGAATTTAGCAGACTATTCCCAGAAAACCGAACATAAAGCATTTTAATTCTTATCTAAATACCTGATGTATGTGATATTTTAATTAAAATCAAGTTTTTTTTTAAGTCTTATCGCATCTTTGGAGCACACTGAACTTACATATACCTAGTAACAACTTCATCATCTTACAAGATGAGAGATAAACATTTTGAAGAAAATCCCCGTTCCCAAATGTTTATCTTGAATTTTCTGGCAGCAGCCTCTGAAATCCTCTTATTCTGGACGACTTTTGCATAAGTGGTGAAATGTAACGGTAAGACGACATCTTACTACTTAAAAATATAGAACTCCTTAAAGCACACAACTTATGTCAAATACATTTCTTTTTGGGGAGATAGCAATTTTGGAGACGTTCCTTGTTGACTGACATTTTCAAATATGTCCTGACTGTGGAAAGAGAATGGAATGCCAATGCCAGCGATCGTTCTTAAAATATTTGATTGTCACTATTCCCCTATTCACGCTGTGCCTATAAGGAAGTATGTAATAAAACCATTTCTACAAATGTTTATCTGGATTAACATGAAGTAACAGACGGATAAGCATTTTAAGAATATTTTGTGCAAGAGACAGTAGAAGAACCACGTGATTACCCATAATTCCCTATTTACTGAACTCTAGTTTACAGCTATAGTCTGCGAAGCAAAAGTATAATTGTATAGAAATGTAATACCGAAATTGCTGAAAAATCATTGTTAGGTGAACAACTTCCACTGGAAAGTGATAAGCATAACAATTGTTACTGGCAATAATGTTTACTCGTTTATTATTTGTGTCACTTTGGAGTTGCTTACATTGTTTTATGTACAGTAAATTTCGCACTTCCCCCACGACACACACACACACACACACACACACACACACACACACACACACACACACACACACACACACACACACACACACACACACACACACACACCACATTTATATGTTTATTCGTAGTTCAAAATCTAGGGGGAATGGAGAACAATTCTGGCTAAAGAATAATTCCCATCCCCCAGCTGGAAACTGAACCCGTTACCCCTGGATTTGGAAGCTAGTATGCTAGTCATCAGACGATAGAGGCAACCCAAGCAGAACTTCAAGGAATACATGCCTTGGGTTTAAGTTGAAAATTCGAGTTTCCTTTAATTATACAAGAAATATTAACGTATGTGATACACAATATATTCCACCAACCAGTTTTGATGCTAAGTTTTCTCAACTATGAGCTATGGATCGTACATTTAGGAATTGCAATTGTACAGTATTATCTTGGTGTCACGGACGGCGTGGTGGCGTACAACTCTTTCCACACATCTAATCTTGAATCCTTATTAGCCTTTAGTGTTTGATTTACAGGCTCTTTTCAGTTCAGGATCAATCACTAGGAAGAGAAATGTGCGTGACTCAGCATTTTATTCCTTTGGATTGCATGCAAAAGGTAGATACCGTAAAATACACACGTACCATTTAATCTTCGTCGGATACCAGACTTGAGAGAGGTTCAGACATTAATGCTTTCTTATAACTAGAGCTGCAGTAAATTACCCTGTCATGTACCGCATCTAATTCTTAACGGTCATACTTCCACTGGAATGGATTTGCATAGTGTTGCTAGCATTTCCTGTATGGAAATGTGTTTCGTGCTGGAACAGATTTTTGGTATGGGAATGGGAGCCAGAACGAAACCGACGCCAAAAGCTATTTTGAGGATAAATTCCTTCTATTATCAGATCCTTGAATAAAACATGCACCAAAGGTTTGACATGATTTGTTGGTTTGATGCTGATTTAGCTTAGTTATGCTGTTGGGTAAAATAATACGAGTGTGACATACCAGAAACATAAGATATATAATTTTTAACAAAGGAAAACGTTAAAATATATATCGCAAAAAAACCTAACCGGAGACAAATTCAAAATATTACGCCAGCTTCAGCTACAATAAATACCAGTCCTTCGACAACAATCGACAACAATGGAAGTCCCCACTTTAAACCAGCCCACGCTGCAACCAAGCCAATAAACAAAGACCAGACCAGCCGTCATACGCCCATACATGCTAGGCATATAAAACCTGTGAAATGAAACGGGCCTCTTCCTGCATCCAAACAGGTATGCAGGAAGAAACCATGCCCACAGACACAAAAGCTTGAAAATATTTGAACACCTATACTGCACAGATACATTTGCATTAAGCGGCTAGGTGCTGTGCAGGTAAACATACGGTACAGGAGAACCTGTACGACCTGTTCTCGAATGCTGGAATGCTTCCTGCATCCAAACTTAGGTATGCAGGAAGAAACCATGCCCACAGACACAAAAGCTTGAAAATATTTGAACACCTATACTGCACAGATAAATTCGCATTAAGCGGCTAGGTGCTGTGCAGGTAAACATGCGGTACAGGAGAACCTGTACGACCTGTTCTCGAATGCTGGAATGCTTCCTGCATCCAAACTTAGGTATGCAGGAACAAACCATGCCCACAGACACAAAAGCTTGAACAAATATGAACTCCTTCTATACTGCACAGATAAAGTTGCATTAAGCCTAGGTGCTTTGCAGATAAACATACCGTACAGGAAAACCTGTACGGCCTGTTCTCGAATGCTGGATGCTGGCTCCGATCAGTTCGCCGATAGTAACAGAGTACTGCGGCCACACCACTGGCGATGTTCGACGCAGTTTCGAACGAAACGTATGGAAGAAGAATTTCCACAAGCCCGAATATTCATTCTATATTTTAAGAAGAGTTGGTCAGCCAAATCCTCTTCTACCTATACCTCCGGTGGTTTAACTTGTGTCTAGGACCATAAAACTGGAGGGTCTCTTCCATCACGCCAGTTAGGGCCAAGGAGTAGAAAACATATTTTTCGTGCAGAAATTTCAGAAGTTCATTCATACTTGCCTCTTCAGTCTAGTACTGATTGAATAGAAGCAGCCGAATTTTCCCTCACTTTCGCATAACAACAGACACAGAGGGGTAAGTATCTGTGTCTCTTTTCAACATACCTCTTCCTCTTTTTTTAGGCCAGAGACAAAATAAACTATACAGGGTATAGCTGCGCACAAGATGTTCAGAGCTACTTACGCTGTCATGACTCCATGAATGAGAGACGAACTATTTTCATCTCCCTCTATTTGTTAATGATTTGATAACTAAATAGGATATGTGCTAGGAGGGTAGTATAAAGTAGGTACAACCTTTTTGAAGTTTATAATATTACAAGGATTGCAAGTTGGGAAGAAATGCGTACAAGTTCTCCTATGGCCTAGCTCTCCATGGACACCAGAGTTCCCCTAGTGGGAGGTCCTAGTTAGGCGCCCCCTACATTGAAGGAGGTTTTTGTCCCACAGGGATCAAGTGTGCTTACTTCATTCATTCAACTAAAGCTTGGGGGTAATGTCACTGAGTTGGGTAAAGATGCCTAATACCGTGATACAATGTTCAGCTTCCTGCCACAGCTTTACTCTGCAATAGTAGCCCTGAAGTATCTAACAACTGAACCGTTCTACTTTCCTTTATCAGCAGTCGCTGAGAAAGTAAAGGCTATGGAATTTGTTCAAGGAATGCTGATGGAAATGATCGAGATTCTATGAGCATTGAATTCCCTGCCGAAGAAACATTTTCAATTAGTTCCAAACAATTAATTGGAGACAATGTTAATAACGGCTTGTATTTTGTAATGTAAATAAAAGTCAAGAGAATCAGTGCCCGTACGTCGTCATTGTTTTTTGGTATGAGAGAATTAGGATGAATTAGGACACCACTATCAGAGATTTGGAAATTCTATCTGGCGTTTAGAAGGCATCGTCACAAACTGTAATTCAAAACTTTTTTAGTATATTTATACAGTTTTTCAATTCTCTGTCCGGTAAAATAAGTTCTAGAGCATTTTAATTTTGTTATTGGATCGTTATTTAAATGATTTTTGTTTGTTTATGACCATTACACAACACTTACTCAAAACTATCATGGAATTACGCAACCTTACCCTACATGTTGTGTTGAGTTTATTTACGTTATACCCTTAACCTCAAATTATTTTGTTGTTAAACGACTCTGTGAATTGCCAGGATAACATCAGCGTCGCCAGTGTGCCGGATTTTTGTCCCGCAGTTCTTTTACATGACAGTAAATCTTCTGACATTGAACTGTGGTTCTTGAGCACACTTAAAAACTGTCGGTCTGGTCCGGATTTGAGCCCACGACCTTGAGATCAGTAGGCCAGCATCTAACTAACTGAGCCACCCAGGCCGACCCTGTAACCCCAGTTGACCTTAAGGAACCCTGGGACTGAAAAATTAACATATTGGCGATTTTTATGTTTATGCATATAAATGTTCCCCTAACTTTGTCATCGGTTGGCAATAGAATTTTTTAAATTTCGCCATTTTGAAAGGCAATAAATGCCGTGTGCGCTATATTTAAACTCACCTTTTCTATTTAAATTTTGGGCTATATTTGAACAACATATGGATAAAAGGGCTCAAAAACCAAATTCAGTGGAAGTTGTTATGCTATGAATCTGCATGTGTGCAGAAAAATTGGGTTTTCTGGAATTTGCGTTTTCTAACACAGCTCCTTGCGTTTTAAATTTTGTGCCATACTCCTAGAACTTTTCAAACGTGTGCTCCATTTTAACTTGAGACTTCGGTTTCAAAATCTGAAAATTTGTTTAGCTTTAAAAGAAATAAATACACAATGTTTTAAAAATATTTTCAATGCCCATGAAAGCAAAGGAATCCATTACTTTGAAATTATTTTTTTCTTCGTGCTGGTGTTTGTTGGGCAATTAAGACTTTGTGAAATAATGAAAGTGTAATATTTTAGTTTTTGATGCGCATAGATTGTTTTGGATATTACGCTATTTTGAATTCTGAATAAATTGAATAATTAATTACTTCAAAACTATAAAACATTGTTCTGGAACTTTCTGTCGTAGCTTATAATATAAAGACCCAAGTTTGCAAAATATAGATTTTATATCTATAATATCGCAGCTTCGGTCTCGGTGTCCCTTGAAGGAACACAGTAATCATTACTGATTACTCTTTGGGCGTGAGGAATTGCTTTTATCCCTCAGACTAGACTTCTCTAAGATTTCAAATTCCAAATATTTCGATATATAGGGCTTTCATTTTAAAACGTTCCAATAAATGATTGAATTTAAAATACAAGCCAATTTAAATATTTTTATTTTCCTGACTACCCTCACCTTATGTAGGACTTACACCTCCTAGGACTTACAAGCCAATGCCTAGGGTCAGACGACTGCTGGGGAGCACAGGAACCTATAAACTGTACAGAGTGAAGACCTGGAAGCAGGTGGTCAGCCAAGCACCAGTTATCGTAGTGAGGAAGATGATATGATATGCACACGAAGTCGATGATTGGAAAGGTGATAATGGAGCAATTGGTGAAATGAGTGGCGGGGGAAACCGGAGAACCCGGAGAAAACCCTCCCTGACGCCGCTTCGTCCACCACGAATAGCACATGTGGATCCCTGGGATTGAACCCGGGCCGTCTGGGTGGTAGGCGAACGCGATAATCACTCGGCCATGGCGCCTCCATTTAAATATTCAGAGGTTTAAAACCAGCAATTAAAATTTAGGTTTTAATCCCCCTATGCTACAAATCATATTACATACCTAGATTATTTTTTTATGTTCATTTGTTATTGTTTCCTTAACTTGCTCACAGTTTTCTGTCATCTACTTGAAGTTCAAAAAAACAATTATGTAAACTGGACGAAAACGATTATTGAGGTAATCACGTGTAATTATTAAATTAAATGTTCAGAGTCACCTCTTGTTGGCTCCAGCGCTTTTAAAGATCAGCATACAAAAGCATTATACTCGAATATAATATGCCAATATAATACTAACCGTAATGCTAGCAGTAATGGTATTTCTGTCAAAATGCCCACCCTCAGGAGCTGGATTCATTTCTCATTTTGGGAACAGTAGATGGCATCTTAAGTTTTATCCCATATCATGGTTCCAGTTTTTGTGCGTCCTTATTTCGCCTCAAATTAACCAGAAAGAACATTAAATGAGATTAGGCAAAGGTGACTGTGACCTAGAGTAAAGTAAATGCTGTAATTTGTTAGACACGTTTATCATTGCTCCCCAATACCTCGCTGTATCATCTGCACAACATTCTTGGCAAAGCCGTGCAAAATAATGCATGCTAAATTTAACCAGCTTTTAACGTAAATTTTCCTTGAACATTGTGTAAACTATTGCCGTCACTGCAACGGCATGATTATCTCGCCACATAACGTTGTTTAAAATTTACAGCTTCAATCTTCTGCTAACACAGTTTACTGCAGCTTAAAGGCCATAAACAATGATATTTTAATTCCAACGCGCTTGTGCATGGCAAATGAAGCGTTCGTGTATGCGTGTTAATTAACTGGGTCATGTTAATCATTACCATTGCAGATATATCCAAAACAAGAAAAACTTGAAACAGAATGCCAAACAGCTTCTGTAAATAAGAGCGTTTCTTGCAATCCTTTAGCCTAAAGTCGTGTAGCTCTAAAAATACTTAATCATTTAAAAGTGCTCGTATTTATGACACAAACTTTAAAAATTAAGTTTTAGTTTGGGAGTAGTAATCTGACGAGCAAAATAAAATCACTTTTAACATGTGATACACAATTTTTAGATAGCCATGAACAAATAAACTATTCAGTTCACATTTTAGTGGAAATAACATTACATTTGGACACGCTGGTCTGACACGACCGGATAGAATGAAGCAGAAAATGTTCGCCAGGGTTGGATTGGTGTTATTTAATTATCAAGCGCACACTGAACCCATCGGAAGGATTTGGCTTCCGTTCCTTCCGACAGGAATGCCTGACGCACGACACTCGCGGAAGTTTCCGCTTATGTCGGGTGGTCTTAGTGAACTCTAGATTACGTATGCATTCGGCACCCGCAGCATACCTACTGCTTATCTTATCACACGCACAAACAGAAGTCAGGCACCAGTGTCAATGGATGGTGAATTATTAATATAGACTGCCAAATCATAAAAAATGTATAATTCTGCAGACACAATCACAACCAGTTACTCCGTGAAAAACTTTCCTAGGGTCTTCTCGCAATCTGGAAAAAAGATTACTAATAAATTCACATTGCTTATGTCTTTTCCGGTTTGTGCTGTAAATCCACCCTTTCTTCCCATTTTTCTTTGTCTCTTCCTCAATTGCTAAATCACCTAATAAGACAATATCCCCCTCAGAGGAGGTGCAGCTCTGTTGTATATATCCATATTTGATGACCAACTAAATTTTCCGGCCGGATTATTCAAAACAGAGAGCGTTCAAGCTTCTGCGGAAGACCTACGACTTCAAATTTCCGTTCCGGCCGTGACGGGCCAGTGCGTGAACCTGTAATATGTAGTTTGTCCTTCGTTATTGTTTGACCTTTATAGCACCAGTACTAACAACATATTATCATTGCAATTATTTTGAACGTTTTTTATCTTCTTGTACTTCCTCCTCGTCGTTATGTGGCTACGTGGAATCACTTCCGAGTGATTCAAATAATTCAGCGTTATATTAATACCAGCCCTCCGCTTATGCATATAATTTACATAGCAAGAAACAAGAGACTGATAAATGTTTATTGCGCCGAGTGTTATAATAGTCGGTTTCAAGTACTATGAATGGCCCCATGTTAAAACTTTTACTTCTGGTTCTGTCTGTCCAAAAAGAAATTGTGTTAGGTAGATTTTGTACGCATAAATATTCTCTCAGGTCGTTAGTCGTTACTTGAGTGAAGGCCTTCGCGGCCATTCGCGTAGTATTTATTCAGGAGATACTTCAGGGAGGCGCAGTACAATCAGAGCATTATTGGAAATCTTTTTCCCAGAAAGATAACAAATGGTTTTGAATGCGGAGCCTGAATCATTGTTGTTCGCGACCATCCCAGTGGACTTCATAGGGCGTTGTATTGCAGACACGTAGTTACAGTAAACTTCTTCACACTATCGGGATGCAGATGGTTATGGGTATCGGGATGAAACGGGGAACAAACGCGTGAAAATGTTTCGTAGAAGTTCTGCAAGCCCTAGAGAATAAGATACTTTCGACTGCTTATGCTCTTTCAGACGTAGGTATATTCATTGTGCTTTCCTGAACATCAGCACAAGTTAACAAAAGACGAAGCGAGATCTCGGTGGGATCGCTGAGTTGAAATTCTGGAGCAATTATGGTTGACCAACTTTTGTCCATTTACTCTTGATTTCCTCGAGCCGCATGGGAGAACCCCAGAGTTTCCACGATCCCCCAACTTACCTTCAAAATGGAAATAAGAACAATAGTGAACACAATCGGAACCTGAAGATACAAAAGAAACAACCCCCACCCCCCACAAAAAAGTGATGCAACTTAAAAGTATAAAGTACCAACTGTAAAAAAAAAAAAAAAGCAGCATACTATCTGCCCATGTTAATAGATTGGTTTCGTTTCACATAAGGCCTAATTACACTTTTTTGTTTCGTTTAACGTCGTTCAACCGAGGTGTTATTGGATGATGAATGAATGAAATGGTGCCCAAATGGTCTGGGCTCCCAAGAGGTCAGTTGTTCCACATTTGAATCCTCCCCGGATAAGCGGAAAGAACCCGAAAGAAAAACCTCTTATCCAGATAAGTCACTCTAACCGAGATTTGAACCCAGGACCCCTTGAATGTGAGGCAGACAATATTTCCCCCATTAACAAGGTCTGTAGTTATTAATTCATTCAAAATAATAAAACACGAAATCATCCAAAACACGTAACAGACTCTCGGAAATACAAGGGCTCGATGTCTCGTCTTTTCAAATTATTTTTTCAATTTTCTTATAATGCAATACTTACTTTCATATAGCAATATACTATTTTTACGAGGGTGCCACTGAACATTTTTAAATTGTCACGTTCTAAAACCAAATGAAATTTGTTTGTATTTGACAGCTACTTTGTCATGTTTGCGAGTTGACTGTCGTTCGTGTAGTCTTGGATTTGCTCTAAGAGTTTCTAAATTACTTTTATTATGTTCACCCAAAAATGGATACGACTTGAGAGCATTTCCGGGCTTTAACCTTCTACGATTTTAAATCCTCGTTAACGTCTAAACATGAAGATTTCGTACAGGACGCCCAAGAAATGCCACATTAGGCAGTTACTCACGAAAATACTGCCGCTGTTCAAGCATGAAGATCGGCTAACATGAATTTATTCGGGTGACATTGGGCATTGGTATGAGTCGAATCCAAAACTTTTTACTTGATTAGACTTGAGAAAACTTCGTTGTCTATGGATTTCATATAAACTGACTCCCGATCAAAAACGACGCATTAATTGATGCAGAAAAAACTGGAAGAATTCTAAGGCACTAGAAATTTCGTGTGGATTATCGTTATTTGTGATGGATCTTGGATTTGTTGTTATGATCCTGAAAAGAAAAGCCAGTCGGTCAATCAACGGAACCAGCAGTCCGAGAAATTTCCAGTACTGGTAAAAATGGTTGCTATCTCCTTTTCTAAAACGGGTCATATTACTACTATAGCATTAGGAGATTACTGCCAGTTGGTACACAAATATCTGTTTGCGGCAAATTTTGGAAAACTTTCGTGAAAAACGTCCGAAAGGAAAAATGATTTTACGTTATGACAACGCATAACTATTGGTTGTCCATAAGGTCAGCATCATGGAGCCTCTGCCATACTATCCTGGCGTAGAACCTTATATTTTTTCCAAAAAATTAAGCTAAAATGGCATCAGAAGAAGCAGTGGAACATCATAAAAACCTGGTTTTTGCAGTACCTCAGGAAGGATTGGTTTCATCAAATGCAAAAATATATCGATCGGAATATTTTAAAAACAGTAGCATCATTTCAAGTTTTTAAAACTTGTTTTTCTTAATTTTCAGTGTCGCGCTCGTAATTCTTTTTGGGAAATTGGGAACAAAGAGTTCACGAAGGCTTCATTTGACATCTTAGCTTAAGGGTGCTTATGAATAGTTAAAACTGTTTTGCCGTAGTGTATACTTTATCTCTTGTGAAAGCTGCAAGTCAGCTATTGAGGATAATCCATTCTCTTCCCTGAAAGGACCAAAAAAAGCAGCAACACTCGGGACCAGCAAATTGCCAATGCAGATAGAACTAACGAATTCTATTTAGCAGCTCCCATCCCTATTCAGGAGTGTGCATTAGCACCAAATGACCGTAGATGTCTCATTGAATAATCCACATTCATATATTCACTTAAAATTGAGCCGGTGGCGCTCCATTTAGACAAGCGGCACCTGATGAAAAGATTCAAATAAGAGAGGATGGGGTCATTGCGCGAATGGGAGAGGCGGGGTGAGGCAGACGGTCAAGCGATAGCCACTGCAGGGGCGCGGTCAGGGATGCCAACTTGCTCGATTGTGTCACTATGGGGCTCGTTTAGTGATGTGCTTATATGAAACTGTGAATGGAGGCTGATGATATTTAGTTGACGTGACAATTTGTAACACTGGTGAACACTGATTAGAAGTCCTGGGTAGCAAATTATAATAGGAATAATCCAGTAAACCACTAGATTGCAGTAGAATGTTTACTGTCTACTGCTTACCTATGGAAGGGGAAATACCCATGCAGTGGACCAACTCCAACTTTTTTACGTGCTCGGGCATATTTAATTCGTGCGTAAGGAGGCGCGGGCGCCATCACAACCATCGTTAGGGCAAGTACCCTTCTTTTGAGAGGAAAAAAGGGAAAGCACTGGTTAGGGAAGCAATGAATACAGCTTTAGTGTACAAAAGCATACTTCATGTGTAGATATTCGGAGGGAAATAGTTTTGTCTTGAAATTTCAATATTAGAAATAGAGTAAAAATTTTCTTCTGGAGGGCGCCAGAAAAATATATCACGGGCGCGGCAAGCTCTGTTGCACTCATATGATTTTCTCTACTCTAGTGCAAACTATTATTTCAAACACTTATTCCTCTATCTACTTCATGTTAATAAAGATTAACGTTTTTAAAAATAATCTTAATGGTAATTTTCTTGCAGGTGCAAGGGGAATGTGGGATGGAGTGGTAGACTTTAAGCGATACTCAAATGTTAAGAGCTGGTCGCTATTTGGTACCTTTGAAGTTCTATTCACTTTGCATGGCCAAAGGCGTAATTATCTATGGGAGAAAAGTATAAATATTTGAAAATTCAAATCAATAACAAGGAATATCTTGGAAATGGTTTGCTACACACAGTTGTATTAGAATGAATTTTGTGATTTAACGAAAGCTACATTCTTTTTGTGTAGTAAGATTTTGTCTACGTCGTAGGGCTTACCAGTTATACAAAAAGACATACAAAATGAAAAGGATTTCAGATGCTATTTCAAGAGGCCCAAATTACCTAGTTGTCGACGGGCACTTAAACACCTCTCACACTCGCTCCATATTCCAAGAAAATTCAAGACACACATTTTGACCATGAAAATATCTTAAATATATGGCATTTTAATCGAAATCGCTAGCGTCATTTTTGAGAAGATAGAAACTATTGAACAGGATCCCACGCAAAGTCCAGTCTGGGGCCGCATCATGGGAAGAGAAACTTAAAAGCTACCTCATAGTTTGGCCTTTATTTCACTTTTCGTTTTTAGGTTAACATATTCACAAATAGACGCGCGTATAAAGACCTTTTTCTAAAATTGATTATTTTTCGCTCAGGAGGCCCCAAAATGCGCATTTCCCATGATACCTGGATATCGATTTTTTTATTGTTGATTAGAATACTTCACCCATTTGCTATAGGTACTTAGTGGAAAAAGTAAAAATAGCATTTGCACAAATTTACCTACTTGTGTAGTTATTAGCTACATTTTTCTTTTCCGAGCGTGTAGGCCGTGGCTTAGAAGTAATTGAAGGTTCTGACGTTTCGCCAAGTACGACGCTTGCATCTTCGGGGTGAGCTGATCCATTGTCTGTGTTGGTCAGATTAGTTGGTATCTTCATGCTTCCTAGGCCATGGTCTACATGCCCAGAAAAGAGAAATGTAGCTAATAATAATTGTTAACCTGTGAAGTTGAGTGACTTTCTCAATTCAAAAACCCTGGGCTAAGAGATAGGCAGTTTCCTAAGATACAAAACACGTAGATCTCCTTAAAGCATGCATTTTGTGCAAAGTGTGTTGTGGCATGCACCATTTACGAGATCTTTGTCATAGGTTTGAATTTTCAAATAGTTTTATTTTAATAGGTAAGGCGTTATTAGTTTTTTCTTCTCGTGGTTTTGCAAAAAAGAAGGGAGTTTCAAGATCAACATATAACACATAGATTTCACTATCTTTAAGCCTCTATTCCCTTTTACCCGCAATTAAATGTGTAATAGTCATTTCTGCAAATGTTTATCTCTATTAACATGTAGCATATAGAACAATATTTTGTTACAATAGTTTGTAGAAGAATGAGCAGGGAACTGCATGTGAATGTAACAGAAAAGATTTTCCTTCCTACACAAAAGCTGAGTACACTACGGCTAAACATTTTAATGCTATTTTCTCAGGTTTTAGAATGCATTAAAGTACTTTTTGTGATTCTAAATCATTTTAGGTACAAATAATAATGAATAAAGTGAACAGTTTCAAAATCAGTATAGTCCCTCTGCTAATTTGGGTACTAACCGCTGGTTTGCATTGTATTGGGTATAGTATGGTCTATGCGTGAGCAATAAGCAAAATATACCAGCTATATAGTGATTGCATCCATAATCTCTACAAGTTCATGGTGATACAGTTTAAAGCAATTACCAACATTGTTAATAAGTAATATAACTTGTCTTTCTTTATTTTTGAATTAGAGTTAAAAAGAGGAAAATGGAATGCATCCACGTAATACTACGCTTGGTTACACGGCAATACATAGTTTCAATGGTGCAAATGCTCCACTATTTGGTGTTTTTTTAAATTTTTTTGCAAATGCCAAGCTGTAACAGTTTTAATAGCGACTTCGGTCTAGACTCATTTGTTTTGTCACGGCTAAGCCTGGAGCACCTGTATCCAAGTTTGCTTTAACGTTATAACGCTTAATTTACGGCCACCCAGAATACTGATTTAAAACTCTTGGATTACTGCACTAGAAAAGTGAGCTAATGCTTGAAGGAGCTTAAGCTGTACATAATGAACAATCCCTAAGCGTAAATTAACTTTTTTAATGGTTGTTATGCTCGATATGACTTCTGACCATATGAAGGTGGTTCGCCGACTACACTGTTTTGGCGGGTGCAAGACAGATGGCCTTAGTTGCGTGATCGCCTTAAAAAAGGATTGCCGCAAAGCCTATCATGTTCGGACTATGCAAAGGAGCACCTTCCATATAGTGTACAAGAGAGCACTTTGTTCATTTGCACATAATTGCTATTTCCCTACTATCTACCGACCGTGCTGTTGGCCATCAATCTTGAGTACGCCTGAGGAACAGTACTCCCAAGGTGTCAACCCATTCCCATATAGTACGTCCCCTCCCTTCGTGACCAATGCGGCGTGACCGCTCGCGCGCGTGCGTGTATGTCTGTGTTGCGAACGAAATTTTAGCTCTGCAGTCCCCTCGCCACCAGACTATCCTTTACAGGTAAAACTGTAAGTTTTTTCCTTCCTCTGCTGGTAAGTAACGGAAGTATTGTATTCCACCCAAAAATTCGATGTCGAGATTTCACCGTAAATATATGTTTTGAGACCCCCTGAATAAAAAAAAACATTTTTAGGAAAAGATGTGTGTGTGTGTGTGTGTGTGTGTGTGTGTGTGTGTGTGTGTGTGTGTGTGTGTGTGTGTGTGTGTGTGTGTGTGTGTGGACAGCATTACTCAAAAACGAAAAGTCGGTTAAAAACCAAAGTTGGTATTTAAGTTTAATGTCTTTCAAGGATGCAACACGAAGATTTTGAAGAAAATAGCCCCATCCTAAACTGCCCTTTACATGGAACATATTTCAAAAAGTTTGATTTTCTTGAAAATAGCTGTAACGATTTTAATTAAAATGTCATATGTTTGAGATATTTTTATGACAAATGAAATGTATATCTTGAATTTTCTGGCTATAGCCCCTGTAGTTGTATTTACTCTGGACGGCTTTTGCATAACTGGTAAACCGTTAGAGATAGACCAAATCATACTATACAAAAATGTAGATCTTGCTAAAATACACAACTTATGCCTCAATGAATTTTCTTGTAGGGTTAACCATTTCGGAGATATTCCATAACGTGTGTGAGTTTCGGAAAACTTAAAACTTTCGTGAAATGGAACATCGTTGTTCATTTTTTTATATGTTAAGTGTGCAAAGAGAACGGAATCTCAAAGCTTTAAAAGATTTGACTATCGCACAAAGCCTACTGCATTCTAACATTCCCCTTGCACCTACAAGGAAATAACCAATACAATAATTTGTACCAATGTTTATCTTAACTAACACGAAGAAGATATAAGAATAAGAATTTGTAAGAATGATTAGTACAAAAGTAGAGAAAGTCATGTGAGTGCAACACATCAGATTTTTTTCTGAGAATAGCCTCTGACATTCTCTTCATTCCGGATGGTTTTTGCATAACTAATACGAGTTAAAAATGTTGCTACTCTAGAATGTAGATCTCCTTAAAATATAAGCTTTTTTGAAGGGAGATAATTAACCATGTCCACTACATTCCTAGTTATTGGCTGAAGCTTTCAAATACTTAAGTTTTTCAATTGCGTTTCAAAATTATATTTAATTTGTATCACATATATCAGACGTCCAAGGGGTCCCGGGTGGGAATTTTTCTTTAACTAGGATTATTCCCTATCCACCGTAGTCTGGGAGTGGGTGTGAGTGGTGTAATGACGGTGAGGGTGAGGGGGGGGGGGGGTAGGTGGGCGGGTGCGCGTGTAATCCAAAACAACAGAAGCCCAAAGTTTGAAACCATCGTTAAGCGACTGTATACCTTTGCTGTTGAAAAGCCACCGATATGACCTTCAATGTTACAGGTGGCATATAAGTAGAACATTTAAAAAATGTTAAATTTTTCTGGGAACAGCCTCGGAAGCCCTCTTGTTTCCGAAGAACTTCTGGTAAACCTTAATAGACCTACAAACTCTTACTGCGCAAATAATTGGGGTTGGGGGGGGGGGGATGTAGAGGTCCAAGTCTGATACATTTCTTGTTATTCATTTGAATTTTCAAATACTTAATACATTTTTAAAATTCGATGTTATTACTTTATCTACTGGTAAGTAGGGGAAGTATTGTATTCCACCCAAAAATTGGAAGTCGAGATTTCACCGGAAATACATGTTTTGAGGCCCCCTGAATCCAAAAAAAGCATTTTTAGAAAAAGGTCTGTGTGTCTGTCAGCCTGTGGACAGCATAGCTCAAAAACGAAAAGTTGGTTAAAAACCAAAGTTGGTATTTAAGTTTAATGTCGTTCAAGGATGTGACACGAAGATTTTGAAGAAAATAGCCCCACCCTAAACTACCCTTTACATGGAAAATTTTTCGAAAAGTTTGATTTTCTTGAAAATGGCTCTAACGATTTTGATTAAAATGTCATATGTTTGAGATATTTTTATGACAAATGAAATGTATATCTTGAATTTCTGGCTATAGCCCCTGTAGTCGTATTTACTCTGGACGACTTTTGCATAACTGGTAAACCGTTAGAGATAGACCAAATTATACTATACAAAAATGTAGATCTTGCTAAAATACACAATTTATGTCTCAATAAATTTTCTTGTAGGGTGAACCATTTCGGAGATATTCCTTGTTATGTGTGTGAGTTTCGGAAAACTTGGAACTTTCGTGAAATGGGTCATCGTTGTTCATTTTTTTATATGTTACGTGTACAAAGAGAACGGAATCTCAAAGCTTTAAAATATTTGATTATCGCACAAAGCCTACTGTATTCCAATATTCCCCTTGCACCTACAAGGAAATAAGCAATAAGATAATCTGTACAAATGTTTATTTTGACTAACACGAAGAAGATATAGGAATAATAGTTTGTAAGAATGGTTAGTACAAGAGTAGAGAAAGTCATGTGAATGCAACACATCAGATTTTTTTATTATTGTTATTTGCCCCATTTCGGTCATGCAGTGATTATAACTTTCAAATGCATCACATAGCGATACAATCTTCAATAATCTGACTATTGCTTTACGTGCTATGTACTCGTAGTACAAGAAGTTTGCAAATGTGAATTGAAAGCTTGTGTGAATTAGCAAGAAGTTGTTGAATAAGTTTTCGAGAACGCTCGTAGTTACAGCTCCGGATAGAGAAATTCGCATGAATACAGCTAATTAGATATTTTTTATTATGTCTGGACCATGTAGCATTGATGAATACCACCGGAATATGTTGTATATTTTAGAAATATATTTACAAAATATTCATGCATATAGCAAAATGCTGAGCCTGGAGAAACAAAGCATCAATAACAGAATGTCTCTGGTCAGAAAGCGCTTCGAATTGATGTGCTGAAATTATTATGCGTATATCACCCAGCTGCGCTGATTCCCTTGGGATGGAAAATTTAATTCTCGATTTTTCCCTCCCAGTTATTTCGCCCATCCCTGCAGGATAACCTCGTGAGCCATCCTCGCCCACCTGTTTGAGAATGCACATGCATTAGCTGAAAATATCTCCGTGATTCATTTTGGACTGAATCACTTGAGAATAATCTGGTGATCTCCCCACTTCTCAAGCCTTTTTGTTTTTAGCACTGGTAACATTTCAGCTGTTGAATAATGCTTTTGGCACCGTGGATCGAAACTTGACATCTGAAACTACAGAATTTGCTATGTCTCTTCCACGTGGTTTTGATCTTCCCACAAAGCGTATTTCGTAACTCTATTGTGAAAACATTTTCTAGAAGGAGGAGTTGTGAAACATTCTTGTAGAAGGCCAACGATTCTATAGGGTGTCTCATGATAATTTTGCGAGAGTGAAGCGCGAGAAAAATTGCCCCAAATATGAAAACCTAAATGAAACACCCATTTAATACTATTTAATATTAATAGTGATATAAAAGTATACAACTTACAATAATATTTATACATTTTAATTACGATTTATTTTCATAGTTGGCACTACAAGTAATCTAGAAGGCTGTGAGAACAATTATTTTAGCGTTTAATCCAGGGAAATGAGGAATTAGATATATGTTGAATATAAATGAACGAATATGCATTAGTAGGATATTCATTAAACGTAGGTCTGCTGTGCTGAAAGCTGTAGTTGTTAAATATATAGAGGAAACAACATCGACAGTTCCCAAGATGCCGACATTACAATAAACTACAGGAGACATTACGTCAAAAAGCAATACCGCCAACTACATAATAAACACATTTCTAACCTCAAATATCACATGCTTTCAAACGATAATAATCTTGAACATTGTTACCACACAACACACAATAAACATACTCATCCTCGGCAAATCTTGTTCTGCAGTGACACTTTTGGATAAAATTACTTCCGAACGCTAAATATCGTAATATTTATTTAGTGTCCTACTGTGTAGCGAACATAAAAGTAACTATAACTGCATATACTGACCTAAAACAAAGACAAAATCATGAAAACACGAGCAATACAATGGCGTCCACAGATTAATAAATGAATACGGCGTATAAACAGAATCTTGTTTTAAAATCTAAAGCTTGGCTTCTCTGCAACGGATTCAAAAAACAAGGGCTTCTGTGACAACATAACGGATGCAATAACACCAACTGTGGCCTTAGCTTTGTCATGGTTATATTTTAAGAACAGTTGACGTACTAATGCAACCTAACAGATGGAATCACCAAATATAACCAAACAGCGCCATAATGGGGGAAAAAGTAATTTTTTTTTTTTTTTTTTTTGGGGGGGGGGATATCCCAACAACCTGTGTCTATATTTTTTGACTTCTTCAGTAGAATATTCGCCAAATCTTTTGTCTACCATTTTTGACTGACACACTAATTGCTTTTACTGAGCATGGGTACTGATGTTCGGAAACGTAAGAAAAAGAGGGAATATGACCAAAGTGATAATACTACGACCAAGAGGTGAAAACCCAGCATGAGTCGTTTACATTTTGTTGAGATTTTGCCAACAAAGACGCCAATGATTTGGATTTAAATACAGTATCAAATATTCACATGTGTACATACGTATGTTGAATTTTCTGGGAACAGCTTGTAATACCGTTCTTATGCTATTGGTACACCGTAAGAGATAGAGAAAATCGTAGTGTACAAAAAAGTAAATCTATTTGAAGCATACATTTGCTTTGAAATACAATTTTTTGTAATGTTAATACTTTCCGAGATATTATTTGTAATTACGTTTCATTTTTAAATACTGGGCAATTGTTTCATTGGGTGGGAAGTTGCTATTCGTTTTGTTTCTATTGGTCATGCATAAGTCATGAAATTTCAAAGCCATCGTACATATATTTCTTTAGAGTAGATGCAAAATTTAATGGTGGCTGGTAGCTGAATATTACTATTCTCTTTCCTGTGGTGCAAATTAATTTTGTGGGTGAAAATGATGTTTATATCACCATCTTTACAGCGTGATTTCACAGTGTTTACATCACCGCAAGGCGTAGTAAGTCTAACGTTGTATGGAACCACCCGCCATTAAATTTTGTCAGCCACAATCTGACTATTGCTTTCCTTGATGTACTTTTCTTATACCTACAACGAAATGTGTAAATGTATAAGCTTTTGTAAAAGGATGAGAGAAATATATATTTGTAAAAAATCTGGGTCAACTTCTGAACCTTCTGGAGAACACGATGAACAGTTAGAAAAAACATTAAAAATTAAATTATCGTACCAGTAGATTCAACACAATTCAGTAGAGAAAATAACCAAAAATACAGAATTCTCACATGCCGGAAGTGCACAGAATATATGTCTACATAGAAAATATAAGACATACCCACAAGAGACGCAACAGGCGTGTAAATCTAATACCTTCGTGTGCATGAAAAGAAAAAAATGACAAGAGAATCAACAACGCGTTCTTTCTTGTGGTTATGCAAAGAATATACGCCGCTACGATCGATGTAAGCTCGCCGTTTCTACCAGTAGCACACAACAGCTCTCCGTGGTTCAGAAGTTCCATTCTGGGTATGTTATTCGTATTTTAATGATAGTAGGAGTATGATATATTTCTGTAATTAGTGGTTCTACAGCAGCGAGAATAATTATAAAGAAAAAACAACTCATTCATTATGGCGCACAGGTTTCTTGGGGTCCTTGTCTCGGCTGTTATACTTAACCTACTTGAAGGCGAAACAAGTTTGAATTTCAGTTTCTTTTCAAGAAAGCCTTTCGTTCAGAAACAACCTTCATGCAATCCTAGCATTAAACCGTGAGAAATTACCTTATTTCTGTAGGCAGTTCCAGAAAATGAATGACGTAATGTCATCACTGCCGCAACATAATTTTCTCCAAACACAAGAATTACAAGAATATATTATTAAAATTATAGACTCAGCACTCGTGTTCCTTGTTCAGAATGTTAAGCGCAATACAAGAGTTTTATCATTACCTTCCATTTTCCTTTGTGCTGAAACAAATGAAACAACATGCTTGGCTACCATATTAAGTCATACATCTGTGATCTCTGATACATTATAATTTTTCATTTAGCAAATTTATTAATTACTTTTAGTAGTTTTATGCTAAAATTGCGTAAAATGTTGTACTTAATAAGTGTATAATATTTTCATTGTAAACATTAGCGCGTTCGCTTAGTTACATAAATAACTATTATGGTAACAATGTGGTGTTTAACTTTTGAATTAAAGTATATATTTCGGACAATGAGATGACGGAAGAAATACTTCGTTAAAAGCCAATAGTTCACTCTTATTGCATTTTAACCAACTCGAGAATAAAACCTTACATCAGAAAAGGATGTAGAGCTCTTTGAAATTTAAAATTTGTGCGAAGCGAGGGTTTTCATAGCGTTTCCACCAATACACAATACATGTCCGTTCCCCAAGTTCACTCAAAGAGCATAGCGTATCAATACAGGGCACACAAAATACAACTACCTAAATGGCGTATCAGCCCGGAATACACTGACGTGTATTTGCTACCACATTTGTATGGGAAATATTTCTTAGAAGCTTTATCTCGAACAGAATGGAAAACTCCCTGGTGCAGAGCACACATACATGCAGTCAGGGCCGTGCCATAAAATGACCGTTCTGTATTTTACCAGGAACTTAACATTTTCCCACTGTTATGGGATAAAGCAGTAGATTCTGGTGATATTGAGTTGTCCGGTTCCATTCATAACCAGCAATTCTTCCTGAAATTCGCACATGTATTGTTAAGGTCAGTTATATTGCACCTGTTAGGTTGGCACTCTTTATGCAGTGGCAGGTGTGCAAACTTAGCACGTGGACTTTGACTCATTAAACTTCGCTCTGCCATATCTAGCTCCCTATAGAGAACCACTATAATATAATTCAATCTAGGTAGAGGAAACTATAGGACAATTGATTGTTGCGCTATATAAAATCCAATTTTTGAAACTTCATCTGCATAGAACTTCGAAAATTAACCATATTATGCATAGGTTGACCAAATCGGTGATAATTTCAACTCAGTTGTCAATTTTATCGTATGCTCTTAAGACCTTCGAGAGTTGTGAAGATCAGAATATTCGATTACTTCACAGTTCATGGGAGCGAAGCATTCCTTTTGGACGATTTGAGGAACCTACATGTGTGCACACTTTGAAGATAGTGGTACCCTTTCTCGGTACAGCTCAGTTCGGTTGAACACGCACAGATGGCAACACCCCCGCCCTCCTGTGGTACACGCAGAAGAATGGGGGCTCATATCTTTACAGTGCACTGCGACGTGCCATTTTGATACAACACCACAACAGCAATAATGTCACGACTCTAGGGGATGCGGGCATCGCAGCTTTAGAAAAACGATAAGACCACCTTCGAATAATATATCGCCACTTGGAAGGAAACTCCTGAGGTAGGATGGTATACAGGCTCTTATCACTTCCAAAGCTGTTCTCCCAAATATATGGTGATAGAGATATCGAGCATTGGGACTTCTAAGATGATAAACACTCCGGTGATAAAAGTACCAATTACTAAACCACATTTTACAACATCCTTTCTTAAATGGGGATTTTGGAAGGGCACTTGAAAATAGGGATACCTCTGCATCTGCCCTTTATACACGTACTGCAGTTTCATTCAGATTTTTAAAAGAAGATACATGACAAATGTCAATTTCTCCACGTGAAGAGCTGCAGTGTTGTCAGGAAGCAGATATATAGTCAATACTCCAGACATAAACGTTCGGGTTATCTCACAGCAGCGAAAACCTGCAGATGTAATCTATATTAGCCTACTATCAGAACAAATGTAGTTTGTTCTCAATAAGAGAACTGACAAATTATCTAGCCTGCCAGAAGTTCATCGTTCTTCTTGGACGTAGTCTACCTCAGTTGATAAAAGTTTTAACAAAGTAGGCTAACAACACACTATGCAACTGGACATCCAAACAATGGCGGTTCCTTGCACATAACTAACGATAACTGACCTAAGGAGTACATTATTTATCAGTGTCACTAATGTGGCAACCTTTGTTTACGTTTCCGTAGCAACTGCCTTCCCCTCTTTTACCCTCCCTGCTTGTTATTTGTCATGTAGCTTATTTTAAAAATCATACTATATTAGAAGTATTGAGGCAGGCTACTTGTATATTACGCCTCAACTGTAGTCGGAAATGGCAGAAAGTTTTGGTTTGGTTCCATTTACTCGCATGTATGCCGCCTTAAACATCTAAAGCCATATCAGTGGCTTGTCATTTGGAACAATTGCTCATCGGACTTGGCTTTTTGGGTGCTGAAAACGTTAAAAATATGTGCCAAAACCAAATGTTTTAAAGATCTGAATGGCTGAGCTAATATAAATGTACGTGGTACTCACCAGGCATTATTCCTGGAATGGATCATAAAATACTGAGTTACAGTATACAACCATGTGCTTCCTTAAATTTTCCATCCCGAAAGATTGACGATTATCACGAAGAATTGACATTCAAATTCGAATGTTAATTACCACTTAAATGTTGTTACTTGTGAGCGTTGGTCTGCGTTATAGCTTTACCACGTGGCTGTCAATATAGGATTTTACCATCATAACTAACAATACCTTTTAAATTCCGCAGCACACGGCTACTTACATTACTTTCCACTCTGGGGCATGTTTAATGCACTGTGAAGTCAAAATGGTCGATTTACTTCCCACTACCTAACTAGAGGATTGCATAAACTTGGCGGATTTACACATGACTAATTTATATACGGTTTAGTGGCCACCGACAAGCATCAAAGTATAGATTAGCCAGGCTGTGAAGCAATAACACATGCTTAATCAAGCATATGGCAGTGGAAGAATTCCCCGTTCTTATCTTACGGGCTCATGTAGCTTGAGAAAGCAGGATGTTTATATTTCCTTCCAACTGAAGGGATACTACAGCTGACCTATCCGTTCTTCCAATAATGAATAAAAAATTGCGACATCTGGTCAATGTAATTGAGCATTAGAGTTGGTGATCTGTTAAAATAATTCTGTTGCTGCTTTTATGTGACTTTATGAAGTAAGCGAAATGTATTTTTAAAACAGATTTTCTTTATGCGATTTTTGTGCACTTTATGTGAATATTCGAAAAAATTTACATTGAAATGTAGAAATTATATATATTTGCTCCGATTTGATTGTCGAGATCATTAAACTCAGTTTCAAGTTCGTGGTAGGATGTAAACATGTATGGACCTAAAAACCCGAGCCCTCCTCATCAACAATGATGTTCACTCGTTTAATATTTGTGTAATTTTGGATTTGTTTATGATGGGTTTTCTTTATAAAGATAAAATTCACACATATTTACACTCTCTTACACTTCAACAAACAGGAGGGGGGCGGGGGCCGGGAAATAATCCTAGCTAAGGAAAATTTCCCATCCTCCAGCCGGGAATTGAATCCGGGATCACTGGATTTGGAGTAGCATGCTAAACACCAGATCACAAAGGGGCTTGCAACAGAATTGTTTGATGTTCTTAATGGTTTGTTTGAAAGAGTAGATTGGCAGAAAACGGCCAAAAACTTTCGAACTTTCAATTTTTATTCCTTTAGCTTTAGTTTTAGCAATGTTTTGCTTCCAAGTTATTCGAGAGGAAAGGAGTGAGTCACGTAACGATTTAAACATTGTGTAGGCAGACGTGGCAGCGAATTTAGAGCTTTCGTGACATTTCAGACTTTCACTAACACTCGCTTATAGCAGGTAGAAAGAAGTAATAGGTAATGGACTCCACCCAACAATACCATATCGACATCAGTTTGTGTATTCAATCCATTAAAATAATTTTATGAGAGAGAGAGAGAGAGAGAGAGAGGGGGGGGGGAGACCATAACTTAGAAAAATCGGATGAATACCAAATGTCATTTTTGTATTTAAGTTAAGGATCTTCCATGTTACAAAGTATTTCAGCAACCCCTCCCCTCGCACTAAAACTATCTGTTGCATAGATAATAGTTCATTAATGTTTATTTTCTTAAAAATGCTCATAGTAATATTAACTAAAATAAGGTATATTATATGAATAATAAATACACATCTTGAATTTTCTATGAATAGCCAGTTTAGTCCTCTTCATTTGGAATTAATATTTGGACGAAGTATTTTTGATTCACTTCCTATTGGTAATCTTATTAGGGGAACAGGTGAATTGTAATTTTAGCGTAGATGTAAATAAAATATATATTATAATCCTCTAATATTCAGTAATTACTATTTGAGCATGAATTTTAGTTTAAATATTATCACCTTTGCCTTCCTTTATGTGTTAACATTTATTTAGGATTTAATCCATGCACATTTAATATACCTACTTCTTTTGGAGTAAGCAACATCTCATCTTCAGTTTCTGATTGGCTTGGTCAACACTGTCAGGCGTAATCGATTACCGCCTCCCAAAGGGAGCATGTGCGACCTTGATGGTGCTGTTGAACAGCTGACCAATTTTGTTTTTGCTTGGATATTTGGATTATTCGCTACCATCGAAACGGAAGTATGTAGAGCACATTATGGCCTTTGCAGAAACTGGAAACTGACAATACGAGACAAAGACGAACATTTTCAAACTACTTCATTCTGTAAAACTGCATTCGACATGTAGTATCTACTATTGTGTACTTATTAATGGTAAACCAAAACTTCTCCTTGTATTAAGTTGTTTCAGTACCATTTATCCAAATAACTTATCACGATAAACATGAGGCAGGCAGGGGAGTAAGCTTTTGTGGATGGAAAAAGTCATATGATTTCTGGGGTTGCCCAGTGGTGCATACACAGAAACGACCTTGTTTGACCTTATTTCCCATTTCTAAAATGAGTGCCTTTGATTCTATTATTTCACAATACATTTGACGTTTGGAAGAGTAATACAGTGTGGACGCCTATGGCCAACTTGCGTAATTGACTGCTAAATTGATTTCTGGTATAGTGAAAGGTTCAATTAGCACATATAGAACCGTCTTTGTTAACGTCCAGCAATTTAACCCCGTTGTTTTACATGTACGTTTAACGTAATCGTGCGCAATTGGAGTTATTTTTAATTCGTCTTGTGCGTCTGCATTAATTTCGCGGCCGCTTCGCCTGTTTTCTTCCTTTTTTTTTCTTTCTTCACCCAGCCACGTATATAATTACTTAATAATGGATTCTGGCTAAAGCCCTCGGCTATTTCTTGCTTTTTTCTAGCAGATTAAAAGAACTCGGCGGAAGACATTAACAGAGGCGAAAGAACTACGGTGTAACTGTAAGATAAAGCAAAGCTGAATTACTGGAGATAAATAAACGGTTTATTGTTCATTATGAGCTTGCTCTCGTTTCGAATTAGCCCCATCATTCTTTTTCATTAGTTCAGTTGAAGACGACGGGGCTCGACATACAAACGGCAGAGAGAGGGAGAGGTTTAGTGCTGGCTTTGATAGCGGTAATTAAAATGGTAATGTCTTGTCCTCGTAGCGTGGTTGATTGCCGATGTAAACATTTTACACTTTGTTCTCTCTTTGATGTAGTTTTATGTCGTCCTTTGGGTGCAGCATTACAGCTTTTGAGTGTGTAGTGGAAACAGTCAAATGAGGGAATGGTTCTTACGCTTAGTAGCGCTTAGCATTGGTTTCTCGAATATTAAAGGAAGGGTTAAAAGTTTTCCTTCTCACTAGCTAAAATTGCCAGGATATTGCAAAACATTAAGTCTCGAAATTGAATAACGTGAATCGCTTTTTCTGATTGATATTACGTTTGATCACAATCACGGACACTGTCCGCAGTGGGTTGGGTGGAAATCTGGCCTATGCTAATATAAATGGAAATTTTGCGCAGAGAGCGCACAGAGACCATGTGTGCCTACAGCGGGTTCAAGCTCAACGTGAGTAAACATGTTTTTATTGTTGAAAGTGATATACAGTCGAACTTGATTTACGCATATACCAAGGGGAAGAGGGAAGATTACTTGTAACTTAGAATTACTCACAAGTGAGCTTCAAGAAACTAACTGCCTTACTTTGTTAGTAAAATTTTGCACAAGTTGGCCCACTGTATTGCTGTTTATTTATATCATACTCGTATATACAAGGAAACAGGAACAGAATGTATTATTTTTTGAATCGTGGAAAAACTTGGGCAGTTTTGGATTTGAACGCAACGAAAACATGCAAAAGAATACGAACTTCAGAAATGACAGCACCAATGCCACAGTTGTATTTTGCGTTCAAAATTACGAACCGCTCGAATATGACACGCACTTTAAAAAGTAACGCAATCCATGCGTTAAGCAGAATCGCCCGAGGTTATAGCAATTGCCAATGAATAGTCAGTAAATTTATTGAATTTTGTAAGCTTTGTATTAAGCGTAGTATTAATTATGTTTCAGCTGCTTCATTGCTTTCAATTTGCTGGAGTAAATACATTTGATTTAAGGCCTATATTGCGAGCTGTTTTTCGGCTTTCAGTTCTGCGTTCCATATAATTGCCTTGCTTCCATTGCACACCAGTGTGTTTAAAATGTGCGTTTCGCTGTATGCTAATAGATTTGATTCAGATGGCCCTTCACACGTTCCATGCACAGGCCTGTAAATGGAGAGGGAAATTTCTGGGGAAAAACACTAGAGAATGTCCTTGTTTTACTTTTCTCTCCTGTGATTATTGAGAAATTATTGAATTTTCAATGGCAGGTTCTTCTGACAGATTTGTCTTGCCGAAAAGTTCGTCGTCGGTTATTGCACAACTTTGTTGTAGTGACTGCTCGGTATTTTGCATCCTATGGAACGTTTCATAAGTTTGTTGCGCTATTTGCCTTACTCCTCTTTGGCGATTCGTGTTAAAATATGTTTGCATTAAGTGCGATTTAGATCACAATGTTATTTTCTTTTCTGTTATCGTTTTTTCCTCGGCGTAGCTGCAGTCGTCACATTGAGATTCCTTTCAACACTCAGATGGTTTTAAAACAATAAATGGAAAATATACCTATGTACATAAATAAAACGTTAAAATTTAGAAGCAGCTCATTTTTTGTATTGTTCTATTTCTCCCCCGCCGTTTACTTCATATAGGCGGCCTTTCCTTCGGAACATATTGCCATGCAATAGTGTTTAGTCGTAGATGTTAGATAGTTCGTGCTTTTTTTCTTTGTTCATTCTCTCTCTCTCTCTCTCTCTCTCTCTCTCACACACACACACACACACACACACACACTGGGGACGATGGATAATAATGCCTTCTAAATTCGCTTCTAATAACTGTCTTTATGAAGGAAGATTCTTAATTATGTCCCCTTTTGGCTAAAATTTATCAGGAATTATTATTTTTAAAATAACCAACTCTATTACTAACATCAAAGTAGATACACAACAGCACTTAGATTGTTTTTATTATCCTAAAAATTAATTTAGTTATATTCAATACTTGTTGAGAAAAAGGCTCATTTGTGCCAGAAAACGTCACTTAAAGAGAAAGCTATTAAAAAAGAGAGAGAGAGAGAGAGAGAGAGAGAGAGAGTACACAGAAGCTGGCATGCTTAGTGTTGCCACCATTTATAGGACAAACATTCCCCTTAAAGTTCCTCAAAATTTTATTTCTCAAAGTTTGTAGGAGTTGGATGGTTTTTGGCGACATGGTGCAGAGTTCGCAGTACAAAATCGCAGAAGCTGTACCATTTTAAAATATTGTAACAAATGGAGAAAACACCAGTTACTGCTATTCACACTTTATTGCCTTTTAGTCAGTTAGCGTAGTGCTAACGTTACACTCAGATTACTTTTGTCCAAGCTCAGAGCAACAGAACAACTGCCGAATCACAAATAAGAACTGTCAGATTGAACTGCTAGTCGGCACGACTCCTCAACGCTTCGTATACGTCTTTTTCCTCCCTGCCCGGTGCTTGGCAGCGGCTGTTCCTTAGACAGAGGGAAAGTTCTGGAGGTAGAATATTCGGGAATGCCTGTGGCGGAACGGTCCAGAAACCGCACCGCCATGTAATAGCTATTGTCTCGTACGCTCCTATTGTCGGCGGCCTGTGGCGGAACGGTCCCGTGTAGCCGCACCGCCATGTAATAGCTATTGTCAAGTACGCTCCTATTGTTGTCGGCAATTAGATGCGGCGGGCGCGGTGACAATATGTATATATTAAAGTATTTTGCACACTAATAAAATATATGTAAAATTATGGGTGATTCCAATTTATAATCTTGAAATGGATTGCAAAAGGGAGTGCACCCATTGCATATGCAAGAACAATTCTAAACAAGCAGAAAATGTAACGCGGTGTGTTCCTTTTAAATTCAGATTTACAAAGGCGAATGAAATGCATGAGACGAGGTTCAGATATGCTCATGAGTCGAGTTTTCCAGCATTTGAATTGTGAAGAAAGGGAAAGCTGTGAAGGGAGGGGGATTGTATGCAGGGAACTAGTCCCAAGTATTTTGAACTCGGGCTCTTGGCATGCGATGTAGACGCCATGCCCCCGGCAGGGAGGGTGGGTCGTTCTTATTCTGGCTGTGTTGTAGCCTCTTACAGATTTTGTAAATACTAAATGACAATCCTTCTTGGGCTACGCCGCCTAAGTGCAGTTTCTGTGATAGATCGGGATTGCTTCCACGTACACTTCAGGAGACAAAAGACCTATCGTATCGTATGCCGTCACACTTTATTAGATAACGTGTAGAAGGTAATCTCTGAAACCACTCAAAGGTGATATGTCTTTGAAAACATCATTGTACTTCGTGAAGAACGTGGCTTGCACGATGGTTTTTAATAACTCCCATTTTGTAAATTACAGCAAAGGGTTTGCCAAACCCACAAACATTGAATTCTTGCAGAACAAACTTGTTGGGAGATTTTAGTTTTTGGCTAGAACCATTGGAGTAGAAAGGAAATACTCTTTGCGTATAAGAATAGGATGTATTATTCCAAGCAAATGATAAAATAACCTCAGAGTCTAAGGAATGGGAAGGCACAGCAAAACATAAGACAATCGGATTCAAGTTGCTAAATGTAGGATGCTTACTCTTCGGTTTACATGTTATTGATATGTCACTGTTCAGAGGGACCCTTATGCACTTCTACATGTTTTCACCTGTAGGAGGTAATAAGCACTGCGTCCAGCTTAACATGAGAAATTCCTTAACCTATAATATTGTAACAAAGAAGAAAAAAGTCGAGTTATTTTTCTATCACTTTATTTTCTTCTAAACTTTTGCACAAAAACAGAGTTTTCTTATACTAACGTTAAAGCAATCTACAATCGTTCGTGATATTACAACTCTCAACTGTTTTCTTCTCGTAACCTTCACTCAGTTCTTTCACTGCCTTCACTTTCTCTGTCTCTTATACACTTAACTGACGATGCAATCACTCAGCATCCATTAACACTTCACTTTGACGCGATGTAATTTTCACAACAGTAACTAACACACACACGCGCGTGGCTGTCTCGCACTCGCTGCCTTGTTTCCTTATACGGCGGGAATGACGTCATAGTCCTTTCTGGAACTTCTACAAACACGCCAGCCGCTGGATGGCTCTCAAAGGTTCCAGCACTGCTTTGTTCACCACCGCCCTCACTGTTATTCACGTGTACACAAATAGTTTTGCGAGGCACCCTGATCTTGAGTGCCTTTGTTTGCTCGCCCGGCTGGTATGTGGTATGAAGTAGTTTAGCCCCGAACGTCCTTTATTAATATTTGCAGCTTTCACATAAAACCCGACCCGCAAACACGATGTTTTTATTCTCGGCGGTTGGGTTTGTCGCGTCCGCCCGTTCTTTTAACTTCGGTCCTAATTATTGTGTTAAAATTTCTTCTTCATCTCTTTACCCTTCCCTTATGTAGGACTTAGACCCTCTAGGACTTACAAGCCAGTGCCTAGGGTCAGACGCCTGGAGGCGAGCATAAGAATCTATGGACCAAACAGAGTGCAGACCTAGAAGCAGGTGGCAGCCTAGCACCAGGTATGATAGGGAAGAAGAGATGATATGAAATGCAGGCGAAATCGATGGAGCAATTGGTGGAACGAGTGGCGGGGGAAATCGAAGTTACCAGGTAAATGATGCCTTTGGACTACACCGGCATTGTATCGGAAACCATTTACACTGACACGTTTAAGTTAGACCACTTAAATATTACTGATTTCATTTGTGATATGGTCTTTACTATCTCCAGTGTGTAAGGGTTTGTTTTATAAACTCTTATCGTTCAGGCATTTTACAGGCAGCAATGATACACGTTAAATACGGTGAGCGGCAGAGCCAGTAGACCACTATCACTCTTGTCTTCAAACACTTGCTTAATTTTATCCATGGACTCTATTGCTGAATGAGCAGTTGCAGAGTCCCATTGAAATCATCCATGTGATTTGTACACTGTAAGCTGCTGAAGAAAAGGACAAATGCCTCTTTTGTCTGCTTCTAAACTAACTAAACCCCGACGCAACAGCCCATGAAGAGCCAAGGCCTACCGCCCAGCCGCTGCGTCCCCCACCTCTGCCCACTACAGGCGTCATTGCTGAGGTGCAGTACTGGAGGGTGGGACGTGGTCAGCGCCCCGAGCTCTCCCGGCCAGTTTTGCGGTCTTCTAGTCCTGGGGCCGCTACTTCTCCAAGTAGCTCCTCAATTGGTCCCCCCGGGACCTAACGAGGCTGAGTGCACCCCGTGCCAGACCTCCCAGAGGGGATAAAATCCCCATGCTGGTACCCGGGATCGAACCCGGGTCCTCCGCGCCAGAGGCAAGCGCGCTACCGACTGCGCTACGGAGGCGGTCCTTGTCTGCTTCTATTGTCTCTTAAAAAATTGGACCGATAATCCAGCATACTGAACTCAACTTTCCTGTTGTAAAGAGGGGTTTCAGGTACGCATGTGGGCGTTAGGTACGCCAGCAGTGCATGTTTTCTGATTGTGCATAGACCGATTAAGTGAAACCAGGCTTGGTCTGGAAAAGAACAGCAACGTTGGGTCCATTAAACCTTTATTTACAGATGAAAGAAAGCAAGGTTGGTACACCTTACAATAGCACTCTCTTGCAATTGTTTTTGCCTTGTTTTAAATAAGGACAGTTTACACTCATACGGCTTAACGCTTAATTTTGTTGCTTTATGCGTAGAACCCACTGAAACCTCCAAATGTGCTAACTAGTAGAGAAAATTGGCTATTCATCGTCGTTATCCTCTACTTCTAAGTGTTTCTGATGTACATGTATTCAGTAGTGTTAGATTTGTTCTCAATATTTGAAGTAAATTTTTTAAGAAGAAATAAATAAAAGAAAAAAGCAATAGACCAGCTAACAGAACCAGACTTGTAAAGAAGACTTTTATATCCCTCCGCGTTAGTCTCGTGTTCGTATCAGTTGCGAGGAACAAAGTATGTTTCATTATTTATAATTTTATATTGATCAAACGATTTGAACTATGGCTAACAATTTTTTTTTTAAATCCCCGATAATTGCGCATACTAGCTAATGGTGTGGTTTGGTTTTCACGTATCGCGGAGTATCTTATGCGTCGTTTATTTAAATCAAGTTTGGTTGTAAGAGTGAAGCGATTATAGGTACAGTTTGTCCAGATCGTCCTGACACTTCACATGAGCAAGAGAGTAGAAATTAGAAGTGTCTGGCGTGGTGGAAAAGTATTGATGCTAAAGCGCGTTCCACCCTTAGATGACAGTACACGTTAAATGGAGAGCAGTGTTGCAACATGCACTAGTTGCGAATCTTTCTCCGCTCGCGATCCCGAGGTGGTCGAATCCTGTACTTAGTACTTCAATTGCTGCTTGACGGACACTTTTAACTTTGTTACAGTATGGCCTAAATTTACAAATGATTCGTCTGTATAAACAAGTGATTTCCCCTGGTCCCTAAACCTTTTTACGTCTTTTAGATATTTATGTCACCATCTGATGATATCGATATCGTCGCTTTCTATTAATATGCACTTGTTACCCCTTCTTTCATATTGGAACCCCAATTCATGTAAGAATCGACTAAGAGTGGCCCTTGAGAAATTTGATAGGGTCTCACCACTGTTGACCCGCGACAAAATTACATTCAGCGTGGGTGGAGTATTTGTAAACTGTAAAGAATGAACAATTCGCCGCACTCCACATTGCACTATTCACTATATACTTCTTTTTTCCCCGCCCTTTTTGCTTTTTCGATGGCGTTCTTAGAGGTCCTTCCATTACTTCCTTTTTAATCCTATACACTACTGCTTCTGAACACCCGATAGCCTTAGCTGTTTCTTTTACTGCCCTACTTACACACATTTTACTTGAAAAATAATCTAGCACCTTCATAATTATTTGGCGTCCCTTACTTCTTAATTTACCAATATATCGTCTCTTCCTAGCTTCCCCTTCCATAACTACAAATATTTACGAAACTATTAAACAAATAACGCAATAACAGCTCATAGATTCCACACAGTTACACACACGACTTCTTTCGAACTAATGCTAGTGCTGCTCCTTATACTATCTTCTGCGTCAGGCCTGGCGCGAGAATACGCTGAATAGATGAATACCTTTTGTTTGCCCTACTCGACGAAAGAAAGAAGTTGCAGCCTTTTGGTTTATTTTAAAAACTTTCTCCAACCCTCGTCAATATTTGTTCTCGCTGGTTCCCTGATGTAAACTCAATAACAAAAAAGTTTCACACTGCGTAACTTTTGCAGTGCACAGGTATAAATTTTTCCGAAAACATTTAATTTAAAATATTGTAACACTTAACTGAGTAAACATAGAGAATTCTAAGTGGGCAGGTAGTAGCACTATAGTTTACTCTACCTAAGAACAAAATATAGACGCATTCTAGCAGTTTGTTAGTTAGTGCGCGATGAGTATAGAAAAAGCACATATCGGACTTCTATAGAAAAAAAATGTGTTTTGAAGAAATATGGGCCTATAGAAATGTATAATGACTCTAAAAAGGATATAAAGTAATAGAGAAAAAAATTCTGCGTAGGATAATGTGTTCAAACCTGAAATTTATAACAGCTGAATATTTATACCATGCTGTTAGGAACCTGGCAACAGCGCGAAGGTAGAAAAGGACGAGGCTAATGGGAACTTGTATGCGCTAGATAGAGACAGATATATCCCATTTAACTTCGTACTGTCATCTAAGAGTGGAATAAGCCTATAAGGTATATAACTCAGGCAGTCACATACCCAACAGTTTATGTATTGTAAACAATTATTGTGCAGTTATCACAGTCAGAGCAAGTGGTATACTATTATGCAAGGGGGCAGGTTTGTGCTATTGCCCATCTATGCTTCAGGAGTGGGGAAATGCTTCGGCGACCTGGACGGACCGTACATTTAGCAATAGCTCTTGCCAGTCTGTACTCGCTATTATACACGCTTGCAGTTGCTGATATGCTAGAGGTATTTTCTGAGTAGTACGCATGAAACACTGCACTGCTTTAAGTGACATTCAAGGACAGAGGGGGGAAAATTTGAAGGGGAAAGCGGGGACTGCCGCTCATAGCCATCATGAATCAAAACACCGCACATGTGGAAAAGTTTTTACGTGAATGCTCTCTATGGTCCTATTGACTGATATTGGGATTAAACGTCGTTTCTAAAAGATTTAGATAAACTCGCCTGTGCTTAGCAAGATTTATATTCATCGCTTTTACCTCATTTCTTTGACAGCTGCTGTGAGGGATATTGCATTACATAAAGACAACGGAACTTAATGTCATTAAATAATTATTGCGCAAAAGGGAACGTACTGATAGATACATATTTCTCGAGAATTTCAATAATTGTTTCACTATAAAAGGTGCTTATATGCAATAGCGCAACATTCAGAAATTGCAAGACTTGTGGGGAGGTTAAGGAAATGAAGTAGGAGAATGCCCCGTCACGTTGGGAGTACCGTTGCCCAGACCTACTCAGGTGAGTCAAGCCTGCACATGCCTGATCCAGGCGAGTATGCCTGATCCAGGCAAGTATTCCTGATCCCACGTGTTGCCGCATGCCAAACGACCTCCAGCCCTCTCGTTGCAACACAGCGATCCTCTGATGCATTGGTGGAACACTGCTGTATACAATTACGAGATTGATTGCACAATCTCCAAATATGTATGGAAATCATCCTTAGCTTAAATTTCTACGCAACAAAAGATTGCTCACGAACCATAATATGATTTTTCAATAGCCAGTGTCCCTTTAATAACGCTGAGGGCCACTGCTTTAATAAATGAATTGTGTTATTTGTATTTTGTGCAACATGTTAAAAAGCGTGATATATCTATTAACTCTGAACTCTAATTATGAGCCAAAACGTTATTAAAGTAACATTATACTTATTTACTGTAAAAGTTGTCATTGTTTGGTAATTGGCCTTGCAAATTCATAATTTATATTTTATTTCTTCAATTAGGTAAGCGTGGTTCATTTTTAGTTTCAAACTTTTATTGTATGAATAATAATGAATAAAGCATTTGATTTTGTATTGTCATTTATGCTAGGTACCTGACATTTTTAAATAGGCATCTATGGCTTTTCAAAACAAATTCCATTGCGCCACTGGCCTGATACGTCACAGTACCCCTTCATTGCTCTCTTTCCTGAATGTGATACGCGGCTCCCCCATACCTGGTACGAGTACAGGGTATGCTTACATGTGAAGCTTAGAGCTTGAGATAGTTAATCTTCTGCATAAAATGACAAATATACTTCATGAACAAAGTGTTACATACGCTAGGCTATTTAATAGGCAGTACTTTATCACTATTGCGATTGCCTTTTGATTTTGTGCAGAAATTGCAAGGGGGAATTACACGGATGTAAGTAAGAAACGTCAGTTAAGCAGGGACAGCTGCAGATCCTCTCTAACCCACTACCCCAGCCGACGCTAATCGATTTGGTTCCTTGGGAAGTTTCCAAGTGACCGCACTGTGGAATTGAACTTCATACGAATATAAAAACGACTTCCTCTAGAGGATATTAATAGATTTCTTGTAATGCAAATGTAAGATAAAAATAACTGATTTGGTAAACTGTGGCGTAGGAAGGTGAACCTGATTTTCATGTTACAGAAGACTTCGGAAACACGATCGCAGCAGTAATTCTCACTCCCCACCCCCACCCTGCCGAACCTCAGTTGATAAATTTTGAGTAAATGCTCATTGCTCAGATGTTTCAGTGGTGACCTACTGGTCGCATGTCAAACACGTCCTAGACCATGGTTTTCAAGTGTGCTTAAAGGCGATAGCCTGTGTCAGCTGTACTGGCATGTATTCGAATGTAAATACTTCTTAATATTTCAGTAATTTAAGATATGAAATTGGATTCTTTTATAGCCACACGTCAGAAACACTCGCTTGTTAATGATGAAATAATTTTCAACGTTGGCTTTATATTTACCAACACACACACACACACACACACACACACACACACACACACACACACACACACACACACACCCCCACATGCTGTATTTTCTGTCTTTAAACTATTAATGCAGATAAGTGAAACAGATTTATTTCACAACATCCTTTCTCCCGAAGTTAAATTACCCAACTAGGCAGAAGATGCTTCAGCATTACCTACGGCAGAAGGGAAAAGCAGTGACGGAGTAGAAAAAAAGAAAAACAATCGTTGCTAATGTCTTCCGTAAGTACGCTGCATTTGTAAAAAGGTCTCGGAAACTGAATTTACGGCAGCTACGTGCTTGGGAGCTGTTTGTTCTTTATTCCGGCGTGGTACGACCGGAGCAATGGAATTCCGGGTCCATTTGCTTAATTCCTGGCAGTTGGCATAAACTGCAGGCCCCTCAGCATACATAAACAACCTGGGTTTGATCTCTGGGACGAGGCTGCGGTTTGTAAGATCCCACCTCCTTCCTTTCGCAATTAAAGGGATGAGAAGCAAATTTAGATTACGTGTAATCCCAGGACTGCTGGTAAATAAGGACTGTTGCGCTTGCGTTTGTGTGACCACCAAGCTAAACCCTGAACCATTTTTTGACAAAGTGCTAGATGGAAAGTACATGTACTCTGTCCATTCCCAGAGCTCTGTGGCAATGTGTTTCCCCGCAAACTTAATGGCTTCCCTTGGTGATGAACTGCAGTGAGCCATGTTCACCTAGATTAACATTTTCTGTGCATCTGTATACATATGTATAGATTTACACGTTCAATTCCATGGTGATTCTCTTTCTCTTTGAATAATTTGGATTCTTGCCTTGGTTCATGTATAAGTATTTACTCTTTCGCAACTTGGGGGCGATTTGAAGAAATAAATTGTTGTTTAATGTTCTCTAATGGAAGAAATAGTTGCTTCTTAAACCTGCTCTCTGCGAGGCTTCATGGCCTTCCAAACAATGTCTTCTCTAAGCTTGTTTAAAACATTGAAGCCGAAATTGTGAACGCCATAATTATGGACATAATACTGCGCCACATGGTAGAATTAAATAATCAGGAAATGTTAAAATCATTGCGTGTATAAAAGGTACAAAATCTGGGAGGATTGGTTACGGTTAAAATTGTCAAAAAGGCACGAAATGTTACAGACAAGTCATTAGGGGCAAGCGTCAGGTAGTCAGGCGAGGTCTGGTAATTCCAGTTTTCTTGGAAATCGCTTAGTGCAGGTGTCGGAGAGGAAAACAAGGGATAGTCGCGAGACTTCTTCGAAACCCGCTACGGGTAATTAGGGCGGTGAAAGACAGCGTCATGACGTACAGACACTTGCCTTCCAGAACCTGGAGAGAGCAGGTCGGTGAGACACTTGCCTTCCAGAACCCGGAGAGGGAGGGTCGGTGAGACACTTGCCTTTCAGATTGCGAGCAAGTCAGTTAGACTTACCTTCTGGACCTCGAGTGTGAGGACACACGACAGTTTCGAGTAACAATCTTCGGTCTTAGTAAAGACAGTAAAGACGTAACAAAATTCTAATATCGATCAGGAAACATAAAACGTTACTTGGTCGTAAATAAAAGTGTTTTAAGGAGAGTTCCGGTTTTTATTGCAAATACTCACGCATACCCTGAGGTTAAGATCCATGTTGAGCAGTCCGGAGCAGAGATAAACTGAGAGCAGCATTCCGGGTGGGATAGCGGAATTGAGGAGCGTATAAGTCCGCATCAACATCGTGTCAATCATTCGAAAAAGATGGTGCACCCACATTTACTTTCTCTACGTACCTACAATTTGGTGGTTAACATTTACCAAGCAGATAGGACAAATATTTTCTTTATTATTATGAGCAAATTAGTTTTTATTTATTTATTATTTCTCATGGCTTTTGGATCAGTTTAACATTTTCATTACATCATTAGAAAGGTTAGCCAGCTCTCCGTTCAGACTTGACAAAATAGTCACATAGTAACTGCATTCCAGCTAAATATTCGATATCGAGATTTCACTGGAAATACGTTTTGGGATTCCCTTAATAAAATATTGTGCCTGCGTGTGTGGCATAACTCAAAAATTACTTGGAACATTTTTCGCTTTTTATTTTCTGAAATATTGATTAAAATACCAAATATTAAAGATGCTTAACAAACGTGTTGCTTAAAGTGTTCGGGAATAGCTTGTGAAGTCCTCTTTATTCGGAAGGAAATTTATACGTATAAGCTTCATAACTGCCAAACCTTAAGCAATAGACGAAAAATATTCTACACATCAAAACACAATTTTATTTCAAATAACTTTTGTAACAGCCATTTCCGAGATAACTACTATTAATGGTTCGAATTATTCAATACAGTCGCAATTATGAAGTCTTGTCGATTTTCAGTTCTTTCTTGCAGTTGCATGGAGGAACTAGATATAGAAGTTTTAGGCCTGCATAGTTCCTAAGCATTTTAATTCCCTTTGAATCTGAAACGAAATGCATAACGCAACAATTTCCGGAAACGTTTGTTTGAATTAAAATAAACTATATAAATAAGCTTTCGTAAAAATAATTCGTATACCCACAAATAAGCAATAAAGGATAAAGTCATGTGAATGTATCGCATTAGATATTTTCCTTATCTTGTATGAGTTGGTGCAGTGGTAACTTCTAGCTCTTCTCTTATTACTTTGCAAATGTTTTTCTCTTGCATATTCCTTCACTGTGCGTAAGACTCGTTTCTACTGCTTGATTTTACTTTTATCTTTCGCTTTAAGAGTATCCGTTGCTTCCATAGCATGCTACTGGTAGAGCCATTACTGAATATAATCTCATTCTGTCTCCTTTCTGGTTTCATTGTTAAATGTTCTGTGCATTATTTGCTTGGAATTTATGTATATTTTTGTCTGTACCTCGATATTCTTGATCGTCACGTCTCAGCGTAGATATTGGAGGTGCTTTGTTATATTGGAGTGTCATCTATCTCTATTTTTGTTATTTTCTTTTGCCTTTGAAGCGATTGTCTCTTAGTTTTGGAAATTATCATGTTATTCCTTTTACAAATGACAATTTTAATCACAGCTATTTCTAGTCATTGTCAAAAGCAAGAATTACGTCGTCCGCAAATGCCAAATGATTCCGGAGCCCTGGTTCACATGACCTGTTACCTTTTAATGTTTGCATCATATGAATTGCTAATAAAATGGGCGCCGGTCCTTATGATAGACCCACATTATGCAAATGCACATATATTAGCTATTCCCCCCCCCCCCCCATATTTTATGTCATTTATCGATTTTACGTCGTTATTTTGTCGTTTTCTTGCCCTCTGAGACTTCATTTAGCCATTAGCTTACGTTTACAGTGACGATATAAAGATTATCTTTTGTATTGTTGGCCTTTTACATTTTACTGTGCAAACCTTTCAATTTGACACTATTCAACAGAGAAGTTAAAGTAACTTAATACCTTTATTCAAATTCTTGAAGAAAGGGCGGGGGGGGGGGAATTATTTGTATTAAATGTTTGTTGTGGAATGGATTATCTGTGGGTGAAACGGTGACTATTGTCAGGAGAGTAGGTACCTACGCTAATGTTACGAATTTATATCTCAAATTAGGGATGAGGCAGGTGGGTTTTCCCTTTTTCACGTTAATACGGTAAGTGCATGTAAACGGTTGCTGTGGACTTTTTGTGTCGTGTACTGATTCTATAGTCCCCTTTATTCGCAATGAACTCCTTATAATCTGAAAACGCAAGAATTGATGCTACAGTTGGCGAAGACCTATTTTAGTTCCTTCAAACACACACATACAACAACCTGTCTTATCATTATTTTGTCAACCTGTATGGCAGTTAATAGCCATGTGTAAATTGAAGTTTAATACATACACTAATTTTAATAATCTACAAAACTGTAGATTATTTTTCAAAACGTCTTTGGGTCATCTAATTCCGGAGCCTAAGTGCGTTACAAAATTTGATAGTTTGTACTAAAATACTAATATAAATGCAAGATGAAAACTACTTTCATCGATTCTACATTTTATTTGTGAACTGGTGAAGACCAATTGCTCAAATTTTCCCTCCATTTTGAAGACATTACAAAATCGGATGGATTGGTCTAGCTTAGAAGGATCGGACGATTACGTTTTTTATTTCTTTCCAATTTTGCATTAGACCTTAAATATTATTCACTACAATTAACATGCTAAATGTTACTGTTCTTGTGAAAGTGAAACATCTAGTGGATTTTAATAGCTTTCTATTTATTTTATCCTTTGGTTGTCAAGGAGCATTTACCACTAGTATGTCATACATCTATTAAATTAATACACGCACAACTATTTACTCCCTCAATCATACTTCCAGACTAAAAAGAATGCGAAATACTGCTCATTAAAGAAACATTCCCATCATCCAGCCAGGACCTCTAAATTTGGAATTTAGAACGTTTGGAATAGTTCGCTCAAGCAAGACAGTGTGGAATGGTGTTGCTTTCAGATATAACTGATTCTTCGCAGTAAAATTCAAGAAAGTTAAAACAGTGTTTACCTCGCAACTTAATATTTCGATGTGATTGGGGCACTTTTCTCACAAAGTAACGCTGAGGACGTTGTCTGCCCAGAATTTAAAAAAAAAAAAAAATAAATAAATAAATAAATAAATAAATAAATAAATAAATTAATTAATTAAATAAAATAAAAAATAAATTAATAAAGGTTTGTTAGCTTATACGTTTCTAGTAAAATACATTGGTGTAATTTTATACTTCACGAAAGTATTAGTATGAAAAATATAAATTTCGCCCTAAGACCGTAATCAAATTGTTGAATTATCTTATATTACCTACGAGAAAGGTGCAGCTAAAATATACAAATTGAAGCCTCGACATGGGCAGCGCAGATTGTCCTTTATTTTACCTCTATATACCACTTATTAAATCCCTTGGAAACAAAGTGCACTTATTCTTTGGGAGTAACACATAATGATTCAAAAATCGGTTAATATACGGGTGCAATTATTGTTTTCCAAAAGCATTAACAGCGTGTTATTGCGTGTTATGGAATAAAAAATAAAATTTGGAGAATCGTTTCTGAAATTGACTATTTTTAGACTGATCCTCTCCTTATCTGTTAACACAGGTTCTCAAACATAAAAGAAAAACGTTTAAAGGAAAAGCAGAAATTAAGTTGTATATAGAAAGTAAATCAACCAAAAAGACAATAAATAGCATAATTAATACTTTAAGACAATATTTCGGTAAAATTTGTTCCACCCACTTCTTTTAGATTGCAAATTTTTTGTAATTGTAGGTATTCCCGAAATTGGGCTGAAGTCGTGTTTGTTTTTCTTCTTTATGTAACGAGGTTGGGAAGCCACTTGTTACAGTCACTGTGGTTACAGTGTACGTTGGGTGCCACTTTTGTGACAGTCTCTTTCCTGTCACATGAAATACTCGGTAGCTCATCCGGTGCAGTAGCTGCCTCTCCGCTGTGCGCCGCTGCGTTGCTCTTGTTTGGGATTAGGTAGGCATGAGTAGGATATTTCTCAGGCGCGAGGTTAGATGACATATATGTACAGCACAGACGTTTTCTGATTTTATTCTCCACCACGTCATTGCCTCGAAGTGCCGACCTGAGCGAGTTTCTGGTGTTTCGTTGTACGATCGCTATTTACTTCACCTTACGCTATTCACTGTCGCCTTTCACACATCGACGTTTTTGGCGCGAAACTATACATATTCGCGATACAGGTTCACCCTCGTAGCGACATCGCAACAAACAGGCAGTCAGTCCCGTTCTCTTCCAATTTATGTATCTCATCCCCGCACTTTCTCTCTAGTCCCGTTATGGGGGAGGGGTGTATTTTCCCCAGCTGTGTCCTTGGACTTTAGGCAAAACGTGCCTCGGCGCGAGATGACAAAAGATGTTTGACCTCTGGCCTTCAGAAATGTGCTCAGGTCAACATACTTTCAAGAGGCAGCTTCTTTACACAGTTTATAATACAAATCATACTTAAACCTAAAAGTCTTATATTTACATTCTGATTCTAAAATTACAAATATATGTACATAGAAGTTCCCATCTGATTTATTACGAGAAGGTATGTCAATCCATTTTAAGTATGTACTTTTGATATTTCGTATAAGTTAATTCTGTTACACGTTAGCCTTCTAGCTCTTGTGTTAAATATGCTACAGTACCCTATTCTTAAACCTAGGTAATTGCAGAATTATACAAAGAAGGGCGCAACGGAGTGAGGATACAGTATAAGCAGCAATTAATAAACTTCTTTTAGAGGTGTTTCTAAACGTTTTTCTGGCACTAAACAAGTTAGAGCAGTCCTTGTTGGATTTGTAGATGAATGATTGTGAGTTTTGAAATTGTTGCATGGAATGAATAGGTCATGTATCTTTAAAAGGGGAAACAGAAGAAAAAGCTGTCTTTCTTGCTTGAAATGACCGTGGGTGTCGTCGAAAGTAGTTTACAACGGGCATTACGTGAAGTTTCAAAAAGCAGGAGGCAGGGTAAACATTATTACTGTTCGTATGTTCACTGACCATATCAAGACGAACATTAAAAAAACACATTACTGAAAAGTGTGAGAGTTTTGCATTGAAGGTTGAATTTATCCATTGTGTTATGTCGAGGGGAATGTTTTACTCCCACGTAGTCCGAGAGTGGCTCAAGTAGACTGAAGAGGAAAAGGGTAAACGGTATACACCGAGGGGAACACCTGCAGATCTATTGCTAACATCTCCAGGAGGCAGGGATGAAGAGAGGGAACCACAGCTGGACGGGTCACAGAGACGCGCGGAAGTTCCTAACAAATGCTGAGATCTCTTCATCCCGGCGCCAGGCCCCGTCGAACAGCCACCATCCCGCAGGTCCGGTATCGCACAAGTATCCCTCCCCGACGGACAGCGGCCGCTCAAACGCCGCCTATCGCCGAGAACAGCAATTACCATGCGTAAGTATCTCCGCGGGGCAGCATCGTGGCCAAGCGGTGAGAGCTTACGACCTAAGCGGCCCGGGTTCGATCCTAGGGATCCGCATGTGGTATTCGTGGTGGACGAAGCGGCGCCAGGGTGGTTGTTCTCCGGGTTCTCCGGTTTCTCCTGCCACTTATTCCACAATTTGCTCCATTATCACCTTTCCAGTCTTCGATTTTGCCTGCATTTCATATCATCCTTTTCCTCACTATCATACCTGGTGCTTGACTGACCACCTGCTTCCAGGTCACTCTGTCAGGTCCACAGGTTCACAGGCTTCTGATCCTAGGCACTGGCTTGTAAGTCCAACATAAGGGGAGAGTAATCAGGTAAAGAAAAAAAAAAAAAGAAGAAATTATGTGCGTCATAGCCAATATCACTCGCCTGAAAGGTGATAAGGAAATGGAATGAAGGGAAATGAAACCGCGGCTTAAACACCCCAGAATTTGCCTAAGTGACAAGGGGAAACCACGGAAAATCCGCAAGTTAGAGTGAACGGTCGCTGGTGATCGAACCCGGGATCTCCAGAATGCGAGTCGCACACCGCTTGCTGACTGACGATGAAAGTATCGTAACATAGATTTTGACGATGTTTGTTTTGAGCTCTCATTTTTCATCCAGCCTGTAACTCGTATTAATTCTAGTTCGATATCAATGGCTTTTCAAATGTAAATCTCCCACGTTTGATTTGTTGGGAACAACGTACTCGTCAGCCAAGCTTTGAAGGATCTACCTGGCATAAATCCTGTTTCAGTTTAGTTCCCCTTTCATTGATTTTTCAAGTGGGTCAAATTTATCAGATTAACTTATTATGAATATTTATAACCAGCGGTATTAGTAAATAAATTAGTTATTTCAGAACATCGCGACCCGGGAACTAAGCGCAATTCTTACGCCTTCCATGTCAATGAATATGAATGTATGAATAATTACAGTAGTGGGGTTTTAAGAGAGGTGTTTTCCGTATCTGTTTCGGAAAGGACATTGTACGATATAGCACATGTTTCCTCCAAAAGCGATTATACTGCAAAACCCATTTTAGATACATCTTTATCTGGGAAGAAAACACATGTTTGTTGTACCTTTTAGCCCTAGCTGAAGATTGGGCTGGTACAGTGCTTGTAGTTATCTTGAAAGAATAGAAGGCAGAAAACTAGCTTGTGCGTGGAAATACGGATAAAAAACGATTTCCAAGTCTGTCAATGCAATTTAAGTAAGATACAATTTTGATAGAGGTTCGAGTAATGATTTGATGCTTTTCACATATTTAGTTAGTCAACAAGAATGTGCATATAAAGGTTATTCATTATTTTCGTTTGAATGTTGTATCTTTTAAGCATAAAAGGAAAGGCCTCGTGCATGGCGTGTTTATGTTTATAGAGTGTTTATTGTTTTGTCATATTCTTTGGAAAGGCTGTTTTCTTTGACCTTTGGCTTAAGTCTGGCCAAATGTATAAAATCTATAGGAGGTGTAATTGAATTTTCGTGACATTTTAGCTTCATATTTCAAAACAGTGATTTGAATTTGCCGAGGATTAAAACTGTTTTAAAAAGCAGTGCTCATTCGCTTCTGAGGTGGTTTAAGGTGCATCGGTGAAATTTGCTTAAAAAGGAGAAATTTTTCCATATTTTGTTCTTTGTATTTTGTTATACTTAAAACTTGTTACCTTTTTGTAACAGCAATCTTAAAGCCACAAATGTTCATTTAACTAATCCTGTACCATTCAGGAAATGCACCCCATGAACTGATTCTTTTCTCAGTTCCTGCTGTTCAACATTATTCACTGTTAGAAATACTCCTTGGAATACAGTTTAGAACTTAACTTCGAAGTTTGCAGGTTAGCTTTAGGAATTAGCGATTTAGAAGTAGTTGTGCGCTAGTTAAAAACATTATAGTCAGTTGGAAAGAATTTTTCTAAGATTCGGATTGAAAAAGGTTGGAAAATCAAACCAAAAATTTGCCCTCTTAAGAGTAGATGTAGATAAAAATGCTTCAAAAATTGATTTTTTTTTTTTTAAATTTAACATTGTTTAAAATATTGGGATTGTATTCCTGAAGTTTCACGCTTCACTCTAAGTATTTAAAAATAATTTAAATAGCAATGGATGTTACTGTGCTACGTCCCCCTTTAGCCATTTTTATATTTCTTGCTGTTTTGACTCCGTTTCCTGCAGTATTATTTGCACGCTTTTAGAAGGTTGTGAACACGATGGGAAATGCGTTTACTAGGTTCCTTTGTTTTGAAGTTGTTTACTTTTAAACCACCTCATAACCAATGAAAATCAAAGGAAATATTTAGCTAAACCTTTCAACAGCTTACATTCATAACTGTTGAAGGTGCATTTTCTCAAACTATTGCATATACAGTTCCTACAGTTAGCAGTTTGATAGTGAAGGTCCTACATAATCCCGTGGAACAGAATTTCCATGCGCATTTTAGTTAAACGTTGGTTTTCTAGAATTTTCTAGAATTATATCACAGTAAATGCTATTTTTTATCTCAACAACCATTGTACATATGAAAGTTCTGTTCTACAGGATTATATTTCGTAAGTATATTCAAGATAACGCGTAAACTCAAGCACTTTTTGAGAAAATGCACCTTATTTTTTAGATAATAAAAAGTAAAATACAACGCAAGACATCAAAAACTTCTGAAAACATTCCGTATTATGTAAACAAGCTTTAGTAATTACCACACCAAATTTCAGTTTTTTTTAGTTGGAAAATGTAGAAGTTATAAATACTTCTTCGAAGTGATATTTTTTGGACCTATAATCGCTCCTCGCTTAGAGTCGGTCTGGGTGGCTCAGTTGGTTAGACGCTGGCCTACGGATCCCAAGGTCGCGGGTTCAAAGCCGGCCCAGGCCGATGGTTTTTAAGTGTGCTTAAAAACGACAGCTCCATGTAAGAACTCCTGCGGGACAAAATTCCGGCACCGGCTACGCTGATGTGATCCTGGCAATTGACAGCGTCGTTAAACAAGAAAGAAAGATTCCACACTTAGATCCGCAGCTGATGTAAGCACAAGCTGTTAACAACTAACCCGTGATATACTGGAAACCGAAGTACACCATAAAATATAGTACCTTAAATATTGGGGATTTTCTGTGAGTTTTCAAGATGTACGATAACCCCGGCAAAGACTACTTGAATGTAACGCGATAGCAGCGCTATTCCTAAAACTCCGGAGTAAATATCGTTCTGTTGCATCATAAACACGAAGCATGAGTCTACGTGGCGTTTGTGTTAGTCGCAGGTGATGTGAACATCAGGTTATTGTGGAGGGATACAAGGGGTGGCTCTTAGGTTGGATGGAGTATAGGTCACCCCTTAGACTATTTAAAATTAGGAAATGCCTGCTCAACAATTTAGTGTATACTAAGCTCAGATTAAACAATATATCTTGAAATTGCTTGCAACACAAGGATTATCCATCAGCAAGCAGCAATGGAGCGATAAGTCTCAGCAGATTTTAATTATTATTATTTTTTTTTAATGGAGCTAGAATTGGAACTACAAATAGGCTATAACCCTTTGCATTCTCTGTACACGTTTTGTTTTAGTGGTTCTCTTGTTGAGTATTTGCCTTCTTTGATACTATCACTGTACAAGTGAGGTATAAATTCCGATTTATATTACAAATCTAATAGTTGTCACTAAAGGCCAGCTCTATTTACAGAATCACGCAGGAAACAGACCCCATCCGCACAAGGCTGGGAGTGACATTGCTTCCGCTGTGACGGCATGAACGAGGGGGACTGTACATTGTGCATGCAGTTGAGATAGCTTTATCTAATCTTATCCTCGAAACTTATGCTGCAATATAGGAAGCTTTTACAGAAAGGTTGGTTGACCTCAAATAGCAGTAAAAGCGCCTAAAATATTCTATCAAAGAATTTGTTAAGAGATTGCGAAGGTATGAACAAATGTGAAAAATTTTAAAAACACGAAATTTTACAAATTAATATAAAGTTTCGTGTCCATGGATTCAGAACAAGAGATAAAGAAATAAAATAAAAACTAATGCTGTTATAATTACCCATAACACATTTTTTCTATAAAAAGCTTTCACATTGTGTTTATTATATTTTACGTAAAATGAATGGTGTTGAGTCGGAGTTGGGTATCAATTTTACGAAACCATCGAGCACCCACGTTGCCAGTCGTGGCATGCGTTCATTAATTACAGAATGTTTTCATTGCCGGTGAACAAGTATTTCAGCTGGCAGCATGTTCCGAGGCTATTTGCTGTAGTGATTTGACATACCGAAGTGTCGATACTGATGTATCTGTTGGTAAATTTATTGCCATGTGTATGATGCGTTTCTATGGCTCATATGTTCAGGTCATCGTAGAGGGCATAGCGAGCTGCAGAATAGGATGATCAAGTACATAACAATGTGTTGTAATACTGCAGAAATCCCACTTTTATAACTGCAGCAAACGCAGCAGCAGCAATCGACACATCTGGACCTGAAGAGCTAGGTCTCGGGTAACGTCACTTTTTTACTTTCTCTACTGGTAAGTAGGGGAAATATTGTATTCCACCCAAAAATTCGATTTCGATATTTCACCGGAAATATATGTTTTGAGATCTCCTGAATCAAAAAAAAAAAAAAAAAAAAAAGCATTTTTAGATAAAGGTCCGTGTGTGAGTCTGTGTGTCAGTCTGTGGACAGCATAACTCAAAAACGAAAAGTAGGTTAAAAACCAAAGTTGGTATTTAAGTTTAATGTCTTTCAAGGATGCGACACAAAGATTTTGAAGAAAATAGCCCCACCCTAAACTACCCTTTATATGGAACATTTTTCGAAAAGTTTGATTTTTCTTGAAAATGGCTCTAACGATTTTGATTAAAATGTCATTTGTTTCAGATATTTTTATGACAAATGAATTTTCTGGATATATCTTGAATTTTCTGGATATAGTCCCTGTAGTCGTATTTACTCTGGACGACTTTTGCATAACTGGTAAACCGTTAGAGATAGACCAAATCATACTATACAAAAGCTGTAGATCTTGCTAAATTACACAATTTAGGTCTGAATACATTTTCTTGTAAGGTGAACTATTTCGGAGATATTCCTTGTTATGTGCATGAGTTTCGGAAAACAACTTTCGTGAAATGGAACATCGTTGTTCATTTGTTATATGTTAAGTGTGCAAAGACAACAGAATCTCAAAGCTTTGAAAGATTTGACTATCGCACAAAGCCTATTGTATTCTAATATTCCCCTTGTACCTACAAAGAAATAAACAAGATAATTTGTACAAATGTTTATTTTAACTAACACGAAGAAGATATAGGAATAAGAGTTTGTAAGAATGGTTAGTACAAGAGTAGAGAAAGTCATGTGAGTGCAACACAGCAGATTTTTCAAATTAGTCACATAGATAACTAATTCCGGCTTAGTGGAGTCAAAGCTTGGTTACCTGAAGGTGAAAATCTTATGCAGGGAAAAGCAATATCGCGATCTAGAATGGCGCTTCTTATGTACTTAAGAACTGTGTACAGTTCCGTTTGGAGCAGGGAACTCGCGAGAGGATTCGCCTCATACTTTTCTACGCAACTCTTGAATTCAGGTGCCTGCAGATATCATCAGAATTATGGTTTAAGTTGTGTACGCTAACACAAAGCATTCAGATTTGGTTGAGTTCTGAAATTAATTTCATCGTGTCCAAGCAAAGTTTGGGAAATAATGTGGCTGTCCAGATTTTAACTCAAGTAATTCGCTATCATTTCGCTTTCTTCATGATGTGGCATTACGAAATACGCACGACGCGGCCTGTTCTTACGGTCGGTTTACTTGCTGAGGAGTCGAACACAGGACTTCTCTAATATCTCCCACCGAAGCAACACTTCAATCGTCACAAACTCGTTCGGAGAGCATAACTTGTCGTGCCAGACATACACTAGCACACTCGAGAATGTACGCATATTTTGTCTTCAGCTAGAGGTCCAGAACGTGCTAGAGAAGGGGAGAGAATGTTCTGGTTATCTGATAAGAGCGGTACTTCTGTGTGTCTCTCCGACTGCCCCGCGCCGAGCTCTCGAGGCCATAGCAGCTGTGTCACAATATGGGAGAACCATTATCACAGAAAACTGGGCATAACCTAACGTGTGGTGAAAACCTCGTGTCTTTGTGCTGCGTGAATGTCTTTTACTCCCCAGTATTACATTACTTCCTGTTACCAAAATACCGCAGCGGGGTTTTGTTCTCTGCATGAATAATGCGATGCTTGTTTATTCAGGAAGACGGAAGAGACAAAACAGGACTTCACTCATGAAAACTTTTATAGTTTTTCATCGTGCCCATACCAGGGCAAGTCTGAAGTAGTGTTTCTTGTTTTTCTTCACTCTTGTTTGTCAAAAGACAGCGAGCTTCTTCTTAACGGGGAGGTACTGCAGCAATGCTGACACATACTGAAAATACCTCTCTTGCACAGTTTAATTTGCGCCAATGTTGACATAGATCGCAAGTTGACAATCGCAACAGAGTGTGAATATAAATGTACTTTGTGTGGAACACATGAAAAAAAGGCTAGATGAAAATACACATGTTCATAAGAGCATGGTTGTTGAGTTGCACACCTATCGACACTCCTTGTCCAGTATGTTGGTAGAGGAAGGAAATATTGTATTTAACCCAAAAATTCGATACCGAATTCGCTAGATCACACAATTTATGTGAAGTGCATATAACAAATTCCTATGTATTCTTTGTTACGTTTTAAATTTTTAAATACTTGTTACCCACGACATGAATGCGTGTTGTGAAAATAGGAACTACGGGTTGTTGGACGTGCAGTCCAGTATAGCACAAGAAAAATTCCAATAAAACCATTTCTATACATGTTTATTTAGATTAACATGAAGTAAATAGAAGGATTGTTAAAAATATTTGAAGAATGAGTGGGAAAGACATGTGAATGTAACTATTTTTGTACCCATTTGGATTCCGCCATTTAAATCGGTCATCAGCGACTTAGTCTTTGGAACAGTTGCTCATTGGCAGTAGATTCACTCTATTACCCTGTTAGTTTTTGTGTTTACGTTGGAGTTTTCTATTTAAGCATAAAATTGAAATCAACATTCACACTCTCACTCATACTTACAGGAACAGGACAGGGAATCTATAATCCTGACTCAAGGAAAATTACTATCCTCCAACTGGGAAGTGAACCCGTGACCACAGGATTTGGAAGCGAGCATGCTAAACTCTAGACCATAGAGTCATTGTGGGTATTATATCGTCACAATTCTGCTAAAACCTCGTTTGGTGTATGTTTCGGCGTAGTTCCCCCACCTTGTCCCTCCAACTTCCGAGTGTTGGGAGTGGCTGGACTATATGGCGACACTGCTGATTGAACTCTTTGGGCGATGGTCGAGCCGGAGGGGGGGGGGGCGGTGGTAAGGGTATTGGGTAAAACGATGCTCTTTTTCTGGTGGGAATTATGACTAAAAGGCAACCACCCTTGGGTTGCACTATATTATATATAGGGAGAGCAGAAGTTACAGTTTCGTTTCAAAATTGAATGTGCAGTCGAACTAGATCAATCAATAATTCAGTGGACATAGGTGTCATGTGTTTTGGAAAGGTGCAATTAAATCTCGCTGTCTGACAACGTGTATACCCTCAATATTACCAAAATGTACCTGTGTAAAACGCGTGATAAATTTTCTAAGTTCTACGTAGTTTCTATGGTAGGTCATATCAGACGGGTGAAATGATACAATGAGTCTAGTTTTTGGGAACAAGGGAAAACCCCTGGGGGGTTGAAGATTATCGAGGTAACTCGGCCTAACTGAGATTCAAATCCAGACCACCTGAATGTGAAGCAGACACGCTAACTTCTCACCAAAGAGCGCCTGCGATATGTAAATTCTCATGGAATTTATGGGGTTATGGATGCAATATTGACGTAGTATATATTCTTTTCGATCGCCTCCGTAGCGCAGAGGTAGCATGCCTGCCTCTGGCGCGGAGGGCTCAGGTTCGATCCCCGGTACCGGCGTGGGGAGTTTTCTCCAGTTGGGAGGTCTGGCACAGGGTACACTCAGCCTCGTTAGGTCCTGAAGGGACCAATTGAGCAGCTACTTCATGAAGAAGTAGTGATCCCAGGTCCTGAAGGGCTCGAGGCGCTAACCATGTTCCACCTTCCAGTTCTGCACCTCACAGACTATTATAGTGGGCAGAGGTTGGGGACGCAGCGGCTGGGCGTTAAGCCTTGGCCCTTCATGGGCTGTTGCGCTGGGGGTGTGCATTATTTTCTGTAATTTTGCATTAGCTTTTTCAAGGTGTTATTAATTGTTGAGTAGTATATTCAATTACTAAAGGCCGGAAGAATGTACATTCACATGTGATACGGGTTAGCTGGACGAAGAGCATGAATGACGTCAGAAGTGCAGCACGGCCATCCAATGTGTAAACAACTGCCACTATAGAAGCAAGTGTGGAAAACAATGTACCGTGGTACTCTGCGAATTAGTGAAGCATTGCCTTGCAAGTGTATGCAGATGCCAATAATTACAAGATGGGGTACTTGGGTAGAGGCTGTCACGTATTATGCAGTCCATTACAATGAAATTATAGATGTTATTAGCGCTCTGTGTGATACAGATTCATATGTTATTGTAACTGCAAGTTCTCTGATATCGCATGAGCTATCTGAAAATATTCAGTTCATATCCAACAATTCTGCAGTGCTGCCCAAAGCTATTAAGCCGTTAGAAAAATTGGGTTTGGAAATGTCTAAGAGCATAAGCATAATAGAAGACTTAGCTAATTCAATTAATATGATACCTCTTGTGCCAGGTATCGAAAAGGTGAAAACTAAATTGCAGATAGTGGTAATCAAAAATATTGGTTATCAAGCTCTGTGCCAAATTTTGAAAATGAGTAAGAAAACACGTCAGACCGGAGAGTGGAATTCTTTACATTTACACCTGACATCGTGTGACGTAGAAAGTTTTCACTGTTTAAAAACTGATTTAATGATATGCGTCAAAATTTCACGTACATTGTAACCCAGTGTAATGCACTCTGTGACGATAATAAATAGCAGTATGTGTAAGCGTTTAAGTGCAATTCCAAAATGCATAGTTTGATGCTTGTAGGTTGTCTGCAGTGAGGCGGTTTTCATAGCCAGGCTATAGGTACCTACCTGCAGTTGTTTACATGCGCGAGCGATAACAGTGAAGTCTATGTGCAGTATATTACTTGGCAAAGCGTTGAGGCGTAGTGACTGTCGAGTGCTACGATCGCTTCTTATCTTGTTTATTAGAAGAGCAAAATAATATTAACATGGCGTTTAGTCAGTGATAAAACCCAAATAGATGATCTATGGCGCCTGGCGACATGAGACGTTGCTGTCCTGAAGATATAATTGCATCTGAACAGAGTGTACGTACACCATCTAGCCATGTTTATGCGATAACCTCGCGTAAACATCTGGGCAGTTTCCGACACGCTTCATGACTTTGCCAGGTAGTACCTATGGAAAAACGCATACACCTCCGACCTTTATTAATTACTATATGGAACATGTTACGTAGAAAACAAATTTTACCTCGACCACCTCTAATGTTCTTTGAAATGAAAGAGAATTATTATATATGTTCCTCTCAGTAGGGGAATAAAGTGGTAAATCGAACGGGACACCAAAATTACCCCTATTCATTGCTCTGATGTTGAAAAGTAATTAGGTTGTGGTGCTTCCAGTTTGAATCTACGGCTCTATTTTTGGAACAACACTGTGGCGGGGTTGTGATACAGGAAAAGATTGCTGTGTTGGAATTCTGTTGTGCTCCAGGGACTTAACTAATTTCGAATGACAGCATATTTTCTTTTTCACATGACTATAGATGCATGTTATTTGAGTGAAATATCCACCCCTGATAACAGCGAGGTTTTACAAGGGTCGCTAAAGCGTAAATTTACGATTGCAACATGAGAGACAGAGGGTCTTGGACCGACTTCAGGTTTGCATTATGTTTATTTTCGATTGCGGCTTAAATTATTTTATTGCTGTAATTTTCCGGTTGTTCACCTTTGTGAATTGCAAAGGGACAGAACTTGGTTTTAGATGTGGTCGAATCAAATCGATAGCTCACGAGGAATGCACCTGTGCTGGCTATAAAAGCGAGAAAAACAAGGGATGTGAAGAATTCAGGAGGTCCACATTCCAATATGTAGGCTTACTGGCTGGTGAAGGCTGTTTGTCAGCAGTCGTGCCAATCTGAAGAACAATGGTTGGCCCCTGGGCACGTTGCAGAGATTTTTGAAACAGATTATTTTTAGCTTGTCGATGTCGCTATGGATAGCTTCGTACTACGTACTGCACTGCTTCCTGCCTCCCACGATCCCATTTCGAGTGGGTTTTGTTCACGCAAGACAGCCACGTCTCCAGTGCTGCCAAAGATGCTCCTCCTTAACAGACATGTTGCCATATCTGGTCTCGTGCGACATTTTATTTTGGTTTTGGTAACTTACGTTGGCAAGTTTGCTTTCTTTACGGTAGTGATTAAAATGGTTCATTGCGCTTTTTCACAAGAATAATTTCCATACAAATCACACCAATTAAAGCACTTAAGCCCATCCTTAATACTTTCGCAAAGGAAAATAAATATCAGATGAATAGTTTAGTATTATTCAAACAGATTCCTGAAGTATCTTATTGTCCGGGTAGGAACAAAAGTAAAAGAGTGAGTGAGTGTGTTGGGTTTAAGGACTCGTCGACAAATTGGTCATGAGGAAAAGTAAAACATAAAGGCACATATGACAAGTATACACATTTTGAATGTTCTGTGAATAGTCTGTGAAACCCTTTTCATTCTAAAGAAAATTTAATTAACGAGTAAAGAAATTGGCAATGTTATTCTTATGTGTGGTGCTAAGCACGCACATGGTTGTGATCTGGTTTTAGCCGTCGCGCGTCCTTAGAGCCATATCTGAATTTATAACGATCAAATTATTAGTTATGTAATATCTACATCTAATTCATCCTCACCTTCCATAGGAACTCTAATTTAGGTACCTGCATCTGATCTTGAAAACCATTTTCATTGCACTTTCTTTGTGTGTCTTACGTATCAAGGTTGGTTTCTATAGTGCTTTTCAAATGGGAAGAGTTCTGATCTGTATCCAATGAGTTTACATGCACAGCGTTGCAAGCTCATTACCCCCACTGTTCATATTTGTTGGAAGCCCCATATAAGGGGAAAGCAATATGACAACACAGCAGGACTCCGATTGGTTACCGGCCTGGAGACGCTCAAGGACAAACTCCATTTGAAAAGCACAATAATTTTTTGTGGCATCACATTGGAAGCCAAAGTTAAGCAGGAAAATAAAACAGCTAAGGTTAAGTGTGGAAAGCAAATGGAGGTGAATAATAAAGGGCCATGAAGAAAGTGAAATCATTGTGGTGGAGAATTCCATTTGCAAATGGCTTGGCAATTTGAGAGAAAAAATGAAGAGAGGAAGTTACGATGAAGGTTAGAGTGAACTGAGTGATTTTAAAATAACGCATTTTAAGGAAAAGAAAGTAATTAGGCGAGATAAGTGGTGCAAAAGATCAGAGTAAAATTTTAAGGAAGTTACAAATATTAGCAAAAGTGATATATAACGAACATCAAAATGTAAGCACATGTAAGAAATCATAGAGACTGCCCAACTATAAAAGGCCAGGGCCCAACTTCAAGGGCAGCCCAAGAAGTACATGCTTTAGTACTCAATAGATCCAGTTCAATTTACATTGAAAGATAATATAACCATTAACTTCGTGGAGTGGACACAGGACTTTTTGTGGCGTCAGCCATTTCCGAGATATCCATTGTTACTAGTTTGAACTGTTGAATACTTCATTTTTGTAGTCTTGTGGGTATTTAATTGTGGCTCGCAGTGTAGTGGAAATCGTATGTACGCCTTTCAAGACCAGTTGGTAGATCTCTACCGACAGTTTTTAAACATTTGACTGTCGATTCAGGCGGCGCCGTGGGGCACTTACCACCTAGATGGCCCCGGTTCGATCCCAGGTACCTGCATGTGGTGTTATGGTGGACGTAGTGGCGGGTTATGCGGTTTCCCCCGCCACTGATTCCACCAATTGCTGCATCATCACCTTTCCAATCATTTTTTTCGCCTGCATTTCATATCATTCTCTTCGTCACTTTCATACCTGGTGTTTCGCTGACCACCCGATTTTAGGTCTTCACTCTGTCCGGTCCATAGGTTCCTCTCCTCTCCGACAGGTATCTGACCCCAGACACTGACTTGCAAGTCCTAGGGGGTGTTAGTTCCACATAAGGGGAGGGTAATCCGGTAAAGAAAAAGAAGACTCGATTCTGTTTGCTCTATTTCCCTTGTAGCCATAAAGAAATATATAATAAAACTATTTCTGCAGAAGGTTTAATTCGGTTAGCATGAAAGATACGCTTCCGTAAGAACTGTAGAAACTATAGGTATATAAATAAATGATATTAGATCGAGAAATTGATGTAACATATCTATATTTAACCTTTACGTCCTTTCTTGAGGCGCCTAAACTTCTCTTAAGCGTTTCAAGCTTGTTAGAATTATGCCATCGTAAACGATTATTCCTACGTCGTATGTGGAATGGACATACCATAGCAGCGATTTCTGGTCTCCATCAATCGTTTCCGAGTCCGTGTTTACAAAGCCGCGGGCTGTTTGCTGTTCATCAAATGTTCTGTACAATATGGATGCAACTGTTGATCTTCAGTTCACTAGGACATACTGTCTTGTATTGGGGGATTTCTCGTTTCGTGCATTGCTACAAAGCAAAACTATTTGAACACTTATTGAGAGTGAGGAAACAAAACGGTTTTATAGGCGCTCCTAATTCTTACGCATGAGAATCAGACTAATAGGCGTAAGAGCATTTAATCAATTATGCTAAATAATGAGATTTATGGAAGACTTACTGAATGTTGTTTAAGTGATTGTAAAAGAACAGTAACCTTAATGTGTTTAGTTTTAGGTTAGCCATCTTTAATGAGAATGGCAAGTGTTTTTCAAGATATCCTCACCGTTTAATAAACCTTAAGTGTCAAACTCAAGAGGCGTATCGAAATGAATGGGAAACTGCCGAGTGATTTATGCGAGCTTATCGCACATAAAAGGCAAGATAGTATATACAGATGCAATCACCTTCAGGACGTCTCATATCGGCAGGCGCGAGGGATCATCCGTTTGTGTTGCATTACTGACTACAGCAATTTACTTATATTTCACTCACTGCTCTAGTAAACAGATAACGAGCGACCGGAGCCTTGCCAAGCAGTACAATTGCAAATACAAGGTCACTCTTGGGACCTGGACATAAAGGAATTTCAGGCAATGAAAAAGCAAATTCCTTGTCAAGGAAAGGGTCTGCTCAAACTTTAACTGGGCCAGAACCAATAATTGGCATTTCTCTAAATTCTGTTCGAAGAACTGCCGAGTGCATTATCGTCTCCATTTCCGGTGAAGTGTAACCTCACTTAGTGACGTAATGAAATAAGCATGACGGGTCTCTGCAGGATAGCTCACTCGCGGAATGAAACAAAAGACGTCTCGAATCCCTTGTAGATATAACATTCCTGCGTTGCCACATTCACCAACTCGCTCGGAGAATGGCACTTCTTGTCGCAACGGAGATGCAGTCGCTAAATCGCTCGCTGACTTGTTCATTACGCATGAACTCATTTCGCGAAGCTGACTCAACTTACATAGCCGTTGGAAATTTCTACACAATCTCAGAACGTTCGAGAAGGCAAAACTTAAAGGAAATGTTGGTCATATGGCAGTAACCCTTTAATAGGGTGGACGCGCTGCTTTTCTGTTTACATTCCGGCTGCCCAGCGCCAATCTCCCGATACTCTTGGGCGTGCGTCACGGTATACTATATACATCTTTACCTCCGTCATTTGTGTTTCATTTGATAGGCTTAGAAAAGGCGTACATTTACAATACCACTGTGATTTTCAAATGGTAAGAGTTCTGATGTGCAGTCAATGAGATACGTTTACATGCACAGCGTTGTAAGCTCATTATCCCCACTCTTCATATTTCTTGGCGCGCGTCAAGCCCCACTTAAGTGGAAATCAATATGACAACACAGCAGCACTCCGATTGGTTACCGGCCTGGAGACGCTCAAGCACAAACTCCTTCCCATTTGAAAAGCACAGTAATCAATTTCCTGTCGACTGATGTGTGTCTTCATATTCAGTTCAGTACCTGTAAATGCGATAACCAAAGCGAAAGCAAAGACGGATTGTCATCACTGAATCGCTTTGTAGATGTCAATAAATAAACGCCCTGTATGCATCGTTTTGGAGACGACACGATGTGACGTATTTTCTGATTGTGTTTTATGTTTTCCTACAAAAGACGGCACGGAGCGCAGGTCGTTCGCCTTTAGCTGTAAACTGCACACCCACAGTAGCAGGAAAATAGCCAATCTCTGTGAATTATGTTACCTCCCTGCTTTCAATAAAAATGCCTAACGTATGCAAAATGGACTTTTATCGGAAGAGTTAAGGGATATTCTAGATTTATGCCCCTGTATAAAAACCTCTTTTTTGCATAAACCTTCGATGTATGCTAATCACTGAGCGCTCAAACTCTGCAGAGGCACCATAATGGCACAGATTGCAACTTTGAGGTATTAAAATGGAGATGGGTTTGCATTTATAAAACTTGCTTAATCCGAAAGGAGGAATAGGAGCACAACGAGTAGCATGTGAGTACAACACATCAGATTTTAATTCATATGAAACAGAGTTGCATCAAGAGTGAATTAGACACATTATACATTTGCCAGGAGTGGGAGGGGACTATAACAGTTGTAACCAGCTGACTGATGATGGAAAGAACCTCTGAAAACATGTTCGGGATAAAAGCAAACATCCTAAGTGGTGAAGTCGTTAAATCTGTCTCAGCTTATTAGCTGACTGCTTCATTATAACTTCCCAAGAAAGTGGGGAGAGCGGAATAGGCTAATAGCTTTGTGAACACTTTCAGGCGCGCTTAAAGCTCTTGATAATTCGATGGTTCGGCTTGTGCCTGCTACTCCGCCCCCCCTCTCCCCAGTCGGTTTTTTTATTAGGGTAACCTATAACACTTCTAGTCAGCAATTACAAAACAGCCACAAATGAAGCATTTTATTCCCCATTCGCAATCATCCACGATTTTCTTCTTCTTCTTCTTCTTCTTTTTTTTTTTTTTTTTATTATTATTTAAATTACGTGTTTGTAAAACAAGATGTTATTCCACAAAGAAGAAATATGTGAAGTCTTAGATTCATAGGACTTTCTCTACCCATTCTTTAACAAACATTACTGCTGTACCAGCAGTAAGCTTGTTGGCATAAATAAATAATTACCATCTAAAGGTTACCTAAACCCAGGACTTAAGTACTTACAATTATTGTAAGTCGCCCTTGGGGTATGTATCTCTGATGCGAGATTCCCTTGTGGTCTAACCGCGAAAGTATGAATCGGTTGGGGAATTTAATGTCATACTGGTTAGCTGACCATGATAGCTTAGTGGTTAGAGCAGCCGCTCGATAAGCGGAAGATCCGTGCTTCAAATCCCAGCTTATGGCATTGAATTTTCCAGTCCTGATTCCACCTCTTATTACTACGAAAGCTTATTCTATTTCACGTTAATAGAGGTAAATGTTTGAAGGTACGAGGAAATCTAGTTTCTAGGCTTTGAAATGCTCTCTTTACATGAAGTTGGCTTGGAAGTTAATGGGAAATCATTTTCTTTGTGTGTCCGTAGACGCAGCCCGCCATAATGTATGTATCTTTTAGGTCTTTGTGAGACTGAAAACGGTGGTTTCATTTGTTCTTTTTGGTGGAGTTTTTTCCGCGATTTTTTTTCTGCTTATTGGTCCATTTTAGACCCATTTTTTTTTAAGTCTTTACGATACCGTTTCTAGAGCTTTACCTTCTTTGTACTTCATTCTTGGTCGTACAGATAACAATGGTTGGTGCAACTTAACATAATCTAAATTGTGTGACTGACTGAACGAGCTTTTTATTCAGTTCTTCGAGCTGTGTAATTCATACCTCCAGAATTTTGTGCTTAGACTTTAAAAACTATTTGGGTGTCAGTTGATAAATTAAATGCGTTAACCTTCCACGCATTATGTAGATATTTATTGAAGTATAGCAAGAGCTCATAAATAACGCAATTTGGAACAAAATCTCATACCTTCCCTTTTCACTATGGTTATGTAATTATGTGCATGCCTAAAGCCAATCATAATGTGCATTATTTAAGTATACAATTAAAACTATGACTCCTAGTATTTTCTGGTCTATATCTGCAGGTCCTTTTATGCAATTCATAAGACTTTCAACTTCCACGTCCTAGTTAATCATTGAATTTATCCCAGTAAAAATTGTAATTTGTATAATGTATTGTTTTTAGCATCAGTTTTGTGTTTTTTGTCTGTTTAATGTTTTTGCTTTTGTCAAACTTCAAGTTACGTAGTTCAGTTCTTAGTGTTTAGTCTGTTGTGTATTACTGTATTTATGTGATCTTATGTACTAGTTGTGACATAGTTGTTAAGCTGTCAACTGTTGAAACAAAATGTGAATGCCAGAAAGAAAGCAAGAGGGATTGGATTTTCGGTGTAGTGATAATTAATTTTGTACAAATTTACTCAGAACTCGTTTTGTAACCTTTGTTGTATAGTTTGGATTAATGGAAAGATAGTACTCACGAAATAAAGTCTTATTATGTGTTACTTTATCTATTTGGAACCACGATGCTGTTCGTTATAAAAAGCCACTTTAAAACGGTTAAAAACGTTTATATGCTATGTTGACAAGTTGTAGTCCAGCTGAAATTATTTACCTGTGTTTGTATGCTTCATGGAGCGTAAACCATTGAAAAGGTGGGGGCGGAAAGTCAAATGAGTAACAAGCTTTTTCAAATAAACATTCCCACCAGTTGGTAAAATTAATTGCAATTTACATGCGTACGTATTTGTAGTGCATTTCGGTTGAGGATACACGTGTGGTGTTTTGGTCCGATAAATGAACAATATCATGTTCATAATTACACTTTACTCGGTTGCACATATGTCCCACCAGGAAGTGTTACAATATGTCCACAAAGTATTCCACGTCAACGAATACCTGGCAGTCAAATTAAACTTTTTTAATATGTAGAAAGAACAAAGTATATTGCAGTCACCGCGTAACGGCGTTTGTCTAATTGCTTCATATTTTTGTAATGTTTACCTTCGTTACCATGTGCCTACTAGGTAGAAACGATATTGTATCTATTCCACCCAAAAATTCTATACTGGATAGATCTCGTGAAACTGCTACAAGCATGCAATACTTACACCTTAATGTGTCCAAGTACATAAATAATCCCTGGTTGTAATATTTAACCGGAATATTTCAAACATATATGAAACAAAATTCATATTAATTAATTAATATTAACATATGCTAGCCCTAGTTGTATCCCTGGACTACATTGTGAATGCTGTATAGAATACGTTACATATATTGACTGAAAGTTTTCTTTGTTTCAGGTATGTACCAAAAACATTTGGCTGTACTCATGGAATATCCTATATGTACAGTGAGTATTCTTTGCACATTCATTATTTGCCGCAAAAGTGTTTTCTTCTCCTATACAATTCTATAAACCAACAAGCAAAGATTCTGTTCAAGATTCTGTATGGAGCTTGTAAACTTCTTACTTTTTTACTTCTAATTCATTATTTTACATCTTTCTGTGACGCTTAAAGAATTGTGTTGGTTTCAATAAAATTCAGTATAGAAACTTAAATGGAAATAAATGCACGTTTTGGTGTCCTATCACAACTTTGCTATCTCAAAATGGCTCAAACTATTTATATTATTCACATTTTTATTTATATCATTCAAATCATATTTTTATTTATATTAAAGTACCACATTTTTAAGATATTCTCAGAGCAAATAGTGACAAAACATACCTTGAATTCTTTGGAAGTGGCCTGTGACATCCTTTATTGGGAACGATTAGCAAACAGTGATACTGTAAAAGAAATGTAGAGGTCTTTAAAACAGTTTATTTCAAATTGGCCATTTCCTAGATGTCTGTTATAATTTGTTCGAATTTCCATTTCTCTTAAGTGCTGTTGAGATATTTCTGACGTTATCATGGACAAAGTATGGAATTTCTAGTCCAGCCTATAGCTACTAGCTTTTAAACATCTCAGTACCCATTCGGTTTGCCCAATGACCCTTGTACCTCAGCTAAATGTGTAATGAACCATTTCTGTAAAGGGTTTTTCTCGGTTAAAATGAGCAAGATGGGAGGAAAAACGTCTTTCGTACGTTTAGTAAGTAGACCTGTATAAAGATAAACGGTAGTGGATAGAGAAAGGCATGCGAATGTAACGGTCATTTTGTTGCGTTCAAGGTTAATGTTGTATTGGCCCTATTTGTTAAACTTCCGTTTTGTAGAGCTTTAAGCCACCAGCTACTTTAAATTAATAGTAATTTCTACTTATAGTGGTTCAATATGTGCATGTAGAGCTGACTTCTGGTGCTGAGAGAGAGAGAGAGGGGGGGGGGGGGTGGTTAAAAATATGTTTAGCTGGGATTGTCAGAGATGAGATATTTCAGGTGTGCGCCGGAGTCAGGTGCATAGGTTTCTTCTTCCATCAGCCCTCGGTCGTTGATTTGTTGAGAAAATAGGTGAGCAAATCGACCTCGAATGTTCCAGCTGCCAAGGGAAATGTAGATAATGTTTAAAGTGAATACGTAAATACACTGCGAATGTTAATTTTAGTAAAGCCCCGTCCCATACAAGTTTTTCAGTCTTCCCTCTTTACGCTGTTAGCTATCACGCGATAGCGTTATGTTGGCGCTTCTCTTTCTCTTCGTGGTATTTTTAATACTCTCCTTCACATCAACAATTTAGCACATTTTTACGGCGTCTCCTATCGCGGAAATCTCTAGATCTTTTTTTATTCCATTGTTAATTAATTTCCTTTGTTGTAGCGAAAGGAGTTTATTCTTAATAGGTACGGGTTTTCGCTTCACTTCCTTCTATCTTGTAAGTAGCCAAATGACTTTCTACTCACTCTTGTACAAGTTTTTCGTACAAGTATTTATTTTTGTATTCATGCTAATCAAGGTGGACATTTGTAGAAATGGTTTTGTTACATAATATCCATGTAGGTACAAAGGGAGTACGAGAGTGTATTACACCTCAGGGATAGTCAAGTGTTCTAAAAGCTGGTCTGTATGCCATGTCTTTGAAATTCTATTCTATTTGTATGAAATAGGAAGGGGAAAAATGACTTCTCTTTTGTGCTGATTGTTTTTTTTTTTTTTTTTTTTAAGTGATTTAATTGTGTTTATCTGTAATTGTTTTCTACTATCTGTTCTATTCATTAGTTGTAATTAAGCACTCCTATGGTTACCAATAGATGTCAGATTTTGACTAAATATATTGAAAAAGAGAAACCAATAAACGAGCGATATGTTTATCTGCGCTTTAACGAGGTCTAGAATGTTTGTGCAGTAAGATTTCGTTTATGCCTTAAGGTTTACAGGTTATGCAAAAGTCGTTTAGAAGGAACACTTATCATTTCAAGATAAGCATTTGATTTGGCAGGAAAATACTGTGAACATATGCTGCTTTAATAAAAATTCTTGGAAGCTATTTTTGAGAAAATAATTTTTGAAGACGTTTCGACATAAAAGGAAATGTATAGTAGAGAAAGTAAAATTTGACTGGTTTTCCATAACGGCAATAATTATTAGGAAGTGCAATGTGAATGCAATTTCTCTTGCTCTTAACGTGCAGTGAAAGTTAAATGCATGCAGATCTTGATGTAGCTCTCCAAGGCGGTGCAGACCTAACTGGAAGTGTTCGGACATGCAACGGTGCTGATGCTGATCGGGAACAGGTTTATTGCAGCCCTGTTACAATTCACCTCGAGAAGTTTTCGATGGTAGTCTACAGATATCTACTAGGAGCACGAACCGATGCGCTCGTAGGCGGACTGGAACAGTACGGTTGCAGGCCATGCTCTAATTTCATCCTTCATTTTATTTAATTAACATTGATAAAGAACAGGGAAGTGATACATTTTGCGGAGTTCAGACCCGAATTTACTGGTGCTCGACGTCATTTTGAAAGTCATATTTCTCTGTTTTATCAGATTGCATGCTGATCCACATTGTATTTGATTTCCTCGACGTTTCTATGAGCTTATACTGGAGCCGATTTAATGAGAACAAGAACTATGCTTGTCCACATTTGTGCCGGTAGAAAAATCTTTGTTCCCAATTTGGATCAACCAATTTTGTTTGCACTCTTCTGTCAGCATAAAGCTGAAGCTTTATACCGTTTGTATACATTTGAAGTGCTTTACGAGTATTTACTTAGAACTTGTGCGGATTCGCTAGCTATAAAATAGAGGAATGTAGAAGTTCTAAAATTATCTGTCTTATTGCAAATGAACATAAAATATATTGTGTGTATTCTCAAAGTTCTCTACTCACTCTCGTACAAAATATTAAAAACGCTTATGCTTTCATCAGCTTCATGTAAATGGAGATTAACCTTTGTAGGACTGTTTTTGTTACATATTTCGTATAGGTACAATGGGAATTGGAGAATGTTATACTTGTGTTACCAGGACATTAATAAAGCAATAAAATAAACGAATAACTGCTTTCTATTTGAGAAAATAAGTATTTAAAAGTTAAAACCAATATCAAGAAATATATAAAAAACTTACCTTAAAAGAAAGAGTGAAAAAATTACACTTGACATTAATATTGTACTTTAACGAGATCTATATTTTTGATCTGCAAGGTTGTGTTACCGTTTACCAGTTATGTAAAAGCCATCCCGAATGAAGAGGACTTCAGAAGTTACTGCCAGAAAGTTTAAGATGTAATTACAAAGAGAATGACATTTTAATCAAAATCGTTTTACCATATTTGAAAGCAATCAATATTTTCTAAAAATATCCCATCTAAAGGATAATTTGGAGTGGGTTGGATTTTCTTAAAAATCCTCTAGTTGCATGCTTGGACATGCTGGTCTTCAATACGTAGTTTGGTATTCAACCGATTTTTTGTTTTCTAGTTATGTTGTTAAGAAACAAACGCGCGTACAGACTTTTTATAAAAATGCTTATTGTTCTAAGGGAGGGATTAAGCGTGTCTCAAAGCACGTATTCCTTGCGAAACATTGGCATCAACTTTGGGTGCAAAATAATTCTTACACTTAACGCAAATACACAGCAGAGAGCGTAAAAATAAGATAACTTACATTGGGCTTACCCTTTTTAATTATGCTGAACAAATCAGTGATAAATATTCCAGTAGCAGTTGCAGTACTGAGTAACCTTAGCAGCTAGGCTACTGGGGCTGCTCTGTGTCACAGCTTCCAATTTTGCACTTCAGTGATCCATTTCTCTATTATGTCAACTTCAACTCATCTCCCTTCAATCTGCGCTTCTTCCTCGTATTTTTCGGTTCATAAATCGCACATATAACCGTTCTTTTATCATTTTTGTTTCCTTTCGTCTTTCAATCTTCATTAAACTTTTTTCCCCATTGCTTTTCTATCAGATTGCCTTTCTTTTTTCACCATCTTATTTTATCCAGCGTCTTTTCTATTCCTTTCTCTGGTTATTGCTGTAGTTTTCGGAACACAAAATGCACCCCGCTTTTCCCCTTTAGTTTTTTTTTTTTTTCTTTTTTTTTTTCTTTTTCTGTGTGTATTTCGTTTCTCTTTTCGTAGTGCTATATTTTCCCTCTTTTCTTCCTTAGAAATAGTGCTCCAAATTGCGGTGCAGGTATGGCGGACTTGGGAAATGGCGATGCCTTCTTGTTGTATATTACGTTTTCTCTAAACCATGCCTAACCTCCTTTTGCGTACAAAATGCATTTGGTGGTAAATCCATTGTTTTGTTTTTCTTTTGTAGGCTCCGTAGCTTGACGGAACAAGTAGCGCATCAGACCTGGAGATAAGTATCGACCGTAGCGTTTCCGTCTGGCCAGAAATTTTAGGGAAATATAATCTCTCAGTTCACGAGCTGCAATGCGTGACACGTTTCTTTGTTTTATTCACGCACCACGGCATTACTTATGCTACTTTATGTGCGTTACATGTGGCTTTTTCGTGAACGAATGCCTTTTACGTGACGTGCCTCCGGTTAAAATGAAGTTCATGTTGTACTTGGGAAAATTACTGCACTCGCTTTTGTGATTGTAGGTTAAGATAACGACAAGTTTATTGGGACCGCTGCACCAGGAACGGGCGTATGTCGTCAATTGCATGTTTTAGAAGATTTTCAGATTAGCATAAATGTAATGTGTATCAGATACGAAGCTTTGCACAGTTAATTATGAGCTCTTGTAGAAGTTAACTGCGAAAAACCCTTCATTGTGCTGGCTGTGATGTTCACTGTGGAATTAAATTAAGTTTATTTGGAGGATAAGCCCAGAATTGCTCATTGCTCATCGAGTTTCTCGCGAGCATTGAATTTATCTGTCTCTTCCACACGTTGCAATGCATGTGCCGCATGTAACATGCAGTAAGTCTGGATAAAGTACAGTACCTAAGTGATTTCCCCGCTTGAAACATGTATGGGCTGCAACTGAATACAGCAATAGTACCCTCTCTTCTTTAACGCCATCTAGCCGTAGTATCTAAGTCTATCATTTATAAATCTGTTGATTGATGCAGCTTCAGAGTTCAGCTTGCCCACAGTTAGATTAACGCTGAAACGGCCTGTAGCGTGTCATCTTATCTGCAGAAATCCATGTAGGTGGTTTGCCTATGTCAGCCCTGAGTTTTACTTTCTTTACTAGTAAGTAGAAATATTGTATTCCACCCAAAAATTCGATGTCGAGATATCACCGGAAATATATGTTTTGAGACCGCTTGAGGGAGGGGAGGAGGGAAAAAAAAAAAAAAAAAAAAAAAAAAGAAGAAAAAAAAAGCATTTTTAGAAAAAGGACTGTGTCTGTGGACAGCCTAACTCAAAAACGAAAAGTCGGTTAAAAACCAAAGGTGGTATTTAAGTTTAATGTCTTTCAAGGATGCGACACGAAGATTTTGAAGAAAATAGCCCCACCCTAAACTACCCTTTACATGGAAAATGTTTCGAAAAATTTTGATTTTCTTAAAATGGTTCCAACGATTTTGATTAAAATGTCATATGTTTGAGATATTTTTATGACATGTAATGTATATCTTGAATTTTCTGGCTATAGCCCCTGTAATCGTATTTATTCTGAACGACTTCTGCATAACTGGTAAACCCTTAGAGATAGACCAAATCATAGTCTACAAAAATGTAGATCTTGCTAAAATACACAATTGAGGTCTGAATAAGTTTTCTTGTAGAGTGAACCATTTCGGAGATAGGTATTCCTTATGTGTGTGAGTTTCGGAAAACTTAAAACTTTCGTGAAATGGAACATCGTTGTTCATTTTTGTATATGTTAAGTGTGCAAAGAGAACGGAATCTCAAAGCTTTAAAAGATTTGACTGTCGCCCAGCCTACTGTATTCTAATATTCCCTTTGCACCTACAAGGAAATAAGCAATAAGATAATTTGTACGAGCGTGTATCTTAACTAACACGAAGATATAGGAATAAGAGTTTTTAAGAATGCTTAGTACAAGAGTAGAGAAAGTCATGTGAGTGCAACACATCAGATTTTTTTCTAATATGTCAATATAACAAGACTCCAAGTAATTCTTCCTGGGAGTGGACTCGGGAATGTCGCGGTTGCAGTAGATTTGCAACAAGTGTTTAAATTCAGATACCTGAGGTTTGTTCAACTAAAGCCATGTACAGTTCTTTGTAAAATTCACTATTAAATGACACAGACTGCCCTTGTAACTGTGTAATACCTGTTCCTTCGAAGAACCAAGTTGTTCATTCCTAATATTTAGATTGTTTCGTAAATGCTGTTCAATTTGAGATTTCATCGTGCACCCTATGCGTTTATCACAAGTTTGACAGAGCACTGTTTACCATCAGTTATTAAAGCACTGTCAACAGAAATCCACGTTTTCAGTTTTGATGATAATGAAGAGCAACCGGTGCCATGATTAACTTACATTCACCTGACTGTTAGAAATTCTGAAGTGCTTTTTCTTTTTCTCACACGTTTAAAACTATTCATTACTGTCCGCATCGAACACGTGCACTTTTGCTTGGAATGTAACAACAATGTATGTATATGTATCTTTTTAAACCTCACACGGCTGATCACCCATGAAGCCTTAATCAATAACGCGTGCCGTGAAAGCTTTAAATCTTACAACAATGTATAGGGTTGAAGACAATGTATGAGAACCACAATAATAAAACTTGCAATATCTCTTCCCTTTCTTGCATTGTATGTAACGTTAATGAATGAAATTAATGAAAATGTATAATAAACCCGCAATAATATTAAAATACGTAAAATTAAATATTATGGTACTAGCTATCTATTATAGCTCAAAATATGTATGTAAAAATTGTAATTTAAAACTTCGGAATAAGGGTCCTTCAATGTAATTCGTCGGTGTGGGTGGCTCAGTTGGTTAGACGCTGGTCTACTGATCCCAAGGTCGCGGGTTCAAACCCGGCCCAGGCCGATGGTTTTTAAGTGTGCTTAAAAACGACAGCTCCATGTCAGTAGATTTACTGGCATGTAAAAGAACTCCTGCGGGACGAAATTCCGGCACACCGGCGACGCTGATGTGATCCTGGCAATTGACAGCGTCGTTAAACAAGAAAATAATTTTTTAATTTTTTTTCAATGTAATTCGTCGGAGTTTTAGCTTTTCTTTTAACTACATATGCATGCAGGAATAGAATATGTAATTGCATAAAATCCGGACTCTGCATATTATCTGTAGCATTCACTTGTGAAGTTATTTTATCAGTGTTAATTTGTCCATGATATCGCTTAGTCCAGCAATAATTTGAGAGTAAAGAACAAGCATGCAGATAACATGGAGTCACGCAATACTCGTTAACATCAGTCGTTATTTAGCATTGCTAACTGACATTTGGATGAAAAGATACTGGTAATCTTTTAGGCACGTTTGCCAGATGACTTAGGAGAGTGTAATCATGCAACATGGAATACCTCGGAAACGGCTGGCACCAATACATTTTGTATTTTAACGAGTTCTACGTTTTACCCGAAGTGCATCTTTTCTCATGAAGAAAATCTAAGAATTAGTATTAAGGAAGCACTTCATTTATTATCAAGTTGCATGTCTTAACTACTATTGTGTAATGTAACTTTGGTATTGTTTGAAACCCTAGATATATAGTGTGTTTATATCTTATTAGCTGTTTCATAGTGCAATACAATAAAATTGATACTGTCAACAAAAATATCCAAGTATAAATAAGTATATAACTATAAATAAATCAGAAAATATTTGTTTTGGACGTAAAGCTTTATTGTAATGGCAGAATACAATGATGCTTCTTTTGAGTATAAAACATTGAGCAAAATATAAGGAAATATATCGGATATTTTTGCTTTGAACATAAAAAGCGAATCAGAATAATAACAATAGTAATGATAATAATAGTAATAATAATCAGAAGATGATGACGATAATGAGCATGAAGATAAATATATCTATTTCCATTGTTGCAAAAGCAAACCGCCGCTGTATTGTTGTGTACATTGGCATGGATATGGACATAGTGGATCGTGAAATTTAATGGAAAACATGTATTAATTAGTTTTAACAGCATCGGGTCATTACGACCTAAAGAACACAGTTGTAACAGTTTAATTATAAAATTACGAAATACGTATTTTTTTTTAATTCAAGGTTTTATGAGTAGTAAGTACATGTGAAGAGAAACAAATACGCACATATCAGCTATTAAATTTAAACTAGTACCACAAAGATAAATTTCTTGTCGAGTCATATTGACCCAAAGATAACATCAGGGTTAAGCTGACCAGGTACCACAAAAACTGTAACGGTGTCAAAATAAAAATATACCAATAGAGACAGCCTCTGCCGTCGAAAGGCCAATGCTCTGTTAGTCATACTGTGTGGAAGTGTAAATACAAGAGTCAATGCTCACAACAAAAAGACAAAACTAACTTTGAAACCCTACAGTTCAGCGAGCAATTACACTATCAGTTGTTTCTCAAGTGTATTATGATCAAAGAAGTTATAGGTTGTTATAAAAATTAATTATATATTATTCTCAGAGGAATTCATTACTAAAAGAAGGCAAAGCGGCTATCTCAGCAATGTCTCCAATTTGTTTGTTTATGAACAGAGAAATGTTGGGAAAATTCTGGGATTAGAAAGTCAGAAAATAATTCCTGATGCAATAAATTGCTGTCCCTGGATACACAACAAACGTGTTCCAAACGAACGACTTCGCCCCGTAATCGAACAATGTTGCTCAGCAGTTTCTGGTTGATTGCTTACAGTTTTTGCTGCTACAGTTTTATATGTTCATTTTTCCAGCAAACGCTGCAGTTGGTCGACATTCTGCTAAGGTTGCGGTATCGTTAAAATGCAATCAAGTGACTTACTACGGCAGTTGTAATTTGGTTCTGTATCAAGTAGAGACGTACAACAAAGGGAGTCCTCGCGTGCTGGGGAAGAAAGAGAACATCAGGCCTCATGATGTGCCTGATATTTTCTTTCTTTCTTCTTGGGCAGGAGGTAGAAGTTCCATGCTGTGGCACTTGAAGTGGAAGGAAATGTCAAGGCCAGGAGTGAAATATATAAAGCGACTCGGACCTGCATAAAACAATCGCATTATCTAGAGAAGGAAATAAGAGTTCTCGGTCCACTTTCTTTCAAGCATTCTGATTAAGATATGTTTGGAATAATTAACGTCTTGAAAATAACGGGTGTTATAGTAAGTTTGACAAACAGGTGCTGTCAAATGGAATAGCTCCTGTTGATAAATCATTTCCGTCAACCCTCATTCACAAAGCTACATAGCGAGTGAGTGAGTGGGTGGGGTTTAAGGGCCCGTCGACAGCTAGGTCATTTGGACCCGCAAAATTACATAGTGAAACTGACTCGTGTCCCTATTGTTTACTCATTACACCCAAGTATTTAATCACGTGACATCAAGATACAGGCATGTTAATAATTTTTTGTATTCATTGATGTATTTTAAACGCGTATTTCCAGCTTAGACTGCGGCATATCGACAATGCCTACTTTTCTTAATTGGCTTCCCAATATTTTACAAACTTTGTAGCAATGGACATGTTTCATAAGACATTACACGTGTACTGTACTAAAATAATTGCATTGTAGTTGGAGTTTGGTTAAATGTTCAATAATATTTTGCACTTTCTACAAAATAATTTTAATTATGCCCAGTATTATGTTTTTATTTTGCTGCAGAAGACTCGGTGTGTGTATGTTGGAACTCCCTAAAATTTTGAATATTCTATTCCAAGTGGTTCCTGAGATTTAGGGCAAAAATGCAACTGAAAATATACATCTTTTTTAAACTGTTTCACAATTTTTATGTACTCTTTGAAGCTAACTAGCTAAACCCCAGCGCAACAGCCCATTAAGGGCCAAGGCTTGCCGCCCAGCCGTTGCGTCCCCCACTTCTGCCCACTATTGGCGTCTTTGGTGGGGTGCAGTACTGGAGGGCGGAACGTGGTCAGCGTCTCGAGCCCTCCCGGCCAGTTTGCGGCCTTCTCGACCTGCGGTCGCTACTTCTCCATCAAGTAGCTCATCAATTGGTCCCTCCGGGAGCTAAAGAGGCTGAGTGCACCCCGTGCAATACCTCCCAACAGGGAAAAAATCCCTATGCTGGTATCGAGTTCGAACCCGCGTCCTGCGCGCCAGACCAACTGTCAAGTTTTGAAGCACTTACAGGTTTTTCACGAATTGACCTGTGATTCTTTGTACGCTGTCAAGCCACATGTTCAACGCAATTGCTTTTCTTTAAAATACACTCGAAGTTTCTTGTTATTCTTCACTTTTGCTCACGTTTAAAACACGTGTTTATATCATGAAAAGCTGTCATATTGGTTTCGACAGTGCTAAAATAGAAACAATGTAATTTTTCTTTGTAATACTGCAAATCACAGAGTTCTAGAGTAATAATTACTGACTTTATTTGATCTTGAACTTACGCATTGTTTAAAGAAAAACAAATTGTTTTCCCATGCAAGTTTTAACAGTTATGTAACCATTAAGTAAACGCCACATTTTAAGGTGAAATAAAAGTCAGAAAATGCTATGTTTTGCTATTGTAGCTCCTCTTAAGGTAAAAATACGTACACAACTAATCTGTGTGCTTATAAACAAGTAGTGTCTTTATTGGTGTCAAATTATTAAAATTTATTACACAAGCAGTGCACGGCTCTTGTTACATGCTTACTTAAGATCCAGGAGGATAAAAATGATAGGAAAAAGTAATGGAGATAAATTAACCTTGGCTTCGCGCGCTTTAGTCCGGAAATTGATCATGTTTTGCCAGTTCCTCTGGTTACCCGTGGACCCAACATGCCAGTCTTCTAACTCGAGTGAAGACATGCGTGAATTTTATATTTCCTTGGTTCTCCTACGCCCTACGGTGTGCATTTCGGCGAAAAATGTGCCTGTCATTCCCACCAGATTCTGCAAGTGAGCAGTTATGCGAAATGGCTCAAAAAACTGGTAACACTTACAGGAGTACAAAGGAACAGTGAATTCTTCAAGAGCGTGTATTCGGAATGTGGTGGGGAAATTTGTGTTCTGATTAGTATGAGAGTTAAAACTACCTGACTCGGGAGTTCATATTCAGCAATCAACGTGTTATTCCAAAGAAATGTAAAACCAGTCAACACATTAAATTAATAGTATGGTGCCATATTGGTACTCGAAGTTCAAACATTTGACCTATCAGTCTAAGATTAAATATTTTGGGCGATGCGAAAGAAAACATTAAGTAGAGGAATCTATGAGGCTTCAGGGCTCGTTCGGTTTACTTCTTGGCGAACTGCGTCAGAAGATGCGACAGATACCTATGATGATAAGCGAAGTGCGATGAAAACTGGAATGTATTAATGTAATCCATGGGTGAAATTTTCTGCACATTTTCAGATTTCCTGCTTTTATTGTGATTACACATTTTAGTTTCACATTCTGCTTTCAGCGTTCCAATTCCAGATATTAATGAAGTATTAATAGTCGGTTAAAAACCAAAGTTGGTATTTATGTTTAATGCCTTTCAATAATGCGACACGGAGATTTTGAAGAAAATAGCCCCACTCTAAACTACCCTTTACATGGAAAATGTTTCGAAAATTTTGATTTTCTTGAAAATGGCTTTAACGATTTTGATTAAGATGTCATATGTTTAAGATATTTTTATGAGAAATGAAATGCATATCTTTAATTTTCTGGCTATAGCCCCTGTAGTCGTATTTAGTCTGGACGACTTTTGCATAACTGGTAAACCGTTAGAGATAGACCAAATCATACAATACAAAAAATGTAGATCTTGCTAAAATACACAACTTATGTCTATATAAATTTTCAGGTAGGGTGAACCATTTCGAAGATATCCCTTGTTATGTGTGTGAGTTTCGGAAAACTTAGAACTTTCGTGAAATGGATCATCGTTGTTCATTTTTTGTTGTTGTGTTAAGTGTGCAAAGACAACATAATTTCAAAGCTTTAAAACATTTGACTATCGCACAAAATTCATACCTTTTCATTATCGTTCAGTGTTAAGAAATCAATATTTGGGGCAAAGGTGTACTCGTTCATCATGAGTATTTGGAAAAAGGACAAAATGAGAAACTAAATTATTCATCTATCAAAGAGGTTTCAAATAGGAATTTTATATCTATGGCAAATGTACATTATCACAAAAATTTGTAGGTCAAGAATGGGTTGTAAAACGTACACTAAAGCGCTCTCAAACAAAAGTCAAATGATTTTCCTTTGCTCAACGCACAGGGATTCGACCCAGTATGCTTACCGGATATCAATGTTCACCTACACAGAGATCACGAACGCACCATCCCCGCAAAACAACCAAAGAACGAGGAGAGGACCAACAAGGGAGGTCAGTACCGATGACCATTCCGAGACAGCCACAATATCCTTTAGCTCAGGCATGTCAAACATCACTCTGAGGGGGTGAAGAGAGGGGTCTACCCCTCCTTAACCGCAGTAGCACGCGCTAGTAGAACCGGTTTTCGCTTTGTTTTTCCCGTTTTCCGATTTGATCATCACGGAGGGAGGGAAAATAGGGGAAAATTTTTCACGCCTGGTGAGTGCTGTTTGACACCCCTGCTTTAGCTTGTCTAAAACGTCCTGACATTCCCCCACTCCCGAAGCAAAGCTATGTAATAGCACTGGGCAGCCCACTTGCCTAAAAGAAGAGTGGGGGTCAGTCTTACAACTGTCCTGAGAATGACAAATTCATGCGTGTATACGTTACTGCCTCCCAGTTGTGATAACCCTCAAGTCACTTGTTCTCCCACCACTCTCACCACTTCTCCGCATTTCTCCGCTCTCGGGCATACGGAGTGTCACGATGTTTTAGACAAACTGTAAGCGGCGAGACATCCATGCGAGTTTGATTCATTCCTTATGAATACTTGAATACCTGGAATCATACAACCCTTCAAACGTAGGTAGTAAATACAGCAGCTCTGTTTGGGATATTGAATTAACTGAGGCGATTTTACTCTCTCGTTTTCATTCTGTATCTCTCCCTCTTTCCCTCGTTCACGCTCCCATCGCCTCTTCCTCTCAAGCACCGGTTTAATCTTATTCTGCTGAATTAAATCAAACCAGACTAAATATTCGTAAGCTTAAAATAAAAATGCTTTTAACTTTCTCAGGCATTTAAAACCTGTAGTACTCGTAAATTAAGAAGCATTGTATTGCGTAAATTCAATGAGATTTCAGAGCAAATTGAATACAAAATTTTATGTATGCGGTCATGTGACTTCCACTACTATCCTCTCTTGTATATGCAATTCTTGAAAACACTTATTCTTCAGTCTACTTGGTGTCATCTTGAGAAGAATGTGTAGAGAAAGTAGTATAACTTAACATAACTTCTTCCAGCTTCGGAAAAGGGAATTAACTTGGTATAGTATCAGGGTTGCCAGGTCTACTGAGTGTGCGAATCTGATCTACCGCTAAAAACTGAACGCACTTCAAAATCTCCTGCATTGTTTTCCTTAACATACAATTCGCTTTTCCGAAAAAGAATTTCAGATAAGCATTTCTCTCGTGTATAAAAACAAAAGATTAATGTAATCACCTATATACATAAACAGTATACCTCATCTGTTGTTTCTGCATTGCAAACTATCATTGACTGCTACATTAAACCTGAATATTTGAATTCCACTGAAATAGATAAAGCTGAATACAGCGGTCCAAAAGTATTTCTTCCTGTGGAAAACATGTATTTTGGTGCCAAATTTCAACTGTCTCTGACAAAATCATCCCTGCCGGACAAATATGTACAAGTTTTCAAATTAACGCTTCTTCTTACGATGTTGGAAGTGTTAGAACCAGCTAAAACTCAAACAGCCCAGTCAATTGCGTCTCAGTTTCCTAATTTGGCGAAACCAGAAATCCAACAAACAGATACAGAATGGAGGCCATTGCACAATACTGACATTGCATGTAGCAGTAACTAATAATATATTATTATTATTATTATTATTATTATTATTATTATTATTATTATTATTATTATTATTATTATTATTATTATTATTATTATTATTATTATTATTATTATTATTAATTTATTTATTTTTTTTTTTTTTTATTGTTATAAACATGAGTGCACTAAACAAAATTGCCGGTTAAAAATATACTGTTTTCTCCTGCTTTTTTTCAAATCAAATCTGCTTTTACTTCGGCAAACATGGCAACAGTGTATATTCTGTCCCTTTCCCCTCATTTTACAAGGCAGACCCCAGCCTAGTCCCTCAAGAGTAGGACAAAATATATGAACCCTTCTCTTATGTGAATTTAATTTCCGTGCAAACAACTCATGAAATATCTGCGTTTGTAATTAACTCATTTTGTATTAGTTGTTCCATTAAGTACTCTGCACGAACTCTTGAGATAGATCGCCGCATATAAGCTGCTTACTGAATCAATATTGTTTTTGGAACCAGAAGAAACAGCTCTGGAGTCCTTGTAAAGTAAGTGTAAAGCACTCGGATCTAATAGCACACCTGAAATATATCAAGTTGTAGATACTTGAAGACAGCTGCCAAACCAATCCGTGCGTAAAGGCTCTGCATTAAGGAGGAAATGGATTCGTCGCCGTATACTGTTGGTTCTGCCAGCTCTTCCATATTACGAGCAGGAAGATACATTTGTTTGCCTCTGTCTGAAAGGGTCTCAACGTCACTCACTGCTAGTGTTAAGAACGTCAGGGAAGCAAAAGACACCATGTGAGACAACTGATAGTTTTAGTGGTTGCTTCTTACGAATGGAACTGTACGGAGAGATTTTGTGGATATGTGGATCAAGAACGTTGTGGTGTCTCGTGTCAGGGCGGCGAAAGAAAGGATAAATTTGTCATCTGTTTCAGCAGTGGAACTTGGGACACTTGCGAGGATTTGTTCTGAATAGTGACTGGGAAAGCTGCACCTGCGTTATCTTACGGACCTTTATTCTAGCAATCACCAGTTGTATTAACCGGCCTTATAAGAGATTTTTAAATCCGACTTTCAGGAACGTTTTCGCGTGCTTATTTTGTGTTGTCGGAGTGAAAATGTAACTCTCCCCTAGGGCGTCTCCTCTATGCAGAGGTTACCGTTTTCACCCGGCTGCTGCGTCCTGCAGCCGCAGCCAAGGTCACGGAGGAGTGCAGGTTGGGGTGGTGGGGGTCAGCACGCGACTTCCCCGACCTTAAGGCGACTATGTACTTATGTTAAAGAGTTAATACATTTGCATTTTAAGTATAAATTAATATATAATTACTGGGCAATTAATACGATTATTAGCGAATTTTCCTCAGTGTTTTTCTCGCAATACTTTAGACCAGGCCTGGAGAACAGTATCCCCAAGGTTTTAAGCCATTCCCCCGCATCCCCTCCCTTCGTGACCGGCAAAGTAGAAACGGATAGGGAAAAGTTTCCACATTATTATTATTATTATTATTATTATTATTATTATTATTATTATTATTATTATTATTATTATTATTATTATTATTATTATTATTATTATTATAATGCCCTTTCGGTTTCTTTTAAGTTTTTCCCAATCAAGTAACATTATACCCTCTGTTCTACATTGTTATGGTTGGCGAAAGTTACACTTCAGCTTGACGTCATTCACACATCTTTTAAATGTAATTTTACCAGAACAAGCCTTAATTTGCGAGTTGTCAACAAAAACAACGGCTACAAAACAAAAACGCGAACCATATTGTTGGAATCAGAAATTATGTGGACTAGGATTTGTTGTGCACATTTTTTCCCAAGTTTGCTGGCAGGCAAATTACGACACAACAGAGCGTGTAATATTCGGTAAAGCAGAAATGTCAGAAGCAGTAACTGACTTTGGTGTTTACACATTGTGTTTTGTGTTTGCGCTTTAAGCTTTTACATAGAAAACACGGGCTAGAATCCCTTTTTTTATGTTGGGTTTTAACTTCTTTTGGGAAGTTTTTTAAGCTAGATCTACCTTTCCTTCCGTGTTGTAGAACCAAGGTGTAACTACTTACATATTTTCCAGTGAAACAATCTACTGAAGGGGGCATCTATACTGGAGCCGCTCTTACTGACTCACATTTGAATGCATGATCATTAGTGTGGTAGGGAGAGAAATTCACTTGAGCGTGATATTGGTATACACTAAGTGCAGGCGATTGAATAACTATGAATAGACCTCTCTCAAAAAGGTGAGTTAATAAATAAATGCATTTCCATAGCTTTGGAAAAACAATCGAATTTGCATAAATTTAAGATGTATGTAATACTAATGTACATATTTATTTGATATTGTCGGATTCGGCGCTCAACAAAGAGCGGACGGGGCCAAGCTACTTCACGTCACATGCCATGCCGGCGAGCGGGCAAATACGTTTAAAGCCGAGCTACCTCGCGAGATTGCTGTATGTACGTGACTTAACAATCAAGGCGGCAGAAACAAAATGGGTGAGGAGAACGTTCTCGAAACCTGTAGCTGAGTCATTTCCGGTGAGTATGTAGAAGTCGAGAAAGGTCTGGCGTGTTCCCCATTATATAAGGAGGCCTGAAAAGAACAGTTGAGAGAATTTTAGAGCTGAGTTAAGGTCAGTGTGCCAATGAGTAATACAGCTCTGTGTGTGTGTGTGTGTCGTAACATTCAGTGAGCATTGCGAGTGATTGTAACATCGTGATTAGGGTTTGAGGGAGAGGAAGTGAAGAAATACACCGATAGGACTGCGCAAGGTTATGAGAAGAACAGTAGTGAGTTGTGATAGACTGAAAGACCGTAGACTGTGTTAATGACGAGAAGAAAGCTGTGTCGTAGTAAAGTTTTAAAGGACAAAGTGATCAAAAAGTAACCGGACCTGATTTTGTCGTCTTTGTTAACAATATCTACTTTTAAACACATCAGCAGGTCATGTCCCGTGTTTCAGTTTCTGTTATGTCGAGGCTAGGTGTATAGACCCAAATGAGCATGTCAGGGTATGCATTCGTGGCCAATGTTTTGTAAGAATATTTATTTTTTTATTTATCTGTATCTTTTTTTATTTATTTATGTATTTTTTTATATAAATGGAACCCTTTATTATTGGTATCTTCCTTTTATACTTCTGTGTAGAAGTACCACATGACTTAATGTGATATATACATAGATATAGCGTCCAGACATGACTTAGTTTTTTGTTTGTCCACAGAGGTACATATGCCTTGAAAATCACATTTTGTTTCGTAATTTATTAAATTTAAATGAGGCGTTTTATAGGCGATGCCCATCCGAGAATTGCGTTTGTCAATGATGAAAAAACTACAATATGCGCGATAACCGCGCACGCACACGCACAAATTTTCGTTTTAATATAAATTAGAATTTATTCTGTCTTAAGCTGGCTACTAAAAATGTTCAAGTGGAGAATACTCTTTGGAGCCAAAATGTTTGTACTGATAAAAATGTAAATAGGAATAGAATCCTGCTTGCTTTATCAGTACCAACCACAGAGTCAGACACGTGTTAAATATGGTATTTATTACAATAGGAAGTCGATTACCAGTAGTACAGATTATCAGTTACATGAAACAATGACAATGTGAACTAATTAAAACATAAATAATTGAAGTTGCATTACTGATAAACCGGAGATGCGTATTTAAAGGGGTTGGTATATTTAAACGAGATTGCCCCGCGCTGGTTACGATCAATTTCAGGTATATGAATTTATTTTATGCTGCTGTCATACTTTGCGCTATTGTTTGGTCCGCTTTTGTCCGACCCCTTTGTTGATAAGATAATACATGGATCTGATATCAAGAGCACAAATGGAATGCAAATGAAGTACTATCTCACGAAACATTGCGGGAAATAATAACCCTGTCCCAAAACTGGAGGAGAGAGTGGTAGGTCTTAATGGGAACGTTAAACTACTGGGTATTCACCGTATATTGAATATAATTTCGTTGGACGGGTAGCTTAGGTGTATTTTTAACCCTTTGGCAGATGTGAGGTATATCTAAAAGGAATAGGGCAATCCTATAACTTGTACATAATTCATAACAGATAAAAATCTTACTCCACAAAAGATGTAATAAATTCTCTTTGTCTCATTGAAGAAAGACATCTGCAACGAAATTCATAAAATAGAGCAGTTTAGCATGGACACCACGCCAGAGCATTAAGGGGAGGTTTGTAAGCAGGTTTGGGTAAAAAATATCTTTTTTTTTGCTGATTTTGCAAGTTCAAACCGTATTTTATCATAATATAGTCTTTTAACCCCTAAAAACTTGCCAGAAGTGTCTTAAATATTTAACTGTTCATGGACGGTTATGAATAAAAGAAATATATATTATATTTTAAATTTAAAAAAAATTGGAAATAGTGTCTGTGATATAAAACGTCAGTACGTTTAAAAAGCATTGATATATGTGTAGGATTTGCAGTTGATAATGCAACACTAAACCGATTCTTCACATTCCACTTCGTATTACCATTCATTGTAGCAGCTGCAGTGATAGTCCATCTACTTTTTCTTCACCAAACAGGGTCAAACAACCCGTTAGGTTTAAATAGTGTGTGTGTGTGTGTGTGTGCGCGCGCGCGCGTGTCTGTGCGCGCGCGCGTGTGCGTGCGTGCGTGTGTGTAGATTATTTCATACTTCTGGAGCGAATAGCGCAATTGGTAAAGCACCTGCCTGCTGTGCAAGGGGTTCTGGGTTCGATTCCCGGCAGAGGGTAGGGTTTCTCCGGGTTCTTCGGTTTCCCCCGCCATTCATTGCATCAATTGCTCCATTATTACCCTTCCAATCATCCATTTCACCTGCATTTCGTATCATCCTCTTCCTCACTATCATACCTAGTGCTTGGCTGACCATCTACTTCCAGGTCTTCACTGTCTGGTCCAGAGGTTCCTGTGCTCCCCGACAGGCGTCTGACCCTAGGCACTGGCTTCTAAGTCCTGGGGAAGTAAGTCCTACACAAGGGGAGGGTAATCAGGGAAAGAAAGAGTGAATAGTTTCTCTGAAAAGTGGAGTTAAACTTCTTAAAATTAACATCGCAAGCATAGAGCTTACAACCTCCCCTAATTTTGATTGTGATTTTTCTCGAACTCATTTTTCTGCATACATTTGCCCCATTTTCTCAGGAATCACTTATTCTAGACTCTAGAGTGATGAAACTTTTACCATTCATTTCTGGATTATTTGTGATGGTTTTGACGTTTTCTTATAACACTATCATTAAAATCATGGATGACAGAAAATGTTATCAAAAATGGGTGAAAAATAATATTCATTATAATTATTTTAAAAATATGAATCAACATATCTGTAATATAAAAAGGTGTCCGTATAATTAGAAAGCATTGATTATATGTGTACCAAATTTCACACTTCTAGAGCATATAGTTTCTCTGAAAAGCGGACTTCAACTTCTTAAAACCTCCCTTTAAAGGGAATGAAGTAGCAAAAGGATTAAAAGACACCCCGTATCAGAGCACTATCGCTATCCCTCATCAAGATTTCATCAGGAAGCTAAAGTACAATGACCTTAGCATCTTAAATAGAACCCAACGTCGAAAGTGTTTGAAATAGAAAAGCCAAGACGTTAATCTCATACCACACATCTCAAGAGGTCGGAACAAATTCTATTCAAATTCAGTCTGAGGATAGGCATTTTAGGTTCAACTCGTCCCTTCTCGCTGAGAGAGAACCTCTGTATTGTACACATACCGGACCTTCAGACTCGTGGCTGAACGTCCATTATAACGAACTCAGCGGTTATGAACCGAGCTTCGGGAGGTTGGTGCCGGGCGGTCGGAGTTAAAAACACAAGTAGCACTCTCGCCCAGCGTGAGCACCCAGAAGAGAAGCGCAATCCTCAGATAACCAGAATGTTTTGGATGTTTGCCTTCTCACTTAAAATAAAGCGTAAAAAAGAACAAAACCATATTGTAGGTCATCGAAATATGCATCAATTGGTTGAATGAACCCGTTTGTAGCATTAGGCATTTTTGAAATATTGATTGTGAAACTTGAACGCTCAGGCGATATATGTAAGGCGATTTTTGCCTTACCCCGCATGGGTACGTTTTCAGCAAACACTGTCTGTCTTACGGTATTGGACAAGTTTTGTTTTATTTTTCGTATTGTGCATGCATCCAACTCCATTTGTTTAAGTAGAGATCATATTTTCTTGTCAGATCTTTACCATATTGTAAGATGAAATTATAAGGGTAGTCGTATTGAAATAAAGTATGGGATTTTGGGAGGCTACGGTGGGTAGAGAAAGGCATGCGAGAATGACTTTTTTTCTTTCCTAAATATGTGTACAGTTTCCTAAGAAAGCGGACATACTTGTAGATTTTTTTATTCCTTTTCTTTCCATGGCAAATTATCCCTAAGCGAAACTCGAACTCGGGACCTGCTGAATGAGTGTGATACGCTCTAGGTATATCACAGAAGTGCGCCTTTCCGTCTTTGTATTTGTATAGCACAAGCAAACAGCAAATGTGTATTTTGTTTGCTCCTCGGTTGCTATTTTTAAATAACTTATGTAATAAATTGGAATGACAGGCACGCATCCTTCTGTAGGAAGCGAGGTTAATGTAAAAGCTAATATAATTAGCTCTGTTGAAGCTCTTTTTTGTTTGGTTTCGTATAACCGCGCTTCTCGACATTGGCGTTTTCATAAACAATGGTAAACTGAAGTGCTTAAAACCAGCTGTGTAGGCAGCGAATAATGTGAAAGGTAAGAGCGCATGAAATATACAAACACATTGTGGGTACAAACAGCCGTTCCATTTAACACGGTTGATGAATTTTGTTTTGCATTCGTTTGTTATTTCAAGGCGCAAGCTAGGTTTAACTCGGTTCGACGCAAGTTGAAATAAAAGGTTTAGCTACACCCGGTGTGAAACAAGTAAGTTAAGCTTAATGAGTGACGATTTAGTAAGCCATCACAAATAATACTTTTCATGCCGACGTGTCATTGGTTATAGGATGTTCAGCCAGCAGAGAGTAGCGTGAATATTGTTGTCATTGTAGAGGGTGAAGCTGACGCAAAACGGGTAAAATAATTTATTGAACACAATGAGGTTCATGAGGGTAGGCCATTAGTACACAGTCTCGGCTAACGGTATTTTTTCGCTCTTCCATGAATGACTTCTGAACAAAGGAGTGAATTTCCAGGTAAGCGGATATAACTAGAAAAAGGCAGAACTCACTTGGACGTGAATGAAGGCGGTATGTGATGAGACAGCACAGAATAAATTTTTTGGCGTGCTACTGCAAACACGTCCTTGTATACACTTAAATCCGGTAGCGAGTGAACTGAAGTAGTTTTGGGAGAATAAAGCTTATTAAATTAGCAGTTGTGTGTTTTCCTATAAAAACCAACGCAACAGACCCAGGACGTCCCACACCCTGATGTCAACCATGCAAGAGCGGCCCAAGGAAAACCTCAACATCCCAAAGCTTCACCCTTCCATCTTAAACATATTGTGAGGTGTGCTGAGATGAATGCCTCAGTAACAATGGGCAGCATCATAAATCGGCGCCTCAAGGGGGTAAAGAGAGAGACAAAGGGAAGCTATGAAGGTTTCTTCAAATAACCATGTTACCCATGCATTTTACTATATTAACTTTCTGTACCATTGAAGAAACCGTGGTATGGTGTTTTACATTGTTTTGAAACTGAAATTATGTCAATATATTTGATAATGGAAAGAAACAAAAGGAGATTCTAGTCAATAGTGAAGGGGAAGACGTAATAAAGCTAATATGTTAGAGTCTCAAGAATGGAAGCCTAGGCAGATTTAAAAGAGTGATAAGGCTTTGTTGACGCGCACGAAAAACAAACACGTGCAACGACTTAGCGGGCTGATTCCTATCTTACCATGACGTGCTCTAAAGTTAGCCAATGGAAATCGCTTCATTATTGTTGCCCGCGCAAAAACAAATGAAACGCAAGACACACTCGTCTTGAACCGAGCCGAGTGTACACGTGCAACTTGGGAACTGTACGTAAGCTAGCGCGTCAACATAATTCAGCGGTCGCTAAAGGGTGACAAAGTTAAAGTGTTATAACGTTGTAGTTGAAGTTACAAAGTACATTCTATTTAAATATCGTCGGCAGTTCTCTACAAATCTAGAAATTTACAAATAAAGTTATATGTTGGTTAATTCTTCGTTTGGTTCCATTCCTACCATAACTCGCGCATACCCTGAGATTAAGACCTCTGCTAGAGCTAGTCCGGACACCAAACACGAGATCTTATAGATCTTAAAGGCGACGTCTTCGACGGAGAGGAGCGTTTGCGTCAGTTTCCTTGACTTTTTGGCAACAATTGTAACGTTCACCTTTCGACTGGTTATTCATGCATGCAAATAAACCGCCATTACGTTACAATGATCTTATCATCTGCCAGAAAATTTTAGTTGCTTACTATGGAGTTTTATGATTTTATATCACTGTTTCAACATAATTTGCTCCTTTTAATATTATCTTCGATTGGAAACCCTTCGTTTACCTTCAACTCTCTAAAAACTTAGTTACTATATGTCATCTGTTTACTTGACAATTCTACAAACATCTCTTCAGACAAGTTTTGTATCTGTTAAATATAAATAATACCATGGAGGGAATTTAATACGCAGTGGTTAACAGAGATCTGAAACTAATACCAATTTTAAGAAGATTGGTTTGATTAAAGAGTAACTTTCGTTGAAAGTACGGTTGAACGTATAACTTTCATAGATTCAGAAAGAATTAACTAAAAGCTTTCTGGGTTCTGCTTCCCGTTGGACTGCATCCATTTGGCTCGATCTTCATAGAGTTACTTTTTAAAGCGTTTAATTACGACTTCCATTGACTGTAACTAACTACGGAGCTTACGTAATTACAACTGCGTTCTTTTATTTTACTTCGCGTCTTCTTTGTACCCGTTAAAACCCGGCGTCGTTTTGTCAAGAAAGTATGAACCTGCTCGCATATATCATTCATCCTTTTTCGTATAATGATGTAGCAACAGCAATGCCTTCTGGCAGCAAGGTACTGCTGCAGCTGCACGTTTCGCTGACCTGCTACAAAGGCATTTAATGCGCTTTGCCTTCTAACGATTTCCTGCCTTGCTAACAAAATGCGTTTTGTGAATGTGAAGTGGTGACGTTCGTATTTACCTTCTCTACCACGCACATAGAATTGGAATGATGTTGCATTCCAACCAAATATATATTTCCTTAAAAATACAGAGGTTTTGAGGTGCCTGAGTAAGTTCTGTTTCCAGTGTCTGTGAAACTACTTAACCCTTTCAGCCTCGTTGTCCAGTATAATGGACATAGGCATGTTTGCCTATTTGTAATACTTTTAACGGTTTTTCCTGCTATATTCTTATTATATTGTTCGTCACCAATTAAACATATGTATTGAATTGTAGATTTTTTTTTTTTTTTTTTTTTTGCAATTTACACTGTAGTTTATTTTTAAAGAAAAGTAGCAAAATCCATGCAACCACAGTCAAATGATACCCCGTCATCTTCCACGCGTGCCATCACACCGAGTATTTTACGTGGGCCCTCCCCGTCCTTTACCACAGGCACATTTGCCGAGACTCGAACTCACGACCTCAGACTTTGGGTGCATGGCCAGTGCACCACGTGTCGCCTTAACGATCATAGCTATTCAAGTCAGTAGGCTGAGGGTGCCCCAGACCGCCTAATTAAACAGGTTTCAAATTAGAGAACGGCATAAGTAGCAAAATAAAGTGGGACTGAAAGGGTTAACTCGCGAAGATTTTAAAAAAAAAAGTCCCCCATCCAAACTGCTCTTTACATGGAACATTTTTAAAAAATCTGTTTTATATATATAAAATGATTTTTATTAAAGTAGCTATATTTCAGACATTTTTCAAGACAAATGAAATGTCTAAATGGAATTGTCTTTCAATAGCTTCAGTCGTCTTCATTCTCAATTACTTATGCTCAGCCATGCCAATGCGTAGCGCTTTTGCATTATATTCACCTGTTCAAAAAACCACCACTAATTCAACAATCAAAGGTGCATCAGCTCCTAATGGCATTGCTAATCCATCATGATATTGTTAACCTCTAGGGCTCGGAAGTTGACCCAAAAATCAGAAAATGGCCAATGAAATGCCCTTAAAATTTGGGGAAAATGACAGTACATTTTTTGTAATTTTAACGTTCAAAATTTAAATAAATATACATTTTTATTAATTATAGTTAGAAATATTATGTAGTGTATCCCATACATATTTATGTACTAGGAAAAGTTTATGTTTAAGCATACGTCATTCAGCTTTGCAATAAAGAATCATTGCCATTCCTAAGTTCTCGGGTTTGAAGGATCGCCGGTTGTCTTAAACACTTCTATACCCTTCTACTTCAACTGACGTCATGGGCGCATACCTGAAGTGGCCAAGATCCCTTCGTGAAAAACCTTCAAAACAACGGAAGTAAAAATGTTCACGCTGCAGAGTTTCTCAATTTTACACGACTGATACCCAATGTTCTTTTCTAATACATTTTTCATTTTCTCGTACACTTCTTGATCAATTTTTCCCACATTTTCGCAAATGTTCCTCCACACCTTTAATCCTTGTGATAACCACTTGTATACCCTCATCTCTTTTTCCTAGCCATGTTATTGTTTCTGGTAAAATTGAAAAGCTGGCACTTATACATGAGGGTCATGCAGTAAGCGTTGAGCAGGTGCAGTATTTTCGCTATTCAAAGCTGTTAACCTCTGACTTCACTACACAAAATGTTCGCAGTAATAAGCACATGCACTGATCCATGTTGCTATTGATTCAGGAGCCAATGTTAGGTGCAATTTCATGAAGGAGCTTCCAGAAACTTTATCATACGTTTGATATGAGTTTAACTTCCGGAAATTTTTCACTCAAGTTCAGTTCAGACTCTGAAGGACACGCACGTTACGTGAACCACTTAAGTGTATAATGATTTAATTGCGGTTCCCAATTTCACCATATATTTGACTGCGGAAAAATAAAACATTTTCATATTTTATATCCTGAGGCCAAACGTGCTTTGATTAAATAGCTTGCATATAGCTTCTCAATAACTTACGCCACAAGAAGAAACATTTTCGGAGGGATGTCAACTTCAATGTACCTATAACAACATTAAGCCCCTCTTTATCACTTGTCTCGTCTATTGAAACATATTTCCCACAAAATCGCGTATTCTTGCTATTGTCTCTTCATAACAACCCTGCAAGTAACCTATTCTAAGGGTAAATTCATCTGGGATGTTCTGTCCTGTATATTGCTGCAGAAATTCCCATAATGTAGCGTTATTTATTTTTTCTAACGGAATGTTGGCAGAAACTAACGCACTACAAATATTTCTATTAAGAACATTTTTTACGACACCCCGTGCTTTGACTAAGAAGTAATTGAGTTGCTCCTTTGTACGTGCAATAGCCTTTGTTTTTCGCGCTCTAGACGCTGCTGCATAGTAAAACGCTTATCTGCACTCTTTAATTTCACACAACTTGCAAAGCAGCATTTTTCCATCTGTAGAAAACAATCAGCAAACTCAGTCACTAACTTTCGCAAGAAACTGTCTACTTTCCTTTACTTTTAGCACTTTTACGGCTTCACTTAGAAGTAAATATCGACTGGATGGCGGATGCAGTTGTAACAGTGGGTGCAAGTGTTGTTTTTCTTAACGCGGGGAGGTGCCATCATTATCTGCATCGATAGCGTAACTGCGTAAACACGTATCCAATGGCTCATTAAGAGACCATAAAAATACTACACACAGCAGAATTCAGCAGCCACAAGAATGCCTCTATATGTGCGTTTAAAAGAAAGAAAGAAGGGGGGGGAAAAAACCTTGAATGAAATGTACAAAAAGTACATTTCCTAAAAAATTATAAATAGACATTAGAACCCCCAAAAATGCACTTAAAAATAAAAACTAAAAGTAGGTAGTCAATATTGGTTCATTTTTAAGAGCATTAATTTCAGCATTGTTTGTTATGACTCGAAAAAAAAAAAAAATACATTTCATCAAGTTTCGAGCCCTACTAATCACCAATGAAAAGATGTAGACACATGTAGCAATCAGTGCTTCGCCGTCTGCGCACATTATCACTCAGCTGAAAGCGATCGATTCCCGTATATTAAATAAACATTCTAATAAATTCTACTTATCTTCTCGTTTTTGAAAGTTTACTTCTTTAAAGATTATAGCATATATACTCTGACATTGTGTCAAGGCGAGCATAATAAAAATTGAAGGAGCAACTATCGATTCCCGTATGTACAATCGTATTTTAAATACATTATTAAAATGTTGGACACTAGTGACAGTATCATGCACCATGGAATATTATAAACATTTTAAAATATTTTACCTAAACTTAGGCATATTATGGAGCTTAAATAGTCGTATCAAACTTGAGTATGACAATTAAGATGCTCGTATAATATTATGATACCCGATTATGATAATCGGGTAAACTGTAAGAGATAGGCGAAATCTTAGTACACAAAAAATATAGATCTTGTTGAGGAATTCCTACACGTCATGACTCCTGTGGTTGGGTGGTTAGCGTGCCAACTTTAAAATCCAGAGGTCCGTGTTCGATTCCCGGCTTGAGAGTGAGAGTTTTTCTTTAGGATTATTTCCCATCCTCCCTAAAGTGTGGAAGTATGAGAGAGACGGAGGGAGGGAGAAACGCGCACGTCATTGTTGAGGACAAATTCCCTCCCCCCCCTCTCTCTCTCTCTCTCTCTCTCTCTCTCTCTCTCGAAGTTATTCCTTGTGTTTGGTTTCAGTTTTAAAACACTTCTCTGTACTTTTCCCAAATACGAAATCGTTATTCGATTTTTCCATCTCTTTCTCTTCTCCCGGTCATGCAAAGAAAACGGTATTTTAAAGCCATCACATAGTACCAAAATATTTAACATTTTCTTTGTAAATGACACTGTCAGTTGCCTGGATGAGCGCTGCTTTTGTACCTAAATTTAATCCCGCAGGAGTTTGTTTTCCGTAATAGTAAATAAAATACATAAACATGGGACTGTAGGTTCTAAGCACACTTCAAAATCATAGGTCTGGCCGGTTTTGAACCCGCGACCTTGGGATGAGTAGGCTAGGGCCTAATAGCTGAGCCACTCAATTCTGTACATAACGACCAACTCTTAAAGATTTAACCATCGCTATAAAGAAATGTGTAATAAAATCATCTCTACATTTGTTTATCTCCATTAACGTGAAGTAGATAAAAGAATACGGGTTTTTAAGATCAGTTTTTTGAGGAATGGATGGAAAAAGTCATGTGAATGTAACACCTAGGCATTTTATTTTCTCTACCATAGAGCTAGTGGTGGCATTGTCTTGCACCTAAAACTCGATTTTGAAATTTTACTGTTAACATGTGTTGAGGCCCTGTGTGTGTGTGTGTGTGTGTGTGTGTGTGTGTGTGTGTGTGTGTGTGTGTGTGTGTGTGCGTGCGTGCGTGCGTGCGTGCGTGCGTGCGTGCGTGCGTGTGTGTGAGAGAGAGAGAGAGATTTTGAGTGTTCACAGATCCGTTGCGCGCACACAGAAGCACGTAAGACCTTTTCCCCAAGAAGTACTTTTTTGAGTTCTGTGACCCTCAAAACATATTCCCGGTGAAATCTCGACGTGAAATATTTCCTGTGCAAGTGCACATTAGAGAAACTAATTGTAACGGATAAGAGGTACCAAATAGAACGTGTGCTACATATTGCAGACACACAATTTAATGGCGGCTGACAGTTGACACTATCAGATTATTATTCTCTTTCCTGTTGTCCTTACTGTGTGTTGAACTATACAACACAGCAAGACGTGGCAAGTCTTATTTGATGTGTTGAGCAGCTACTCTTGCCACCCGCCATTAAATTTTGTGTCTGCTTTAGTTAACAGTTCAGGTGGCTTTCTTAATTTATGGTATGAATATCTTGTGCAATTTAAGTAAAAATAAAATATGGTGTCTACAGAAAGTCATATGAATGTAACATCAAATTTGACGTATAATGATGGCAACAGTAGTAAGATGCTGGAAAGGGAAGAGTGCACGTTTCGCTGACCCGCTCTTAATGCGCCTTCTAACGATTTGCTGCCTTGCTAACGAAATACGCTTTGTAAATGTGGAGTGATGGCATTCGTTTTGCTGCTACATCTCTCGGCTTCGCTTTAGGTTAGTGTTAGCACAGAAAATAAAGCAAAAGCAAAACCTTGACCTGTAGTCGTGTAAACGTTCATGGTAGCTCTGAGCTACCTTCGTGATGTGAGCTCCCTATTGCCTAAAGTGCATTCAGAAACATATCTCACATGTAGAAAATGCAATTAGCAAAATTAAAATGTCATACGCGATATTTATAGCGAGCTGTTGCTCAGAGGCATTTCATATGTTGAACCTAATCACGTAGCTGCTAAATGATGCAGTGCAGGCTGCTAGATCAATTAACCATTTTCTGTTGCAATCATACTGGAAATGCAGTAAATGCATTCTTCATATCGTAACATGTATATTATTTTCTTGTAGCAGTTTTTTGTATAGCGCTTATGATATACGAAATATATCAAAGTTACAAAATCCATTAATAGCAAAGGGTTAAGAATATGTACCACAGGTGAAGGGATGCCAAAAAGGCACTACCGAGGATCATTAGCGAACGTCCCAAACATTAAGGTAAACGATTAGTTTGGCAAGGTCTTCAACATAAAGAAAAGGAGCCTGCTATTGTATTTTACAAAGTATCGGAAACCCGAGGGGTTTCGCCAGAGGGCAAAGTCTTGACTTAATGAAGTGAGGGCCATTATGGATGTTTGGGAAGCTAAAAGGATAATGACTGAGGGACAGTAGGAGAGAGACATCGTTACGAGGGAGAGATCCATGTAAGCAACACGGTGAAAGTTCGTTCCAACGGTTACGCGAGACTGCATATTTTATTTTATTTAAAATTGTTCAGCAAAGCTTAAACGTGTAAAAAGAAAACAAATAAAGTGTTCTAACAAAGCTACAATATCGCTCTCTGTAACCACCACGGATACCCGAGATTAAGACTCATGTGTGAGCAGCCGTAGGCACCCATAATAAGAAGCAGTCAATCGAGTGATATAAATTGCTTCAATTCATATGTTGAACCTAATCACGTAGCTGCTAAATGATGCAGTGCAGGCTGCTAGAACAATTAACCATTTTCTGTTGCAATCATACTGCAATCATATCGTAACATGTATATTATTTTCTTTAACATTTACTTTAAAGGAAGTCGAAATTGTGATTTTTACCAAAATCCAGATTTTATTTGCATGTGAACATTTCACATCTTCCGCTCATTTGGTATTACTTTCATAGAAGTACACTAATTGTAAACAGTTTTTCATTTTTATTGAAAATAACACTAGTTTTAGGCCCTCTCTCCTAGTTTAACTCCCATTTTTTTTTTGGGGGGGGGGAGCTATTTTCTACGTATGTTCCGTTATCTTTGAATCTTACAGACGCAAAGTGCTGAAATTTCACATACATTTGGAACTAAATAGGCTTTATTTTATTGAAAATAATACATTCATGTATAAAACATTGGTCGTTTTTTAAAAATTAACCATATTGTCCAAACCATTCTTACAAACTCTTATTCCTGTATCTTCCTCATTTTAGTTGAGATAAGCATTTGCAGAAATTATGTTGTGCTTATTTTATTGTAGGTACAAGCGGACTATAAGAATACAGTAGGCTTTGAGCGATAGTCGAATCTTTTGAAGCTTTGAGATACCGTTCTCTTTGCACGGTCAACATAAAAAAGTGAACAACGATGTTGCATTTGACAAAAGTTTAAGTTTTCCGAAATTGACACAAATATCTCTGAAATGGTTCACTCCACAAAAGAAATTTATTTGGACATAAATTGTGTTTTAGCGAGATCTACATTTTTTGTATAAGATTTGGTTTATCTCTTATGGTTTACGAGTTATTCAAGTCATCCGGTGTAAACAGGAGTGCATGGGCTATATCCAGAAAATTCATGATACACATTTCATTTGTCATCAAAATATCTCAAACATATGACATTTTAATCAAAATCTTTAGTCATTTTCAAGAAAATAAAAATGTTCCATGTAAAGGCTAGTTTAGAGTGGAGGAATTTTCTTCAAAAGCTTCGTGTCGCATCCTTGAAGGACATTAAACTTGATTTTTGATTTTGATTTTTAACCGACTTTTCGTTTTTGAGTTATACTGTCCACAGACTGACAGACACACCCGCGGACCTTTTTCTAAAAATGCTTTTCTGATTTCAGGAGGCCTCAAAAGATATTTCCCTGGAAATATCGATATCCAGTTTTTGGGTGGAATACAATACTTCTTCTAATTACTAGTGGAGAAAGTAAAAATTCACAACTGTAGTGCTGAAGAATAAATATTGATTTTGTTTTATTGGTCAGCTATAGAAGTACTACTAAAATTGCCTTGAAAATTCAGCTAATTATCGTAGTTTCCTAGATAATTGGTCATCAATTAACATTGGCAATATAGGACATTTGGACTCTCCTAAAGCAGAGAAAGTATTATATTACATCCAATTTGACTGCGAGATTTCACTGGGAATTCATGCTTAGTATATAGAGAGATTATTTTAGAAAAAGACGGGCTCGTGTGCGCGGAGGGGAAGGGAACGGGAGCATGGTCTGTTTGCGAACAGCGTCTACTAATGTGTTCCTAATGGACTAATGTTTAATGTATTTTCATGACAAATTAAGTGTATATCATGAATGTTTGGGAAAAGCCTCTGACTGCTATGCATTCTGAATGACTTCTGCATAGCTGGTAAAATGTAAGAGAGAGACAAAATCGTACTACACAAAACAAATGTAGATTGCGTTTAACTAGTTGGCAACTATAAAAGCATGAGAACATGTTTCTCAGGTTTTTTTAATGTTGAGTTAAAAGGCCAAGAAAATCACGAATGGGTCTCAGCTTTGTCCTGCAGGTGCCTTCTCATGTTAATTCATGGCAAAATGATGTGCAATGCAGTTCATCCCGTGAAGCAGCAGGACAAAAGTTTGTTTAACTTGCCCATAGAACCACAAATAATGCTCATTTGTACAGCCACGAACGGGTTGGGTAGATTGCTGGGTTGTTTAGGAATAGAAATGAGATTATACGTGAATAAATGTAAAAAAACCAGTCGAAAGACTTCATTTAAAACCTAAGTAACTCCAATCGTGAGCAGCCGCCAACTGGCAATTCAGGGCGTTACCAGCGTTATCCTGATTTCACACACAACACTCAAGATTAAAATTAAAATTATTTTGTTGTTTAACGACACTGTCAATTGCCAGGATCACATCGGCGTCGCCGGTGTGCCGGAATTTTGTCCCGCAGGAGTTCTTTTACATGCCAGTAAATCTACTGACATGGAGCTGTCGTTTTTAAGCACACTTAAAAACCATCGGCCTGGGCCGGGTTTGAACCCGCGACCTTGGGATCCGTAGGCCAGCGTCTAACCAACTAAGCCACCCAGACCGACACACAACACTCAAGCAATAATGAGTCAAGCCTTAGAACCAAACTTGATGTAAATGAAATATTCTCATTCCCTTCGTATTATGTAGCTTCGTAATCGTACAAGACATGAGACAAATACTTAATGGTGTGCAGTAGAGGTCAATGACATCACAAAGTAGTAAATAGAAGCTTTGACCTTATGCTATTTCATATTAATCAGAGTTTTGCACTATAATACACTTATAGAAAACTCTCAATAACCGCGCATATTTAAGGCACTAATGTTATGGTTTGCCTTGATTTCCTGCGTATAACAGGCTAGTTAATGACATGTGTTTACATAAAGTTATGGTCTTAGATTGTAGCGATTATACAGAGGTATTTTTGGACGTGGCGAATGGCTTGAAGTTGCCCAGTAGTTTATGGTAGAGCTCACCTTTGCAACACAATAGGAGTGTCAGGTTAGTATCTCTCCGACTTCCCTGTAGTAAATGTTGCGGGACAATCCGTGATTAAGTACAGTGCCCGCTCGCATTATCAGCAGTGTCTTGTTTGTTTCAAGTAGGAAATACAGACGTCACGCCGTCGGTCTGGGTGGCTCAGTTGGTTAGACGCTGGCCTACTGATCCCAAGGTCGTGGGTTCAAATCCGGCCCAGACAAATGATTTTTAAGTGTGCCTAAAACGACAGCTCCATGTCAGTAGATTTACTGGCGGGTAAAAGAACTCCTGCGGGACGAAATTCCGGCATACCGGCGACGCTGATGTGATCCTGGCAATTGACAGCATCGTTAAACAACAAAATAATTTTTTTAATTAAGACGTTACCCCCACCATCAATTTGCATAACCGCAGTCGTACAGATTCTGACAAGGTCATTCGCCACGTCTAAAAATAGCTCTGTACGTACACATATACAATAATTAGATTGTTTGTACTTGTATTGTTTGTACTTACAATAGGATCATGAAATTAAAATATGAAGTGCGTGGAATAGCTTACTGTGTATTGGCGTACAAGGAATCGCCGATAAAATCATAACTTGTTGCAATTTAATGACATATTTTCACATAATTATTTTAAACAGAAACTCCGCAGATTTATTTTTATAACAGGTGTTCTAAGCTCAATTTCAAAGTACTAAAATTACTGAAATATCCATCTATTCACACTCATTGTTGCAAACTGCTAATGGTTATGATTTACCTAACAGCGTAGGAAAATGAACGCCAATTTTCAAACTTAAGTGAAAGTATGGCATACCGAGGAAAGCCCGGGCGACCTGCTTGTACCTAAAACCAAGATCAGAGTGGTCTACAGAAAGGATGCTTGTATATGTTGAAGATCACTCAAGGCTTGAAAGCAATCCTTTCAATCTGACAAAAGCTTAGGGCTGTTTCCTCTTGTACCGCAGACCCTTCGATAAAGAATGTTTGTTGTATCGACCCCGAACCTCCCAGAGACTTTACTTTGAAATGGTCAAATGTAGAAGGAGATACGCCAGAAGTCGGTTAAATAAATACGAGGATATAGAGAGGTATCTCTGGAGGATCCAAGGCTAATACCGCCATCTGGGGATGTTCTTTCAGCAATTGCGAGGATAATTGAGGGCGAAAAACGTGATATGCAAGACTGCTGATTATAGAGGAGGATTTAGTCCCCCTCAAATCGTGGTTTTAATGCATCTTGATTTCCATGAATTCTTTTCGCTTTGGACAAACAGAAGAGTTGAATGCATTCTCTAGGGCCAACTTACAGTAAGTAGAGCAAGCATTCCGTCTTGAGATTTTACCGAAAATATACGTTTTTAGCCCCTGTGAATAAAAGCAGAATTTTAGAAAAAATGTACGCGTTTATGTAAATTCGGTTAAATACTAACTTGGTATTCATTCGGCTACAGCAAACTACCCGATTTGCTCAAATACCATTTTAACGATTAAGAGTATTTGTAGAATTTTCATAAAGTCTCTGAAAGTCCTGTGTATTCTGGACGAGTTTTGCATACTTGGTAAACTGTAAGGCGGCGCCGTGGCCGAGCTGAGTTCGATCCCAGGGACCCGCATGTGGTATTCGTGGTGGACGAAGCGGCGTCTGGATGGGTCTTCTCCGGGTTCTCCGGTTTCCCCCATCACTCATTCCACCAACTGTTCCATTATCTTGCTAATCCTCGATTTCGCCCGCATTTCATATTTTCCTCGCTCTCATACCTGGTGCTAGGTTGACCACCCGCTTCCAGGTGTTTATTCTATCCAGTCTATAGGTTCGTTTGCTCCCCGACAGGCATCTTACCCTAGGCACAGGTTTGTAACTCTTAGGGGGTGTAAGTCCTACAAGGGGAAGGTAATCAGATGAAAAAAGGTAAACTGTAAGAGATAGACAAAATTCTACAACGTGAAAAATATAGATATGGTTAAAGACAAATATTTTGTTTTTTGCGATGACTTTTTCCGGGTTATATATGCTGAGGCTTTCAATCGCCCTCTAGTTGTCAACCAGCTATGAGTCATTCTCTGAAGATGCCCAACGCAGTCTTGTGCGAAACGTCTGAAAATTCATCGACTGGACCACGACATACAAGCCCGAAATCTACCATCTATTCGACTTTTCCGGGATATTTTATATTATTGCTTGAATTTTCAAATGCTTATGCTTATCTTAAATAGAGGATTATTCATTTATCTCTTGGCTGTGTAGAGAGAATGGAATATCAAGGTCATCCACGCAGCGACCAGCTCTTTGAAGATGTTCAATTGTTTAAATTTTATCTCATGTCTAGAAAGCTAACAAGGCCACCTTTATCTTTATCAACGATAATCACAGTGGCTCAAAAATTACCCTTAAGAATAACTATGCACGTTTTTACGGTCAAAATAAAGGAACCTGCGAGTTCATATAAATAATGTTTGAACTCCTGCCTGACATGAGTCATAGAGTGATACCAGAGAAATTTGGTCTTTGTTTTGTTTTGACTCTTGTTTTCTTAGCGGTGTGGGCGTGTGTGTTTGTGTGCGCGTGCGTATGTGTGGTATATTAACAGCATGTTCCATTCTATGTAGAATACTACGTGGTAGGAAATACATTTTACACAATTATACATAATATAATAATTATTACCTAATACATATTTGATGTTATACATTAAATAACATTTACTCATTTACAAGTCTAAAATAATTTTCCACTAGTTCATGTTTTGGTGGGAGCGAGGTTCTACTTTTGTTACACAATTTGAGTTCTGTTGTTTTTTTCTCGAAGTTCTTACACTGTAGTAATAAGTGGTCTGGTGTTTGTTCACCTTGGTTGCACCTTCTGTTCTTCTGAACAGCATGTAGTAGCTTTTCAGTTTACCTTGCCCAGTTAGCATGGCAGTGCGGTCCTCTTTTAAGTTGTGTGTTTAGGTGCGCGTGGCAGAGGGGTTACTGAGGAAAAACAAGGTTATATTGACGTTATTAAATTGGTGTTATTTATTCTCAGTGATATTTTCTCCAAAAAAATTGGGACTAGTAAGTTAAGGAAGTATTGTATTCCACCCAAAAATTTGAGGTCGAGATTTCACCGGAAATATGTTTTGAGGTCCCCTGAATAATAAAAAAAAAAAGCATTTTTAGAAAAAGGTCCGTGTGTGTCTGCCAGTCTGTGGACAGCATAACTCAAAAACGAAAAGTCGGTTGAAAACTAAAGGCATTTAAGTTTCGTGTGTTTCAAGTTTGCGATACGAAGATTTTGAAGAAAATTACTTCACCCTAAAGTACCCTTTATATGGAAAAATTTTGACTTTCTTGAAAATGCTTCTAGCGATTTTGATTAAAATGACACATGTTTAAGATATTTTATTGACAATTGAAATGTATATTTTGAATTTTGTGGCTATAGCCTATGTAGTTCTGTTTCCTCCGGAACTCGTAAACCGTAAGAGATAGACAAAATCTAGATGTAGATCTTGCTAAAACACGCACTTTATGTCCAAATAAGTTGTTCGTAGAGTGAACCACTTCGGACATATTCCTTGTTATTTGTGACAGTTTCGAAAGCTTAAACTTTCGCCAAATTCAACATAGTTCATTATTTTATATGTTAAGTGTGCAAAGAGAACGGAATCTCAAAGATTTAAAAGATTTGAATATCGCTCTAAGGCTACTGTATTCTAACATTCCCTTGCACCTACAAGCAAATAAGCATTAAGATAATTTCTGCAAATGTTTACCTCAACTAACACGAAAAAGATATAGGAAATAAGAGTTTGTAAGAATGGTTAGTACAAGAGTAGAGAAAGCCATGAGAGTGCAACACATATTTTTGTCCGTATATTATCCTTAAACTTGAAATCTTGTGTAATATTTTTAAAAGAAATGCAAGGCTATTGGATTAGTGCAACCTAAAGCTAAGTATTGTAGACATAAGCCGCCAATGTTGAGCGCCCTTAAACCAAACCAAATAAGCCGCCAAACTACGGGCAACGCCGGGTGTTTCAAATAGTTATTGCTAAAGATCATGTGGCTCGGTCAAGCTAGAGATGTGTTTGTAGAGTCGTTCCTGTAATGGTTGCTTACATAGCGGCGGTGTTACACTTAGCGGAAGGATGTGACATTGTTTGTCAGGATCTCACTGTAATTAGCTATATGACCCAGCTTATGAAGACTCCCTTAGTGAGGGACAACTTCCACTCAACTTTTAATTCCATTTCACAAGTAATAAAGGAAGAGAAACGAGGCGTATGTAATTGAAATAGAGTAAAGCGCAGAGGGACACACCTGCACGAACATAAAGATGGCGACGCGCGAACAAATTAAATTACAAGGCATCCCGTAGAGAGAGAGGATTGATAAGGAGCATTTCATTACAGTTCAAGAAGGCGTGAGGGTTAGGTCTATCAGGAATGAACCGAGTCCCTACGGTAAGCATTCCTCGAGGCGATTGAAACGTCAGCTAGGGAAGTAAGAAAACAAGACGTCCTTTTGACAGTTCACTTTCTCCATCCCATATTACACTCAGCAAGTTTTGTTCCTGGCCTTTTTTTCCCCCTGAAAGCCCTCGCAGAAAGAAATCCGAAACGTTAAAGGAGCTCTCTAAAGTTGAGGGGTTGAGAATGAAATAGCGAAGGATTCCTTCTTCTCTATTTGCCCGCATATACGGTGTGTGTTAAAGTTGCACTATTGAATGGTGATATCAGCAAGGCTACCAAAACTATACCACGCGCATGAAACACACATTCGGCATTCAATCATTTATGACATTGTTTTTCAAAATACATTTTACTTTTGTATTTATGTACGTAGGAGGCGCGGTGGCCGAGTGGTTAGACCATTCGCCTCCTAGCAAAGGGTTTGATCCGCCAGCCATTCCACCAACTGCCCCACCACGTTTCCGTTCATCCATTTCGCCTGCATTTCACATCCTCTTCGTCACTCTTATATCTAGTGCTGAACTGACCACCCATTTCTCGGTCTTCACTTTGACCCATAGGTTCGTTTGCTCCCCGACAGGCATCTGGCCCTAGCTACACGTTCGTAAGCCCTAGGGGGGGTTTCAGTTCTCCATATGTGGATGGTAATTAGATAGAGAAGTACCCGTGGACGAAAAAAAAAAGAGTCATGTCTGGAACGTCAGTTCACCTTACCAGCAAAGAACAAATACCAAATAACATGTATTTTTCAGCAAGTATGTATGACTGCCATGCTTGTGTGTGTATGTTTATAGGCACACGTGCCATTATGTATGAGTTGCAGTCATGGCCTTTTTTTTTTTGGGGGGGGGGGGGGGTCCACGAGGGAACATAGAAGGGTCGAGTGGCTAGACATTCTCCTCAGCAAGGATTTGACCACAGGAAACCGTGTGTGAAAGTTGTGGCCAACAAAGCGGAATTGGGTGGGTTTTCTCCGAGTTCTCCGATTTTCCCCGCCATTGATTCCAGCAATTGTCAATTCATTTTATATGTTCTTCGTCACTCTACATTCCAGACTTGGGCTGATGCCCCAATCCTGGATATCTTTGATCCAATGTTGCCTGAACCTCGACAGGTATCTGATTCCAAGCGCTGGCTTGTAAGTCCTCAGGGCGTAAGTGTTCCATACGAGGAGGGTAATCAGAATGTCAACTATTTATGTTCCTACTACATCCAGGAGTTTTCCCTTCAGTTTGATCTTCGGGCAGTAAAACCTGTACTTCACGCAGCGAGTATAACTCCTCCCTCACGCGCCATCCCTGTTCAGTCTACTGACGCGTGCTGACGAATCAAAAACTGCGTTTTATCTGCTGCCAATGACTCATGGTTGCTGTTTTGACGCTCGGTGTATTGATGATAATGTGGGAAATATGAAGCCAACTGCTTAAGAATTCCTTAGACCAGTTGTGGGGAACTGGTACTGTCTGAGCGCAGCCTACTCACCGCCGTTCACGGATAACTATGTTTAGCAGGCAAAAATGAAATGAGGGTAGCTCAAACTCTGCCTTAAGGCAGGCTGACACTTGGACGCGCAGAGGAGAAGCGCGGCGCGCCGAAAAATATATCTTCCATGTTAATAAATGGAACGGCTCTCACCTAAGCGCGGCGCGACGCGTAGAATTTCAGACTTCCCTTGGCTTCCGCTCGCAGAGAATACTTCAACTTCTTCCGCGGGTGAGGTTTCACAATCGGTATCAATCGTGTCTCTGTCGGCAGTCTTCGTGCTGATCAAGGTCATCTCTAATGCTGTGACATTTGTACCAGTAGCAGTAAATCATTCATTTCGCTTGATATATCTGTAGCAATAGATGAGGAAAACTTACCAGTTTGGTTCAACAATAGATATACCTTTTTGTTCGATAAATGCCACAAATTATACAGTAATAACAATGCCTGGGATAAGCTTGGGAACAAATGCCTGCGGAAATTGGAAATATTCTAAGAAAATTAATATAAACACTATAATTTAAGGAAGAGCTGCATGGAATTACTACATATTTGATGTTATATTGCGCGTTCTTATTAAATAGTAATACAAGAAAAACTATAATCATACCAGAACAAGCTTCGTAAGGGCTTGTGCACTGTCTTGGTCATACACACGCACACACACACACACACACACACACACACACACACACACACACACACACGCACGCACACGCAGGCACACACACACGCACGCGCGCGCGTGTGTGAACATTATTATACTCAAATTCATTTCTTATGGTAAAATGGATGCGAGATCTGAACTTGAAAATAGTTTACAACTCTCTAAGGTAAAATAAAACACTTTCTGCGAATACACAGTTGCTCACTGTAAATATTTATTTTCCTCCATTAACAACTCCGAACGGTAGTTTTTGTTACGGATAACTTTTCCTAGGCTTAAAGCCCTATAAAAGAAATGCGATACCCATGATGAGCAAATATTATATATAATTTAATTTCCATATATGGTGTGGTCTGGATCATTTACAGATAATTCTAAGCTGATACATGAGTGACAATGGTCATCAAAAGTATACCTTCCAAGTTAAAATTTGATAGTCTAGTTATACTTTATTTTTTAATATAGACAACCTCTGAATCGTCGTAAATGCTCTAAGCTTTTTATTATGGTAACCGCCAATGAATAAACCATAAACCTAGATGAATATGTAATATTACATAAATAAAACCTTAGTTTGAGTCGAATAATTTTTACACCTCTGTAATTTTAAATCACTTTATAATGAATGCACAAAACGTTTAAAAAGTATCTTAAGTGTGTTTATTTAATTGGGCATCCATTTAAAAAATACGAATAGCTAATTTATCTACTATGGTTTAAAATAGCGTTATTGTTTCAAATCACCACAATATATTAATGCAATAATAATAATAATAATAATAATAATAATAATAATAATAATAATAATAATAATAATAATAATAATAATAATTAGTGGTGGTGGTGGTAGTGGGGGTGATACAAAATATCTTGTGAGGGAAACAATGGTTAACCTTTCTAACAATACGAGTAATACACGCATACTTGAATTTGGAAAATGGCCATGTAAAATAGTAGCTTAACATGAAATGTATTGTATTGTAATGCAGTAAGATGAAATATCTGCTGAAACTTCGTTACGATCATTCTAAAGTACACTAAATGTTTTTTATTTTGTTGTAACGACGCTGTCAGTTTCAGGATCACATCAGCGTCGCCGGTGTGCCGTAATTTTGTCCCGCAGGAGTTCTTTTACATGCCAGTAAATCTACTGACATGGAGCTGTCGTTTTTAAGCACAGTTAAAACACATCGGTCTGGGCCGGATTTGAACCCGCGACCTTGGGATTAGTACACGCAACAGACAATCAAACAGTGTAACAAAAATCATGCTTTATATTCCTGGATAAGTTTATATCATGCACCAAGAATCTTCTGTTTTGCCTAAGCTCCTCTTTTTCTGCTTGTTCGCAAATTGGCGCTAGTACAGCCAAGCGATCCATTGTGCTGATTGACCTTGGCACATCAACTCTTCGGCGCGTCTTGCTTCCGATAGATGTGAGCGAGCTTGTTCTGTTCGGCGCGCCGCGCTTCGTACTGCGCGTCCAAGTGTGAGCCTGCCTTTAGACTGTTCATCATAAATTTCCACCCTTTTGAGTTTGGTCTATCACAGCGTTGCCCTTGCGCACTTCATAGGCAAGTTATTACTCCGTCGATTTCAATATTAATTCAAATTTCAAGACAGAACTATTTCCTTGCACACACCAGTACACACCCATGAACTATATTTTTGTACACCTAAAGCTGTATTCCTTATTTCCCTAACCAGTGCTTTCCCTTTTTGCTCTCAAGGGAGGGATACTACCTCAACTGTGGTTGTGATGGAGCCCGCGCCTCCTTAGGTACGAGTTAAATGTGCCCTAGTACATAAGAAAGTTGGACAGCACTGTCTATCACAACCCATCCACCTGCAATTTAATAGTGTAGTATCCCTTCCCGAAATTTCCCGTAGCACCACATAATGAACTCCATTATTCCGACATGTGCAAGTAGATATTTGGCGTTGACATACTGCAGCTTTGCTGAAGCCCTTTTATTGTTTTAAGTGGAGTGAAGCACTTCTTCGTACCTTTGCTGTTGTCCGGCAGTTTTCTTATAATTTCAGTAGATATTAACCGACCACTTGGTGAATACGAATGAAGTTTCTAATCCTAGGTCTCCGTGACTATAAGCAGTTTATAGTGAGCTGAAGCGCTAGAGCTCTTACAATCAATCAAACGGCTTACGTCAGCGTTAGCAGTGCATGGCCACAGAAAAATTATTTCCATTGATGAAAAATTGTTCAGTGTTGAGGAGACTGGATAATTGTCGCTGACCAAGAGCCTTCAAGCGTCCATAAGCGTGTCCTGCATCTGTTATGTGTGGTGGGCTATAAGTTAGGAAAGAACGGCGAAGCTCCATTTCTGCAAAAAGGGTCAAAACATCGCCGAAGTGTGCCAGGAAACTGCTGGAGAGAGTCGTCAATAACCTCAACAATACCCTCTTCCATGGGCAGAACTGGCGCTTACAGCAAGATTCAGTCCCAGCACATGAGGCAGGGATGCTCGAGGCACGCAAAAGTACCTCAAACCTGAAAGAGGCCTCTGAGCAAAATTAAAGCGATCTTTCACGCCCGATATGTAATGGGACTGAGAACCATAGCACTCAAAGAGCGTTCAAAATAAAAACTCGATTTTCAATTTATGCTTTGTAGCACATTTCCCGATGAAAGCCTTTAGTACTTCGATAGATGAGTGACCACAAACACCTTTGGACTTTGTGTGTGTGTGTGTGTGTGTGTGTGTGTGTGTGTGTGTGTGTGTGTGTGTGTGTGTGTGTGTGTGTGTGTGTGTGGCCCGCCTCGATAGCGTGATGGTTAGCGTGTCTGCCTCACGTCCAAGAGGTCGCGAGTTCGAATCTCGCTTAGGGTAAGTTATCCGAGTAAGGTTTTTTCCGAGGTTTTCCCTTATCCTGAGAAGACGAATGTCGGGTAACTTAAAGCTGCATGGACCTCGGGCTCATTTGAGCATCATTTCACCCGTTTCATTCGCTCACCGTCCGATATGACGCAATGTTGGAGGACGTTAATTTAAAAAAAAAAAAAAAAAAAAAAAAAAAAAAAAAAAAAAAAAAATGTGTGTGTGTGTGTGTGTGTGTGTGTGTGTGTGTGTGTGTGTGTGTGTGTTCTAGATATGGTAATTTTGAGTAATTACATGGTTGATATTTCATGCGTCCATACAACCAATTTTACCACCATATTGGAATATCTCACACCATTTTGTGTAAATTTATTCGATACTTTATGAAAACTTCTATGTTCTTATTATTATTATTATTATTATTATTATTATTATTATTATTATTACCCACTTCATTCGCGTCAGCCCTTTTAACTCCTATGATTCGTGTCCCATCTTTCGGTGGTAGCACTTTTCGTTATTGAGTGAAGCCACGACACATACATATAGACATTTTTAAAAAGAGTTTTCATTTTGGGGACCTCAAAACATGTATATAAGTATGTAGTAGAGAAAGTAATAAATCCACAATTTGGAAATACAGCATTGTATAACTCGTTGACTCTCCTGTTGCGCTCAGTGTTAAATTAATTCATTACCTACCAAGGAAACAAATGCCTAGCTTTAGAAATGCGGGTTTCGGAGTTAAATTTTGGAGGCGAGAAAGATCATTTGCAGTTCTCGACTATGGAACTAGCATATTTGTTAGGAGAGCGGCACTTTTGAAGCGTTGGAGAGAGATTGGAAAAGGTTCCAGGAAATTACCAAAGTTGCCCGTGGAGACATGGCAGTCTGCCGATTTCCAGGTCTTTATTTTGAATAGATGTAATGCAGTGTGAGCGTTCACATAATCCCAAGTCTTTCTGAAGTTGATAATACTTTTTTATTTCCGTTCTTTTGGAGAGTCCGGTTCGAGGATGTGGGGACAGAAGAGATTGCATTCTCTTTTCCATTCTCTCTTTCTCTGGCGGTTTGTTCGCCCAGAGCAAGAACTCTGACAGGTCCTGTGTATTCCCCTGCTTGGATCCATCCGTTTACATTGGTTTTCTTTGCTGTATCCTCGTCCAGAACACGGGAGCATGGTGTGAAAAGCAAAAGTGCAGTTACAATACAGATATGAAAGTGAAATGAAATGAGTTGCTTCAAAACTTCGTGTAGTTACAGTACAGGGTGGAAGGAAAGTCATTACTCTCCTTCTAATATGTGCTTCATAGAAGCATTACAAACAAAAAAGTCAAAGGGTATTTTGTTCTTTGGTCAGCCGATTTCGAAAGAATAAATGTTTTTTTTTTTTTTTTATCCAAATTGGATGCATGATTCCACAAGAATATACGAAGATAACAGTTCGTTACTTGTAAAAATGCGTTAGTAACTTCCTTCTGAAATACCTTCGGTAGTAATTATGAGACATCACACAGGTTTCGAAATAATTAATCACTTAAAAGACGTGAAGGAATGCTACGTTCAGCTCCTTCAGACGTGTAACATGTTGACAACGTTGCGTTGAGGTTGGTCAGGGAATTGAACTGGTTTGTGGATGTAAACACTTTTGCTTTCGCCTTGTTTTGGAAGCTAATGCTTGTGATTGGCCTACACATGCACAGTAAACACAGAACGACAAGGCAAGGTATGTGTTTGTTTTCAAGCCACACCATTAGGAAGTTTATGTACTGAGCTAGGGAAAGTCCTACCCACACAATCTGCAGTGTTGCCAGCTTGTTTTTGACAAAACTAAAATATATCCGTAGGAAATGGTCAGAGACAAAAACGTAAGATACAAAATGTGTTCCAAATACCGAGATCAACCACTGGTTTAAATTAATGTAATGACTTCCTTTCCACCCGGTATACTTTTTGGGAGATAGTGCGATTTGATAGTTCTGTTAACATTGCAGGTAATGAATTATCCCGTATTCACGTCTACCAATTACCCTCCTAAATTACGTACTTTTAAGGCCTAGGTCGTTAGCGTTTTCTCGCCCTTTAACTAAACAATATTTTGATTAATATAGATTAAAAAATAATCAAACCTACTTGTTGATTTTTACCATCTCAATAAGTTTCTCCTGTTTATATTGCATAGTTATAATTTAAAAAATAAAGCACTGGAATCGATCCAACTTTCGCTGTGACGACCGAAGATATTATGGAAAGATAATTCACGTTCCACGAGATAAACACAGTAGGCCGTGCTCAAATCAGTAATTAACCGCAGTAATCATGGCGACTAATTTGAACGAGTGTTGATTCTGTAATCGAAGAAAATTGGAAAATAGGCCGTACTTCTCATACCTAAAAAGTAGAGAGATACGATAGATACTTAATGTTCAGACACCATGAAATGATGAATGCTATGTTTCCAGGTTAGTATTTCACATCATTCATACGTCACATTACGTTTCTAATTATCTCCCAAAAATTGCATGCAATATACATTTAAGTGTGTTTACTACTCCTAGGAAATTGAAGAGACTCGACTATGTTGCGTTTCGTCTTCTCAAACTTTTCCTCTGTTCAGTAAAAATCACTATCCTTACATCGCAATATACTATTAACTGAATGATATTGGGCATTTAAGTGTTAATAGGTAACATATTTGACCGGAATCTGCGTTGTCTTCAGCAAACATTTATGTTGGTGATCTCGGTTTTGCTCCAACTCAGGATGAGGCAATTATGTAATGACAACATATTGCATGGTTGTTAAAGTGATATATTTTTTGCTAAAAATGTTCTTTGTCACAAACCTATTGAAAATCGTAGATGATTCATTTTGGAAACATTCTTTACTTGGTAAGTACCATTTGGGAAATGTCTTCCAGCTATAATTGACTGGTATAATCCAACTTTACCGTGTAGTGTTTACAGGCACCTCCTGGTGGTGAACGGATGCTTGAAAGATACTCAACATCCTTTCAGCGTAGTGGGCGTTATCCAAACAATTGCAGTTCTCGTGCGTTGTCTCAGTTCCGGGAAATCTTCAACTTTCCTCTGATAGACCTTCAGGGCCATCTCGACGGTCAAGCGAATGTTACTTGTCTTGCAAACTAACGGCCGGGAAACTTGTGGAAATGGGGTAGAGCACGAAATTGTTTACTATCAGTGTGTATCAGTTTTCCAACAAACACATTGACCTTAGGGCACAGAGCTTCATTATGCAACTCAAGCAATGAAATAACAGTAGCAGGCATAGCCAATATCAACATACAAGTAGCATACACTGCTGCTCAACATATAGTAGGCACAGCTAATTGAGATACCCCCTTAAAAACAACCTTATGGGGCAGTCTGGTTAGGTTGCATTAGTGCCGCCAACGTTGGTAATCTATAACCATGGTAATGCTACGGCTATAGTTGGCGTTATTGCATCTGTTATGTTGCCTCAGAAGCCCATGTTTATTAACGCTTTGCAGGGACGTGAGCCGATAGATTTTAGAACAAGATTCTGTTTGGGCGCCGTATTAATTAATGAATCTGTGGACTTGCTGCTCGTGTTTGCGTGATTGTCTTGAATTCTTTTAGAACAGTTATAGTTACTGTTATTTTTGCGTTCGCTACACAGTAGTGCATTAAATATTTATTATGATACTTAGCACTCGGAAGTGAGTTTATCCAAAATTGTTATTGCAGAACAAGGTTGGCCGAAGATGAGTGGTTGAGTGGTAACAATGTTCAAACACTATTATCGTTTGAAAGCATGATACCTTAAGCCTGTGGTATTTGAGGTTAGAAACGCCTTTATTATGTGTCTTGGCAGGACTGCTTTTGGGATACTTTTGTCTGCTGTTTAGTGTAATGTCGGCCATTATGGGAACTGCCGATAAACTGTGTCCACTATAGTTTACAATACCCTTTGTCGGATTTACATTATAACGATGTTATGCATTTACGATCTTGTTCATCTTCGAAGATGGTTTTTTCTGTTTGAAGAAGAGTGTTCTGTATTCCTGACTTGTAAAAGAGGTGACACGAAACAAACGACAAAGAAGATCGCTTAAGTTTTTACGGTTCTGACGAGTCTTTTTCGCAGCACTTAATTCAAAAGCTGCTTTTAGATTAATTTATTTTAAATTTACCATATTCATTCATAAAGGATTGAAACTGATAACGTATTTGGTATGTTACATTGAAACAACAAAGCTCTTAAAAATATAATTTATTCTGTTGTGTTAACCGAATAAGTTTTCTTTTGTACTTTCTCTGCAACGTACAGATAGGGGAAGTATTGTATTCGACCCAAAATTTCGATGTCGAGTTTCATCAGAAGTATATGTTTGGAGACCCCCTGAATGCAAGGAAAAGCAGCATTTTTAGAAAAAGGTGTTTGTGTGTGTGTGTGTGGGGGGGGGGGTGATTGTGGGTGTGAACAGCATAACTCAGATGAAAAGTCAGTTAGAAACCAAAATAGGTATTTCAAGAATGCGGCATGAAGATTTTCGAGACAATTCCTCCACCCCAAACTACCTTTTACGTGAAACACTTTTCAAAATTTTTGATTTTCTCAAAAATGGCTAACGATTTTGATTAAAATAGCATGCATTTAAGATATTTTTATGGTAAATGAAATACATATTTTGAATTTTCTGACTACAGCGTATGTAGTCCTGTTTATCCCTATGCCTTTTGCATAACTGGTTGCACCATAAGAGGTAGACCAAATCTTACTATACAAAAATGTAGATCTTAAAATACACAAGTTAATTCCAAATGCATTTTTTGTTGAGTACACCATTTCGGAAATATTCCGTTGGTTGTACGAGATTAGGTGTAAACTTTTCTCAAATGGAAGGTCATTCTTCACTTTTTTATCCCTTGGCGGTGCAAGGAGAACGGAATTTCATAGCGTTCATAGGCTTTGCCTATCACTCAAAACCTACTGTATTCTCTTTGCACCTTAAAGGAAATTAGCAATACGATAATTTCAATAACTGTTTCTCTATTAACATGAAGAAGATAAAAGAGTAAGTGTTTGTAAGAATAGTTACTGCAAGATAATAGGATAAGTCATGTGAGTGCAACATAGGCTTTTTCGCTGGAGTTTTCCCATATCCCGAGAAGACGAATGTCCATTAACCTGAAGGACCTCGGGCCAATTTGAGCATAATTTCTTCCAATTCGTTCATTCGATATGATCTATATGGTTGAAGACAAAGAAAAGTAGTTAAGTGATGCATATTGTTATGAACTAAAAGTACTGCTTTATTTTGTTACATCTTAAAGGGGAAATTATGAAATAAGTTGACATTATAGACGAGGGGCGGCTGTCATATGAACCATTCATTTCTGAAAAGCGAGGAAGTGAAATTTTAATGGTATGTGTTTACCACGAAAATAAAATATTGTCCTAGGCATGGAAGTGCTGATAATGAAAATGTTCAACTGTAGCTTGACAGAAATTGCCAACCGCGAAGTGTAACTAATAAAGCACTGGCTCATTACAGATGAGAGATCTCAGTGTGGGGAAACCTTCAGTGTATAACAGAAGCAGGAGAGGGGAAAACGCTATGCAGTTTTGAACTTTAATTCTGGAACAAAAATATCCAGTGCGTCTGTGATTTAAGAGGAGACTATTTTTATGCAACCCTCCCTCCCCCCGCGTCATAAGCATGGGCACGCTTCGCATCGTGTGCTAGCCTGAGCGCACTTCAAAGCAGGCGATACGCTTTAGTGGTTCCAACTGCACTCAGCTTTCAGTCACAGTGAAAATCAGGTGGAAACAGGAACCAACTAGGAAGATGGTGGTGGTGTTTGTTGAATGAAACCATTCACAAAGCACATGGTAAATTTAGAATAACTTCAACACCGAGGCCTTTTGTTTCAAGGAGAGTCAAATTCTGTATACACTTTTGAAGTTAATAATTTCTTAACAGCTCACAAAATAAGTTAAAGGAAGTCTTTCCCCAAAAATGTCATCAGATTTTGCTTAAAATAGGGCTTTAGTGGTTCCCTAAACCAGAAAGGAGGGGAAAAAAAGTGATGTGTTGCACTCACATGACTTTCTCTACTCTTGCACAAACTGTTCTTAAAAACACCTATTCCTCTATCTACGTGTTAATCGTCTGTCTGGATGGCTCAGTTGGTCAGACGTTGGCCTACTGATCCCAAGGTCGCGGGTTCAAATCCGGCCCAGACCGGTGGTTTTTAAGTGTTAATCAAGATAAACATTCGTAGAAATTATCTTATTGCTAGTTTTCTCGTAAGTGAAAGGGGAATACAGTAGTTTAAAGCGATAGTAAATGTTTTAAGAGTGACCGCTATATGGTGACATTGAAATTTCCATTCTCCCTGCATGACCAAGATGTTAAAAAAATGAATAACGACCTCCCATTTGAGAACGTCTATAAGTTATAAGTATTGTAAAATTATAACAAATGACGAGGAATATCTCAAAAAATCATCACATAAATTGTTTTACGAGATCTACACTTTTTTATATGATAAGAATTGATATATTACGCTTTACCGGCTGTACAAAAGTCAAGAATAAACAGTACTACATGGGCTATCGCCAGAAAATTCAAAATATACATTTCATTTGCTATGAAAGTGCCTTAACCATTTTAATCAAACTAGCGAGAGTAATTTTCCACAAATTTTCCATGAGAAGTTTATTTTAGGGTGGAGGAATTTTCTTCAAAATCTTCGTGTCGCATCCTTGAAAGATATTAAACAAATAACCATGGTTTCAACAGACTTTCCGTCGGTTCGTTCGAGTTCACACACACACACACACACGCACACACACACACACACACACACACACACGCACACACGCACACACACACACAGTGCTTTTTGGATTTAGGGGACTTCAAAACTTTTCCGATGAAATCTCGAAATGGAATTTGTGGGGGGAATACAATACTTGCCCTACTTACTATACGTAAAAACGTGAGAGAGAGGGGGGGGGGGGTTCCTCTTAAAATGTCAAGTTTTTATTCACTTCCTTTTCCGCACTATTGTTTAATTCGGTCCCCTATAATGCTGTCCAAACCATCTGACGTTTCACTAGAACCAATAGGGTACAACCGCGTCGTTTACAAGCTTCACTCCGCTTTGGCAGAATGGTCCACGTTTGTGGTATGCGTTTATTAGTCTGTAGATTTATTACTATTGTAAACATAGCTATAGCTAAAGGTCTCCGTTGAAATATTACCAAACAGCACAGATCAAGACATAAATTTGGAACTAGTTGGTGTAACACAACGGATTTATATTTTTATTCCACTGGCATCTTAAATGTCATTTTATACGAGGTGATTTGTTTATTAATAACTTTCTTCTTTTCTTCCAGGTATGTGCATATCACAGGTCCTTTAAGAGCTGTCAACTCTGACTTAAAAATCTGCTTAGCGTAAGTACATGTGAAATTTGTTAACTTTACTTGTACTTGATTGTCAATTTAATATCATTGGCCGGTATCGTTGGCAAATGAGCTGTGAAGCAGGCCTGAGGAAGAGTACTCCAAAGGTGTGAGCATCAATAGCTACCAGCACACATGCAAACCAACGTATTTAGGTGGAACCAGTTTTGTGCTTTGGCGCTCACAATGGGTCAACGATTTTTACAGATTGATAGAAACAAACCTAAAGAGGTTTCTAAAGCGGACGCGTTTTTGGTTTCTTTGAGCCATACTGTCGTTTGCTTGTCCCCATACAGTTGAACTCAATCCCATAGAACTAGCTTGGGCCAAGGTAAAACGAATAGTTAAATAAATGCAACAGGTGACTTTTCCTTACAGGAATTGCACGAGGGTGCATCACTTGTAACCGAAAGAGGCTGGCAGAGTTTTTTGAAATCATATAGAAAAGGTGAAAAATTATCAGTGGGAAAGACGGAGTAGTTGAAAACATCGTTTGTTTTATAAGCTGAATGTACAGCATGGACTAAAAATATTTAAATTCCGCTACTTTGAATGACTTCTTTGCTTTGATCTAGCGTGCATTAACATTTCAAGGTTGGCAACATATCGCAGGTCTAGAAGACCGCATAACTGGCCGGGAGGGCTCGGGGCGCCGACCACGTCCCACCCTCCAGTACTGCACCTCACCAATGGCGCCTGTAGTGGGCAGAGGTGGGGGAGGCAGCGGCTGGGCGGTAGGCTTTGGCCCCTCGTGGGCTGTCGCGCCGGAGTTTAGTTTAGTTAAATACAGGAATAAGGTGGCATGTCCCAATTGGGCCTCACACGGCCAACTTGTATTGAGAAAAACTATTTTCTCTTCATTTAAACATTGAGGAATTCTAACACCATCCTTTTTGTGTGTATTGTGGGCTTTAATGCACAACCTTTATATCTCACCAAAATAAAAAAATTATTTTGTTCTTTAACGACGCTGTCAATTGCCAGGATCACATCAGCGTCGCCGGTGTGCCGGAATTTTGTCCCGCAGGAGTTCTTTTACATGCCAGTAAATCTACTGACATGGAGCTGTCGTTTTTAAGCACACTTAAAAACCATCGGTCTGGGCCGGATTTGAACCCGCGACCTTGGGATCAGTAGGCCAGCGTCTAACCAACTGAGCCACCCAGACCGACATATATATATCTCACCAAGAACACATTCTTAAATGAAATAGCGTTCTTTATGGGTGCTCTATAACTGATTCTCAGCGTTCAATTCTATATTGGGCGTGAAAGACGGTTTAATTTTGTTCTTTTATCTGGCTTAAGGCGCCGTAAATCAAAACCCAGGACCACCGGCTTCAGTTTCCTTCCGAAGAAAGCCATGCTAAGGACTTCTACGCCCGAAAAAATTCATTTGCCGTCTCTCGAGTTTGAACCCGCGACCGTGGGAAACAGACTAGTAGCATTTTACCCGTAAACCACGGAGGAGATGTTCTGATTCTGCTGACTTAGTGATATGGCTGGCTGTATTTTTTCCTGCATGAAAAGAAGCCTTAAACGCATTTTTCAGATGTATTTTGACAGGATACACAGTGCCGGAAAGTTGTAAAATTCCGCAAGTTGGGTTTTCCAGGAGATATACTGTCACGAGATATGTGAGGCTGTATATGTTGATGTGATAGCACTCCCTTGAATGACATTCTACCAGCCTTCATTCTCTTGAGAGTTTCCCAAAATGCACTTGCCTTACGAGGTGCAAAATGGCGTCACACAGTATCCATATTTCAAAACATGAGGCCCTGGTTTTTCCTGAATTATTCGTATCTTGATCTTGTGTTTACCAGTGACACTGATTCATGAAACTACTACAACTACTGTATTTGGATGAATGATATCGTTTATTGGCAGCTGTAATTATCTTGTTCCCAATTCTACCGGTATGTCAAAATGGTTATTTATGAGGCAGATATAAATGTTTTATCTTGCGGGTAAGCTACCTTTGTGTAACAATGCTGAAAGTTGGGCCAAAAGAATAGCTTGTAACATGTGTAAAATGTTGTTACCTTTTTAACCACTTAGTTTTTTAAAAAAATGAAAAAAAAAAAAAAAACTGCCTGTGAGAGACAGATTCACAGAGAGCGCGAGAACAACCTAATTCAAAAACGAATAATCTATTAAATTCTAAACTTCCTGTTTAAATTCAGTTTCTTCCAACGGAGCAACATGAAGATTTTCAAGAAAATCCCCCATTCCAAACTACTCTTTATGTGAAAACATTTTAGAAATCTTGATTTTCTTAAAAAACGGCTAACGATTAAAATGCCTCGTGTGTAATATATTTTCACAAGCCTCGAAAGACCTCTTCATTCTGGTTGACTCTTCCACAACTGGTAAACCATACACAAAATCTTACTGCACAAATAACGCAGGTCTCGTTCCAGCACCTTTTGAGGTATTTCTTGCTTTTGGTTTAGATTTCCAAGTACTGCCCACATTTCTCATTTAGGAAGCCATTATTACCTTCTTTTTTTTTTTTGTCCTGAAAATGCAAAGCAAAATGGAATATCAAAGCCACTACAGGGCGAAAAGATCTTAAAAGATCTGACGTTTAAGCCTACTGTGTTTAATATTCTTGTTGTACCTGCAATAAAACTATTCTAAAAATGTCTATCTCGATTAACATGAAGTAGATAGAAAGGAGGCGTTTTTAAGAGTAGCAGGGAAAGTCGTGTGAGTGCGCTTTTTTTTAACACGATGGTTATGGCACTATACATTTGGACATTAACAAACGGTATGTTGGCGGTGTTTGGCCTACGTTGTTGTTTGACCCTCACCGCACCTGTGCTAATGTCACTGACACAGTCGTAACAGACTATAATATATAGATGATGATGCAAAAATAAATCAACAGAATAACTGTAACAACAGGTTAATTAACAAATTATTTTACTTATCCTGTAACCTTGGACTTACTGCAATACTTGCTTTAACGGTCAACCGACACAACAGCGCTGCTCACTACAGCTGTATCAGTGGTTAATTGTCCAGTGTCAGTCGTGCTCTGGAAAATGAGTGACGACAAATTATACTGATTTGGTTATGCGCTGGGTTGAGTGTTGGCTGTTTTCGAATTGAGTTTGTTTTTGCTTTTTAGATAGACGCGGGTTGATGGGCCAACGTTTAGTGTTGGGTACAGGATGCTATAGATGCAAAAAGTTAATGTGACTGATTTAAGTCCAGATTAGGTATCTGGTTTTTAAAACCGAACCCCTTTAAGTTATATTTAAACCGAACAATAGAAGTTTAGAGGCACTGTTTCCAACATATGGTGCAGGTCGGGAGATATTCAAGTGTATAATGTTCTTGAAACGCATAAGCGTAATTTTAGCTTGCTTTCATTTTGACGATGCTAGTACAGGGGCTGCAAGAAGAGCATACGATAAAACAGTAGCTATTTTAAGGATATTCCAAAAGTTTGAGAACTGCCATCAGTCGGCGAATATGTATATATAGAGAAATATCCCTTGGATTTCGAGGACGATGTAAATTAAGGATGTACATGTCGAAAAAGCCTGGAAGGTGTGGTCTTAAAAAGATTTTGAGCGATGCGCGAATACATTATTTTTAATGAATATGTATAGTAGAAAAGGCAACGGTGGAGAAGACAAAAAACATCTTCACATTCCAGCATAGGCTGTACAAGCCTATTGAAGGAACTAACCGTAAAATCACTCACGATAACTGGTTTTCATCCATCACTCTATTGAAGGAGCTACAAAAGAGGAATATAACTTGCATAGGTACGCTCAAGGAAAACAAACTACCTTGAACAAACTTTCATCCCTGTTTGGTTTTCGTGAAAACATAACCATACATTTTAAGTTCTATATGCATGGTATATGGAGGGTGTTGAAATTGTTTGTCAGATGCCTAAATTTGATCTAAAAATTCTGGTACACTTTTTATAACAATGGGGTTTCTGTCTTTGATAAATTGTGCATTATTCTTTTCTGTTAAGATTCTAAATATTATTTTATCAATTGTTCTACTGTATGTATTTCTATTTTGCGTTTCTTTAGGTTTGATAAATTGTAGTGAACTTGTCAAAGTAACAGTGTGCTATCAATATAGCGTATATTCACTCGCAATTATAACTATGGCTGACAGAAAATTTAATGGCGAGTGGCCCAACACAACATCCAATCAGAGGCTTGCCATGCCTTGTGGATTGTGCAGTTAAACACGATTTGAAATCAGGCTGTAAAGCCGGCAATTTGCATGCACAAAATTTATTTGCACAACAGGAAAGAATACCAACAGTCAAGTATCAGCCGCCATTAAATGTTGTGTCTGCCGTAATGTATTGTTACCACGTACTTTTGAATTCATTGAATTGTGAAATACTATACATATTACTCAAGCTGGTTTTTATGAATCGACTGAGTAGATAATACCTCACAAACCAGGTGTTCTTATTAGTTATGCATATTGTGACAAAATCCTGTCCTGTTACTTTTTTGTCAGTTTGTCTTTTAAACTTTTGCACCAAAACAGAGTTTTCTTTCACTGATTTTAACACAGTCTACAGTCTTTCGTGCTGTTACGAGTTACAACTGTTTACTAGTCATAACCTTGACTGTCCTTTGAGTGTGTTTCTTCACTTTCTGTGTTTCACACACTAACTGCCTACGACGGTACAATCACTCGACGCTCTCTAACTCATCTTTACGGCGCGCCGACACACGCAACGTCTCATTCGTTGATACACTTACGGACTCATGTCGGTAACTTTGACTAATTCTGACTTCGCCTCCTTACATAGTGGGGATGACGTCACACAGACCTTTCGCGAACTCCTCAAACACCCCGGCGATGAACTAAGCAAAACTTTCTCGAAGGCTCCGGAGGAAACCCCCCTTTTGGTTCTGTCGCTCAGATTGTTAGTCGCGCCAGGCAGCCTGACCTTGAACGTCTTTATTTGCTCGCGGCCTGGTATGTGGTGTAAAGCAGCCTAGCCCCGACAGAACTTTGTTTGGCGCCGCGCCCGGCGTCACATTATTGTTATTAATCCTTGAGGTAAAGATTTCGTAATTTTCCCTTCTAGGTTAACCTAGGCATTTATAATTTGAACTTCACAATATGTACACAAATGTCATTTTGTTTTGATACAAGATAAAAGAGCATTCTGAAATGAGTTAAGCGCCACTTTATTGTTCGCAGAAAGCGTATTCTAAGATAGACTTGGGTGTCTGAATTGTTATTGGAAAACAAATGTCTGTAAATCTCGTTTAGTGTAACATATTGGATTGATTTACTAATAGATACGGCGTTTGCATATTTTAAAAGCTCTTGGGAATAATACCAGGAAATTCGAAACTTTGTTCCAAGCTCTTTACCTAATAGGGATAGTACAGTGCTAGTCTTCCAGGAATGTGTTTCTCTGGCGTGGAATGAAATTAATCAGGAAACCAATATTTTCGCGTAGATGTCTTGGTGTCTAATGCAAACTACCGTAAATGAATAGGTCCACAGTGCGTTTGGAAACAGAGTAAGCCAATTTTAAACTTGTTAATAAACCCCGACATTTGCTATTATGTTGTGGAATGCAACAATGTTCCCTACACTGCCTTTGTCCCGAAATGAACGCTAACTAATGCTAATTAGTCTGTTCTCAGATTGGGATTTATGGCTCTGTTGCTTTACAAAGGAAATGTAGCACTAATGAGATGTATACTAAGACCTCTAGGAATTCTGCTACGCCTTATGGAGGAAACGTATCAAAACGCCAATGGGATGTTGATTGAAATATACGCTCATCTCCGTTTTGCAATTCCAAACACTTAGGGTACCCATAGGTGAAGTTTTTAAATCTTGAGTTCTTATCCAAATGTTGCATATGAAGGTAACCCATACCGAAGACTCAGGTGATTCATCTATCAGGTGATCCAAAAGACTGTGAACCGGCTGCACTGTGTTTTGTCTGTACGGGTCCTCCGCGCTCGTCGCCGACTGCCGCTGTCATAGAACAGCGCGGATGAAACCATACAACGTTTTTAAACTATTAAAGGCTTTACTTACCGAATTAATTAAAGTAGATACTGAAACTGGCCACCGTCGTTGTCCATACATTTTTGGCACCTCTTTAGGAAACGATTCATCACTCGCCGTAGTTCACGTTGAGAAATGCTGGCAATTTTCTGATATTTTGTTTTAATTCTTCTGTGGTGTGTTGGCTTGTCTTGTACACTTTATGCTTTACGTTACCCCAGAGATAGATATGGCAGATCACTTGGAAATCTTTCAGGAAATCGCACTTTCACTCGGCGCGCTGACGGAGTTAACATTACTAATCATAAATAAATACACGCTATGCAGTAGAAAACAAATGAGCCCTAATGCACTTTGTGACTAAGTACGAGTCAGGACGAAATAATAAAGCACACTGGTAATAACTCAACCACACGATAGTGCGTCAGCTCAATACTGCATTTTCAGAGCAGAGAAAAACAAGTCAACCGCGTGACTTTGTGTACAGCAGCTGCTGTTATCGTGTTTCCGGCAGTGCAGTGGAAGAACACCGCGTAGCGGTTCTTATGTTTTTGGATCTTTATGTACTTGCCCCTCGTGTCACCACTGCCACATTTGGGACACACATCTTATGCGCCTGAACCGAGAGCATTATCTTCATTATGATAGTTGTCTATTACTAGTCTTCTTCCTGTTGTTCAAATACAACTTGTGAGTGCAAATGATATATCGCCCACTGTACAACATGATTTCACAGCGTGTTTAACTGCATAATACTGCAAGGCTTGGGAAGCCTATGATTGGATGTTGTATTGAGTCAGCCGCCTTAAATTTTGCGACAGGTATATAATTACGTTTGGATAAATACATGTTTTATGACCATGACTGTACATAAATCGAGTCTCTGCGATGCTTAGATCGTGAGCTATGCTTTTTTTTTTAACTTCACAGCGTTATCGTCACTTAGGTAACATTCATTCAGCATACACAACATAGTATGTAATTAAAGCTAAAGGTTCAAGGTATTTTTTGAACAAAAGCTATTCTTTTTTTATGCTGACCATTTTCATCTGAGTACCCTTGGTAAGGATGACATTCCTAAGCTTAAAAACAAAGGGTTGCAGTGCGAAAAGTCCATAACCGGAAAAGAAATCCAAGTTGAATTTATTATTATTATTATTATTATTATTATTATTATTATTATTATTATTATTATTATTATTATTATTGTTGTTGTTGTTGTTGTTGTTGTTGTTGTTGTTGTTGTTGTTGTTGTTATTGTTGTTATTATTATTATTATTATTATTATTATTATTATTATTATTATTATTATTATTATTATTATGTTTCAGTTTTATACATCTGATTAAAGAAAACGGAAGGATAGTGAGCGGGCCAAGTGAGATTTAAAGGGAGCCCACGGTGACTTAAACATGTCACCGAACTTTAAAAACTGGCGAGTCCAGAAAAACTTTCGGCTAAAATGTTTCACAGTTACCTATAGATTTGCATTATATAGTTAAAAAACGAAAATGTTTCTTCTTCTTCTTTTTTTAACCTGAAAACGCAGTCTCATGGTCCCGAACATTCACCACTGCTTCGTCAAACTACGAAGGTAGAATTGTACACTCCCCGACACACACACACACACACACACACACACACACACACACACACACACACACACACACACACACACACACACACACACACACACACACACACACACACACACACACACACACACACACACACACACACACACACACACACACACACACACACACACACACACACACACACACACACACACACACACACACACACACACACACACACACACACACACACACACACACACACCCGCCCGCCCGCGCCTACCTATAATGTGCACGCATCCGTTGAGAAGCTTGGTGAACTACCGCATGAAGCTTTAGGGACGGCATTATATATGGAACCCAATGCACACCAAGGAACTTCTTCAAAATTCGAGATTTTCAGTAAAACGCATCAGAGTATTTTGGCACGCATAAGTTTTGGGCCCACCAGCTGCCTTATCTTCCATTTTCAAGCTAGGTAAGGTATATGCCATTATATTAATTGGAATGTTATCGTTTGTTTCTCTTGGCTGTGCTGCTTTTGGATGTCTTCCAAGTTCTGTCGTTTAGGCATCTTATACTTACCTCCATGTTGTATGAAGCTGCTGTTAAGATCCTTATTTCTGCTTCTATAAATTATATCTAGAGTTGAGCTGCTATGTTCGTGTAAGGTGGAATAAAATTTTAATTGGCCGTTACAATCAGGAAAATAAAAACACAGGGTGGAAGTGAAATGATCCGTCAGACTTTAACACCGAACTTCTCATGTTGTGAATAACAAGAAAGTCTAATACCAAAATGTTGACAAGTTTATAGTTTCATAGAAAAAAAATCTTTTTATCAAAAAAATTTATCATCACCTGGCTGAATTGTTGACTGAAGGTTTTTGAATTATGGCTATATTCATAGAAAATTGAATAAATGACAACTTTTTCCTTTGGCGTATTTCAATAGGTTCAACTGTTTTTGTATAAATTAAATTTAAAGGAACCCACAATTTAGTGCAACAAAAAGGCAACAAATTGTGGGTTCTTTTAAATTTAATTAGCATAAAAACCGTTGAATGTATTGAAATGCGCCTAAGGAAAAAGTTGTCATTCAATTTTCTATGAATATAGCCATAAATTAAGAACCTTCAATCAACAATAATTCAGCCAGGTGATGATGAATTTTTTTGATAAAAATGTTTTTTTCTAGAAAATTATAAACTTCTCAACATTTTGGTATTAGACTTTCTTGTTATTCACATCATGAGAAATTCGCTGTTAAAGTCTGACGGATCATTTCACTTCCACCTGTATAACGTATGTTATAGAATTCAGACGTCTCAGTTCTAGTGAGAATATGTTTCTCTAGTTTCATTTTTAGAAGAAGATACATGACATAAGTCAGTTTCTCCACGTGGAGAGCTGCAATATTATCTATACGTAGATAGCAAGTTCACGCATAGCTACTCTTTAGCCCTCATTACTCGGTACATACAAACAAGCGTTCCGATTTTCAATAGTAATAAAGTGAAGTTTCCTGACTAACCACGGCCCACAAGCGTCCACATAAAAACCATGGGACATACCAGCATGACCAATAATAATACGGCCACCTTTTCCTATAAGGCCTCTTGCGGTACTTCTAAAAGTAGCGCCAGGCCATCCTTTGGTACGGTATGACCGGTATTTACCCAGGTTATATCCAACCACACCCTTTCCTTCTAGTTCTTGTTTTGCATTTCTCTTAAAAACAAAGCCCTTAGCGCTGCAGTATCTCATCTTTGTGATACCAGTTTTCGGTTATTTATAGGTTTGTTCCAACACGATCCAGGATCAATTCTGGCATGCGCAGTACCTAAGTAGGATTGCAACCCAACTAGTTCTGACAGCGTGCTCGATTGTGAATATGCGTAAGAAAATGTTGCTATTAGTTCGGAAAGCTTTTAGAATCGCTTGTTGGAGCAGACCTACATCACTTGAACCATCATTAATCTCTAATATTGAATAACTGTGCACGCGTAGGTAGGCTATTAGTCTATACGATTTGTGCATTTGCAGCTCCTGCTTTTGATCAAGAACCGATTTCACTGGCTACGAACTAGTTCCCAAAATGTTGGTACGGCAAGTTGGACATTCAAAACCAAGTCTGAAGAATTTTCTGTCATGTTTGGAATACTGCTTAGCTACTGCGCATGCTCAGATAACAACTCGTATAGCCTACAACACGTGCTCAGGTTATTCAGAATCACATATAATAATGGCTCAAGTAATGTTGGAACCATACAAACTTCCGAACTAATTCTGAGATCGTGCTCGATTGTCCATGAACATGTTGGTATTAGTTCGGAAGGCGTTCAGAACGCACTCAAAACAGATTGTTGGAACAAACGTTATATTTTTGAACTGAAATCCAAAATCATGGAGGATTTTATTTCTGGAGAAGGCTTCCCTCAAATTGGCTTGCTTCTTTAACATAAGAAAGAAGCGTACCTGTTGTAGGATGCTCTTTCCCATTGTAATAGCAATAGATGTGCATTTTTACAGCATCTGACTGAAAGCCATCGAGTTGTGCAACTGAGTTACAATCCGCAATGGACCTGGCTATAGCTACTTCTTTTTAAAGATTCTTGAAACAGTCACCTCACTTGTTTCTAATGTCTACAAGACGGTATCAAGGTCAATACCTGCGGTGGTTTGGGTAGCAGTGGACTACTCACCAAGTAATGGGAATAAAAGTGTACTTGCAGTTTTTGCCTCACGTGGTTGAAAGGAATGAGAGGTACATTCTGAAGGAGCAAATTCCTGTTCGAAGAATTCCCTAAGAGAACGAATTCTCTAGCTCGGCTATGCAATGTAACATCCTGACCAGAAGCTGATTTTCATTTGGACCATGAATCCTCGGTCTACCTCTATCTGTATCTCCACTCATGCTTGCATAAGTACGTATTATAATAAGGTTTAACAAAGTAAGCTATATAACAACGCAATTGAACACTCAAGCAAGCTCGGTTTCTCGTACGTAAGCGACTAGCGTTAACTGATCTGAGAGGCACATGATTTATCAGTGTAACCAATGTGGCAAGCTTTGTTTACGTTTCCATAGCAGCGGCCTTCCCCCGTTACCCTTTATCCCCGTAGCCTTGACATCTGTCATTTATCTCCTTTCAAAAATCAGACTGTACGTGTACAGTCCATGGTTTCTGGCAGGAATGCAGCGAGTCGGTACATCAGTAAATAATTCTATTTGGCGTTTCACTCTTAGAAGACAGTATGGAGTTAAATGGGACATCTCTGTCTCTATCTAGCGCATACAAGTTGCCATTAGCCGCGTCCTTTTCTACCCTCGCTCTGTTGCCAGATTCCTAATAGCATGGTATAAATATTCATTTGTTATAAATTTCAGGTTTGAACACATTATCCTATGCAGAATTTTTTTCTCTGTCAGGTTATATCCTTTTCAGAGTGATTATACATTTCTATAGGTCCAAATTTCTTCAGAAAACGTTTTTTTCAATAGAAGTCCGATATTTGCTGTTTCTACACTCATCACGCACTAACTAACAAACTAACTGCTAGAATGCATCTATATTTTTTTCTTAGGTAGAGTAAACTATAGTGCTACTACCTGCCTACTTTGAATTCTCTATGTTTACCCAGTTAAGTGTTATAATTTTTTAAATTAAATGTTTTCGGAAAATTTTATATATGTGCACTGCAAAAGTTACGCAGTGTGAAACTTTTTTGTTATTGAGTTTACATCAGGAAACCAGCGAGAACAAATGTTGAGGAAGGTCGGAGAAAGTTTTTAAAATAAACCAAAAGGCAGTAACCTCTTTCTTTTATCCAGTAGGGCAAACAAATGGTATTCATCTATTCAGCGTCAGGCCTGACACAGAAGATAGTATAAGGAGCAGCACTAACATTAGTTCGAAAGAAGCCGTGTGTGTAACTGTGAGCTGTTATTGCATTATTTGTTTAATATTTTTGTAAATATTTGTAGTTATGGAGGGTGAAGCTAGGAAGGGACGATATGTTGGTAAATAAAGAAGTAAGGAACGCCAAATAATTATGAATGTGTTAGATTATTTTTGAAGTAAAATGCGTTTAAGGCAGTAAAAGAAACAGCTAAGGCTGTTGAGTGTTCAGAAGCAGTAGTGTATAGGATTAAAAAGGAAGTAATGAAAGGACTTCTAAGAACGCCATCGAAAAAGAAAGCAAAAAGGGCGGGACTACACAAAACGCTAGGTTAACGCAATATGATTGAATAGTGCAAGGTGGAGTGCGGCGAATTGTTCATTCTTTACTGTTTGCAAATATTCCACCCATGCTGAATATAATTTTGTCACAGTTTAACAGTGATGAGACCCTACCAAATTTCTCAAGGGCCACTCTGATTTGGGGTTCGAATATGAAAGAAAGGGTAACAAGTGCATATTAATAGAAAGAGACGATATCGATATCATCAGATGGCGACATAAATATCTAAAAGACGTAAAAGGTTTAGGGACCAGGGGAAATCAATTGTTTATACAGACGAGTCATTTGTAAATTTAGGTCATACAGTAACAAAGGCGTGGAGGGATACCAAAGTTAAAAGTGCCCGTCTCGTCAAGCAGCAATTGAAGGACTAAGTACAGGACTCAGGCCACCTCGAGTCGCTCGCGGAGAAAGATTCGCAACTAGTACATGTTGCAACACTGCGCTCCATTTAACGTGTACTGTCTTTTAAGGGTGAGACGCGCCTTAGGTACACAGCTCTATCTGAACATGGACTCGTGCTTCTGATTGCACATAATGTAATCTCTATCGGAAGCCCTAGTCCAGCTTCGCTATGTACCTAGAATTATTGATATACTGACTCGTTGCATCACTGCAAAGGACCATGAGCTGGTGAACAAAGTATAAAGAAGATACTGCATTCCAACCAATGTATTAAGGAATAAAAGAAGGCTACTAGCTCATAATTAAATACAATTTTATTAGCATCCTAATTGAATTACAATACACTGATGTTATGTATCCGTTAAAGCAAAGGCTGACGTTTTCCTGATGCCATAATTTAATTTGCTTGGGCTTCTAGCCAGATAAACAATTGGTTTGAAATCAACGTTTTGAAGATCTTCCTCTTGAGGATAAACTGATGGAAATAGAAATCCAAATCTCCTTATTTACAGTGCCAAGGGAGTGATGTCCTTGGTTCACATGATTTTCTTGGCCACGAAGTAATTTTGTTTTTGTTCCTTTGTTTTTCTGCATTTCTTTTCACGTCTGAATATGACGAATGTCAAACTCGTTAATTCTAGATGCGTCATTTAAACTGTTTCATCATCAGATTGAATTGTCATCGCATTTACTCTGGCGTGGTAAAACAAACCATTTTGTAGATTATAAAAATAATTATATTTGTGTATACACTCAATAATATCGTATTTTAATGCTAGCTTGCACGTCAATATCGTTCGTTGTTGTTTGGTTATTAAATAAGTGACGATCGTTGTATAGAACTGTAATTCATATATTGCAACAAATGGAAAATGTTTCGTCAGTGAAGAAATATAATTTTCGATTGACAGAAAGCTTACTTCATTGCAGATTGAAAAGACAAAGCAAAATTTAAAAAACTGGTGGTAAAACACTGCATGAAGTAGAAACAACACGGAAGGAGCTTAAAACTGTTTCAATTCTGATGAAGTTGTACAGAAAAGGCAGTAAAAGAACTGAAAAGGTTTAGAAATAGTCGTTATATTCGGATTTTGTGTGTTCAGACCCAAGATTTTCTGGTAAATGTGTGTACAGTAATTCAACATCAAAATAATCTCCCATCATCAAACCTAGATAACATCGTGAAAATACCTATGTAACTGTCAAATATTCCAGCTGCAGTGAACCTGTGTTATAAATATAAATCGTCATTGAGTTAACTGAAAACCGATAGTCAATTTTGACTGAGTATGGAATTCGCTAAAGCAAAACTTCGCCGAAGAAACTAAAATATGAGGGTTAAACGATTATGAAATAATAAACTATTGTCAAAGTTATAGACGATGATGGATGCAACCGGCCATTATATTTATTATTTGTAAACATGAAAGAAGTTTGCAGCAGTACACATCAAAACTCAGCATAAGACGAAAGTATTCCCTGTCCTTTTGGGACACAGAATTGAAAACCTAAGTACCATCAATAACCGGAATCGTAGTACACATCTTGAGAATGAAAGAGAAAGCGTTGATATCCGAGCAGAGACTTGGATGTTGCAATAAATCTTCTCTGCAGGTAAGTTGCCAACGATAGTCGGGTAGTATACCTATATATCTCACGGCGGGAAGCGTATGACTCAGCGCTGTACTTTTGTTTTGATAGCGGCATTAACTTTGGCCGGTGGAAATCCGCGACCGGAAGGTAAGAGTGCCGTTGTGTTCAATGGACCGTAAAACCGAGGTCCGGAAGGAAAGCGAAATAGGTAGAACGGTGAGGTAAACTCGGTCGGAAACCAATAAGTGTCAAGTGGTGTGTAGATGTCTAGGTAGGAGAGAGGGAATTCCTCTCTTAAACCTCGCAACTTCTCCCTTCTTCATTTTGTATTTTTTCTTTTTCCTTTTGAAGTGCTCGCGCTTTTCTTCGCCTCTCGGAGAACTACTCAGGTACAGCGAAAGTTGTAATGGAACTAGTTCACGCAATGATTGATGGAACTTCTGAGGAAGTAAACTTGTATGCTAAAATAGATACATTAGGCGTGCAATGAACTTATTATTGACTTTATAAGAATACACACTTGATCCATTTCTGATCTGAATTAGCTTACGTTCTGCATATTTAAGGGACCCAGTGGAAAAGGGCACGTGCTACCACAGAATGTTTCCCGCGCCCCAGAAAAAGGAAATCTAGAAAATCTGATTCTGTATCGAAAAGTAAGCTGTTAATCTATCCTCACGTGTTACATAAAATATTTTGTAGCAAATACTATTAAATATTATATAATTTATTTGGTATTATGCTAACTTATAGCAGATACATAATTAAAAGGAAAGCCTGGGAATTATCTTACATTTGTGTAACTATGGATAAGGTTTCAGAATGGAATCGTGAGACATAATTGCAAATTCATATTTTATACTTGGATCTGTAACAGTTTTACAGTGAATGGGTAATTAAAGAAAAATCTGATGTGTTGCACTCACATGACTTTCTCTACTCTTGTACTAACCATTCCTACAAACTCTTATCCCTATATCTTCTTCGTGTAAGTTGAGATTAGCGTTTGCAGAAATTATCTTTTTTGCTTGTAGGTGGAAGGAGAATATGCGAATATAGTAGACTTTGAGCGATAGTCAAATGTTTAAAGCTTTCAAATTCCCATCTCTTTGCACGGTTAGCATATAAAAATTGAATAACGATGTTCCATTTGACAGAAGTATAAGTTCTCCAAAAACCACGCAAATAATTTCCGAAATGGTTCACTCTATAAAAATTTTTCTTTGAACATAAATTGTGTGTGTTTTTTTAAGCAGAATATACATTTTTAATTTATGTACTGGTAAGTAGGGGAAGTATTGTATTCCATCCAAAAGTTCGATGTCGAGATTTCACCGCAACTATATGTTTTGAGACCCCTGAATAAAAACAAAGCATTTTTAGAAAAAGTGTGTGTGTGTGTGTGTGTGTGTGTGTGTGTGTGTGTGTGTGTGTGTGTGTGTGTGTGTGTGTGTGTGTGTGTGTGTGTGTGTCACACTGTGGACAGCATAACTCAAAAACGAAAAGTCGGTTAAAAACCAATGCTGGTATTTAAGTTTGACTTTCAAGGATGCGACACGAAGATTTTGAACAAAATAGCCGCACCCTGAACTACCCTTTACGTGGAAAATTTTTATTTGCTTGGAAATGGCTCTAACGATTTTTATTAAAATGATATATGTTTAAGATATTTGTATGACAAATTTTCGACTATAGCCTGTGTAGTCCTGTTTACTCTTGATGACTTTGAATAACTTGCAAACCATATGTACATCTCGCTAAAACACACAATTTATGTCTAAATATATATATATATATATATATATATATTTTGGTAGAGTGAACTATTTCGAAGATATTCCTTGTTATTTGTGGGACTTTCGGGAAACTTAATATTTTCGTGAAATGGAATATCGTTCATTTTTATATGTTAAGCGTGCAAAGACAACGGGATCTCAATGCTTTAAAAGATTTGACTATTGCACAGTCTACTGTATTCTAATATTCCCCTTGCACCTGCAAGAAAATAAGCAATAAGATTATTTGTACAAATGTTTATCTTAACTAATACGAGGAAGATATAAGAATAAGAGTTTGTAAGTATGGTTAGTTCAAGAGTAGAGAAAGTCATGTGAGTGTAACACATCAGATTTTTGCTGCTTCTAAACTTTCCACTGCTTCAGTTCAGTGCATTTTCAGATTCAAATGACCCGCCATTTTAAACAATCATTGAAACAGATTCACGGCTTACTGGAATGAGGCAATGGTCATATTCCACAAGAAAACAAAGTTGGCACTATCGGCGTGTTAAAAGCTTTTGAGCACTTAGCGAAATAATTTTTTTTACTTTTAACACAATCGTGAACTACTAAAAGGCCCACTTTTACTTCAACTGTCTAAAAAAAATAAATTACATTTCAGGCAGGCTTCCTATGGTGGTGGAATTAAGGTTGCACGAAGGCATTAAAGACGCTGAAAATTATATTTCTCATACTAGTTCTGTTATTAGGTCCTTAATTGCCTGTCCGTAAATATTTCCGTGGGCTCACTGAAGCAGAAAGCGTGAATTTGGTATAGCGCCAAACCCTAGCGTGATAATATAATTTATTCAGGGGTAATTCAGAATGTTTCATCACTTATGCAATCTCTCTTGCGTCACTGTCCGGCCTATATACATATTTCTTGTTCTAGTTTGACATAATTTACATTATTGCACGGCAGGATTTTGGACGTGACCGAGCCAAACGTCTTTGGTTGGATAAATTATTCCGACAGAAGTTCCGTCATGTTTTATGTTCGCGGAATTTTGTTATCGTTTGTAATAATATTTCTTTGCCTGGCCCTTGTTTATCTTCCCCTTGCAACAGTTTATCTTCCGACAGTAATCAAATATTTGAGTAGAGATTTCACAGAATTGTTGGAGAATCCCTCTGAGGTAGTGTGTAGTTTCTCACTTTTAGTTGGTTTTTAGTTTCAAATGCTTGATAAATAATATACTTTTCAAACGTTCAAGCTCTGAGAATTGTAGAAATCAAGGCTTAATCCATGCACTCTTGAATTACGTGTCATAGGATTCAAAATAACAGTGCACATTCAATATGTTGTATAAAAGGAACTGTATAATAGGCTTAATCTCTGACTAATTAACATTTCTGATGAAATGTCCTAGCTATTTTATTTCAGTTACTTACTGTGGGTGTGAAATTGGATATTTTTAATGTATCCCTACAATTTCATTTTCGGTCACTTGAAAAAGTGTGTTGGTTTATTTTACTAGCCTAGATCATATACTATTAAACTTGAACTGATATTTCATTCGCTCCAGGCACGTAGAACATGTATTGAAATTTGCCAACAAATGTCACAAAATAGGTAGATATACTGTCGTTTTTTGTGCAGGTTAGAAATATCTCTAGTAGTTTGGCTGCAAACCATTTCAAGTGGTATAGGAAATACTTTACTTGTTTAAAAAGAGAATTTCTCCCAGCAGATTACCCCCCCGTCTTCCTTGTGAATGGATGGCAGATAAAAATTTTATCGGAACAGAGGAAATTCAACCTATGCAAATGACAGTAAAACAAATTTTCCATAGATTCTAGCGTGCATAGGAACAACATTACAAAACTGTTGGTTTACACATCTGCCATCTGTGCGGTCTCCTGTGTAGAAAGAGTCAAGTGAGCCCAATATTGCTATGGCATCATAAAATTGCAATTTTTCAGTTAAGCGTCATAAAAATGAAAACTTTGTATCTGATCACACAGATTCCCCTAAGATTAGCAAGCCCTTTCTGCAGTAGATAGAAGCACATAAGTTGCTACCTCAATTCCACTAATTAAATTGTTGGATAATCGCATTTCTTGAGCTAAACATTAAGGGCAGAAACACATTTCAGATCCTTCTCACTTGTATAGTAAAGGTATGCTTTAATCAGTTCACTGCACTTCAGTTAACGGTACTTCCCAATTCTGACAGCTCCCACGGCATGCGTTCCACGCATGGCGTGTGGTTCTGTTGTCATGATAACGAAATTAAACCTTGAAGTAGCCAATGGTCTTCGTGGTCACGCAATCGCCTTTTAAGTCCGTTTTGTTTAAAACATTGAACTGTTAGTAGAATTTAAAAAACAACTATAAAAGAATTCCCGGGAACTATTGGGATCTGCTGAACCTGTTTTCTGTACAGGAAGAGACGACATGCTAAGCGGCAAAAGTTCAAAAATAGATTGTGGTTCTCCCCGTCCCAATCACCTTTAGGCATGAAAGACTGCTGAAGTTTGCTTACAGGCTTCAGGTTATTTTATGTGCCGTAAATCCAAGACACGGAACCGCCGACCTTCTTTTCCTTCCGAAGTAATTTCACCCGGAACAATATCCATCGCCCTCCGCTGGGTTCAAACCCGTCACTTCGGGCATGTTACCCCTAGACCAAGGAGGACGACTGGAAAAGTCGTTTCGCCACCAGCCAGTGAGACGCTCTCTTGTCACGTGATTTTATTTACAACTCCTTTGAACTTGAAAAGTGAAAGCACTTATCGCTCCACTCTTAGATCCCAACTTGATGTAAACACAAGCGTCAACAAATAACCCGCGATACGCCGAAACTAAAGCACACCATAAAATATAGTACCACAAATACAGGCCATTGTCTGGGAATTTGCAAGATGCATGATAACCCTGGTAAAGACTACAGAGGTATTTTTTAGATGTGGCGCGTGACCTTGGTCGGATGTGCGCGAGTGACATCACGCAAAGCGATGGTGGGGGTAAGTTTCCACCAGCAGCCTGCTGGCTAGTGTGTTAAAACTCGAAGAGATACTAACCAGACACCCCTTTTATCTTGCAACAGACAAGTGGACTAGACAAAAAACTACTGCGCAACATTACGTCACACGTCACCTCTAAAAAATACCTCTGTACTTGAATGTAACGCGATAAACTCCCGAGTAAATATCGTTCTGTTGCATCATAAACACGAGGCATGAGTCCACTTAGGATGTGTTAGTTGCAGCCGATAGGATTATCACGAAGGGATACAAGGTCTGAATCTAAGGCTGGATGGAGTATGGATAATTATATCAAACATTTAGTCTTAAGTGCTCAAGTTAATGAAGTTCTTAGTAGGGAATTTTGATAAAATTTAGAATGCTCATTTGTTTCCTATTCCTTTGGGAATTTGTCAACATCCAAATACTAGCAGGAACCAAATTGCACCCCTGTAGCAATCAGACGTCTTAATGTGGATGGGACTAAGTGGACACATTAGAATAAAGCTAACATAAACTGAAGCAGCTTGAGAACATTTCACGGCAATGGCACAATTTACAAAATACTGCTCATTACAAGGATATTTCATGCTACCATACAGGCATGTCATGCTGCTCCTCGGAGGAATGTAGTGTTCTCTAAATTTAGGGGCGGTAGAAAGCCAAGCTGGCACGGGTAGGTCGCTATCAAGGAAGAAATTAAACTGCGCGACGTAAAACGCATGCGCATAATGAGGTTTACAAAAGACCTGCTCTGCTTTTTTTTGCCTTCTTGCTCTAGTTAAAATGCATCGAGGCTATTAAGCTAGTGGAAGGTGACGCTAAAATGAGAATGTTTTGCATACTGGCAATACAGGCACACCTTTTACAGGTGAATGCTTATCAACAGCACTAGCTGTGTTATTAAGGGAGGTATTTGAATATCTCAAGCTAGAAGTCAAGGAAATTAGAGAATGCTGGTAATTGCATTTAACTATAACGGCGTCGGTTTTTTGTATTAGCGAAGAAACGTACCAAATAATACTTGGAGTATAGTCTTTTCTGAGGAACTTGCTTATTGGAATGAGTCATTTAATGTCCCGTTTTATCGCAAAACATTAACCTCGCCATCTGTGAAGATCAGACTGTACAATTATATTTATTTGGATACTTCATAAATAAAATATGAATTTAAATACTATATCACAAAGATTTGTCGGAAAATGTCATAGTTCAATTTACTCAGCACTGCCAACTGAGGAAAATAAAACCCAAGAATTGTTATCGTGCTGCTCAAATGGTTAACTTGCGCTTTATCTTTGTTAATAGAAACGCACTGATTATTCTCGGAAGTCGCCGACGTTTCACATTGCACCAATGAGCGCGTCACTTTGGTCAATGAGTGCGTAGCAATCACAGATGACAGACAGATAATAACTCCACGTGGAGTAAAACATAGCATTGCAACGTCTTCGCTGTTTTCTCTCTCATTCTTCTCATTCATTGGTACTCTTAAGAAATAAATGTCCATGCTTTAAACGCGTATGTTGACTTGAGAAAACGTGACAACGTTGTTTTATGTGACACTTAATACCTGCAATCTTATTGCACCCTTTGATGCCGCGAGGTTAACCATTTGGGGAGCACGATTTTACTTTTATTTCGATCTTCCCGTGTAACAGAAAACCAGTTTGTCAGCTCAAATACATTTCACTATGTTTAACATTAACAAAATATCCTTTCCTCTCAAAAAATACATTAATTATTAAAAGAACAAATTGTTAAAATCACAATTGTGAAATTGAAATGGAGTGCTCTTTTGATTGTTAATCGATTGTAATGTGTAAAATATTTTTTTCATAGATTTATGGAGTACAGTTGGCGACACTGACGTAAAAATGACCCAGTGATAATTTGTCGAAAACAACAGAATAACCAGGTGACAATTCGTATATGGTAATTTAACGCCATTGCAGATGAAATGGTCCCCCTGTAATCATCTATAATAGGTCTTTCTCAGCTTAATTTACTTGCATTTTTGCAAACTAAAAATATTCCACTGATGCAATTTGTAACCAGGCATCTGTCATGTTTATCCAGATTAACGTATGCAGACATAGCTAAATTACTTTGTTCGTAGTAAATCCTAAGAATCAACAGAATGCTGAAGGGTTGTCAAATGTTTTATAACAAGCTGCTTGCCATAAGCTGACCTTTAAATTTATTTTTTGCATGATCAAAGTAAAAAATATCAACTTATTTTTGGCATAAATGCTGTATTGTAACGAGAAGTGCGCTTTTTTCTGCAGTAAGTTTTAGTTAAGCCCTTGGTTTCCCAGGTATACGAAAGTTGTAGTTGTGAAAAGGGGACTAGCAGTCATTTGCAGAAGCGTTTAAATATATACACCACCTTTTGTGTGTATACTAAACATTACCTAAATAAAATCAACCAAGGAGTTATATTGTCTTTGATTTACCCTATAATTGGTTAAGTTATCGTTCCGGGACTTAATCACTTAAATCGCCTTTAAGCTATGTTATGTCATTAAAATATGGGACCTCCTTGTGTGGGAAATACGAGTGAGCTGGAGAATGTGAAATGTCGGCAGGTTGCCACGGTAGCTTGGTCAGAGTAACCGACGGAGACCGGAAGATCCTTGGTTCAAATCCCCGCTATGGCATTAGATTTTTCAGTCTCATTCCCATTTCCTGTACCTGTTATTTTTTATTTTCTCAAAAATGGTTCATCGATTTTGATTTAAGTACCTTATGATTAAGAGAACTTTTTTCCGGAATTTCTCTGGCAAGAGTGCAATTTTAACAGGCATACCGAGCCGCTATTAAACTCCTGGCTACCAATTCGCTTTATTCAATTCTTCTTGTAAAAGAGTGCCAAAGGAAATCTTACTGCACCTTGTGTCTGGCACACTCCTTATCTTTGTAAGAAGGCATGGACATTTCCTGGTTGCTTTTAGCCACGGTGGTAAATAGTTACGCCAGTAACCACAGCAAAGTTTACAAGATGGCGTAGAAATGAAATATAAGTTTACACTCTCGATCGTATTCGCTAAAAGAGAAAAGGTTAGAGTGAGTGCATTCAGTTTATCATGCAGACTGGCGGACATTCCGTATCGGCTAGTGCAGGACACGCCTTCGAAGGGGTTAAAACATAACACCCAAGCCAGCTCACGCCCCAGAAGAACCCAGTAAACGATACAAAATCTGCCGTAGGTTTCCTTTTGTGCGAAATCTATAGTGAAATCTTTTCTATCTACAAATATTTATTTTGATCAACATGAAACAGATATATGTAAAAATAAGCTTCCAAACAGCACAGTTTGTAGCAGTTATGTAACAGTAAAAAGTGTGTAAAAAGCCACATAAGTGTAATAGTAATTGTTTCCTCGTGGTCTTGCAAGGAGCAGATAATTTGAAGTCATTCAGCGACACGCTTTTTAAAAATCTGAGTGTTGCTTTACCCACCATATCCTACAACCAAATGTGTTTGTATTGAAGGTTTGTCTTGATTAACAAGAAGTAGATAGAATAAAGGCTTTTGAAGAACAGTTTGTAGAAAAGTGACTAGAGAAAGCTATGTGAATGAAACCGATGTTTTCCCTCCCTTTTTTAAATCTTGGATACTCCCTAAGATTTAGCTACATTAGCTTTTTCCCTGGAGTCTTTCCCTCTTTTGTTAGCACTGCTCTATCAGCAGCAAATCTTATGCTCTTTAATCTTTGTCCCACCACTCCTCCCTTGTTCTTAAGAACAGTTCTTCGCCAGATTCTGCGAGAACGTGCTGAACAGGGGTGGGGGGATAAGGATAACTTGTCCTTGTATACAATGCACATAAAAGCGAATTCGCAAATTAAATAATAGCATCCAAAATTGCTGCATGGAACTTTGGTAATGTTTGTATTTGGAACGTAATGCAGGATAATCCGTGCACGATCTATAGTGGTGCTGGTATGCACAAAGTGAAATTATAGTTTCTTTGGCAAAGCTTCTCTCATTCTCGCCCCATCGCTTTGCGTGACCCAGATGAAGTTTTCGTTCTGCGTTGAATTGTACGGAGATCCAGCAGACGCGGTGATAAATCATGCTTGGGAAGGCTCCCTTCTTTTGCGGAATGTTCCTTTCTCTGCTTAACTGCAGCGGTGCAAGTTTCATCTCTCCTCGGCTCTCCTCTCCATTCCCCTCCTCTCTTCACTCTTTTCTTCTCTTCTGTTGGTCTGGGTGGCTCAGTTGGTTAGACGCTGGCTTACTGATCCCAAGGTCGCGGGTTCAAATCCGGCCCAGACCGATGTTTTTTAAGTGTGCTTAAAAAGCACAGCTCCATGTAAGTAGATTTACTGGCATGTAAAAGAACTGCGGGACGAAATTCTGGCACACCGGCGACGCTGATGTGATCCTGGCAATTGACAGTTTCATCAAACAAAATAATTTAATAATTTAATTTCCCTTCTCTTCTCTTTTTTTTTTTTTTTTTTTTTTCTGTTTTCTCCAGCCTCCTCTCTCCCACCTTCTCTAAACTGCTTTTCTCTTCTATCTTCTGTCCTCTGCTCTCTGCTCTGCTCCACTCTTCTTCTAGGGCCCTCCTCTCTTCCTCTAAGCCTTTCCTCTCCACTATTGTCCCCTTTGCTCCTCTCCTCCCTTCTGCTCCGCTTCTCTGCTTTCATCTGCCTTTCTCTTCTCTGCCTTTCTCTTCTCTCCTCTGCCTTTCTCTTCTCTCCTCTGCCCTTCTCTTCTCTCCTCTGCCTTTCTCTTCTCTCCTCTCCCTTTCTCTTCTCTCCTCTGCCTTTCTCTTCTCTCCTCTGCCTTTCTCTTCTCTCCTCTGCCTTTCTCTTCTCTCCTCTGCCTTTCTCTTCTCTCCTCTGCCTTTCTCTTCTCTTCTCTGCCTTTCTCTTCTCTCCTCTGCCTTTCTCTTCTCTTCTCTGCCTTTCTCTTCTCTCCTCTGCCTTTCTCTTCTCCCCTCTGCCTTTCTCTTCTCCCCTCTGCCTTTTTCTTGTCTCCTCTGCCTTTCTCTTCTCTCCTCTGCCTTTCTCTTCTCTCCTCTGCCTTTCTCTTCTCCCCTCTGCCTTTCTCTTCTCTCTTCTGCCTTTCTCTTCTCCCCTCTGCCTTTCTCTTCTCTCTTCTGCCTTTCTCTTCTCTCCTCTGCCTTCCTATTCTCTCCTCTGCCTTTCTCTTCTCCCCTCTGCCTTTCTCTTCTCCCCTCTGCCTTTCTCTTCTCCCCTCTGCCTTTCTCTTCTCCCCTCTGCCTTTCTCTTCTCCCCTCTGCCTTTCTCTTCTCCCCTCTGCCTTTCTCTTCTCCCCTCTGCCTTTCTCTTCTCCCCTCTGCCTTTCTCTTCTCCCCTCTGCCTTTCTCTTCTCCCCTCTGCCTTTCTCTTCTCCCCTCTGCCTTTCTCTTCTCCCCTCTGCCATTCTCTTCTCCCCTCTGCCATTCTCTTCTCCCCTCTGCCTTTCTCTTCTCCCCTCTGCCTTTCTCTTCTCCCCTCTGCCTTTCTCTTCTCCCCTCTGCCTTTCTCTTCTCTCCTCTGCCTTTCTCTTCTCCCCTCTGCCTTTCTCTTCTCTCCTCTGCCTTTCTCTTCTCTCTTCTGCCTTTCTCTTCTCTCCTCTACCTTTCTCTTCTCTGCCTTTCTCTTCTCTCCTCTGCCTTTCTCTTCTCCCTTCTGCCTTTCTCTCCTCTCCTCTTTTCATTTCCTCTCCTCTTCTCACTTTTCCCTTCTCCTGTGCTCTCCTCTTCTCTCTTCCAACTTAAACCACCGCAATTGTAGGAAATTGTTATTGTGGGAGTACTCATGTGTTTATATCAAACGTTTGTACTGCTAGAGAAGCGTTAGGGTCCATTCACAAAGAAACATTAACCTACCACTTCTATACATTTAATATAAACACAAGATTCGCCATGTTATAATGCCATTAAACGCCGAAGACAATTGAAGTGTGAAAGCGATTTAAAATGGAGGCTGCGATGGTTAACTACAATGCTACAGTGTATTTTATGTTGCTACAAAGCACTTAAAAAGGTTCACAAAGGCCGAAAAACACCATAGTAATAATTAAGCTTAGTACGTGAGCTACCAAAATATTGAAGTAGTGCACGTTTTGTGTACAACAGACGGACAGAACCGGTTTCCCACATTGTGCCGTCACATGCACTACGCACGCCGATAACTTGATTCCTCTTTAATGTAGCTAGACAACTAAGTCTAGTAATAATTAAACCTGTTCATTCGGTGTTTGTTTCATGATATTCTGTTTCAACATTTGTTTTTTTGAACAGTAGACAAAATTATTTTCAAATAAATAAAGTTAGCAAAGGAATGTATCCTCCTCTATTCTGTTTCACTGCAGTGTGATGCTGTTCTACTTCTTTTTCGTTTCTCTGTCTCTCACATACATGAAAGCTTGCAGATAGTAAGGTTTGTCTTAACGTTCTTGTTCATGTTAAGGAAAACCATTTTGAGTGGCCCATTTGTTATCTTGGCCATAAGTTTTTATGTTGCATTCGCGTTAACGTGTCTTTGTGAATGGGTCCTTACTTTCCTGCTTTCTGATGTCCAACTTTTGCATCATGATCTCTGATTCTGAGTTTAAATTGATTATGTTACAAAGAAAATAATGGAAACAAAGAAGAAATTTAGTTGAGATACGCATGGTCTTGTACAGTGACCGATCCCACCCCCTTAAAAAATGTTGTAGACAAAAGTGGTAGACGTCTGCGATAAAAATTTTCCTGTGGGATTTAAATCTTAAATGCCAAAAATACCAAACTGTCGATCAGCAGCCGTGTGTAGGAAACTAGTTTGCAACTTTCTTGCTGGGATTTCCTGCGCGCAAGTGTATGTCCTTCTAATCAATATGTTTGTTTTCTATGTATGTACACAAACTCAAACACATGGAAATTCGGTTTGCTAAAATTTGGGAAATAGCTGTTTGAAATCTGCAGTACCTAAAGGACGATTGTTGATGGCTTTCTGCCTCCTCTCTTCAAACAAGTTTTGCAATTTAGGGCGAATAACACTTGACATTCCTCACATTCCCCTTGTTTACAGGCTTTCCCTTCTTTGCTCCCCTCACCGAAGTAGCAACTCGCAGGTTTATATTGCTGGCGATTTCACCGTATTCTCAATTTCTAGCAGCATAAAATTTGCAAAATGTATTCCATATAAATCTTTTTCACTGCCTTTTAATGGGTTTTCTCTGTCTCAGTTATAGTACAGTACATTACATTAAAATAATTTTTATTGAAATAAAATTCTTAGTTGCTTTCTTGTCCATTGCGTTACAAGCAATTTATTTATTTATTTATTGTTTAACGACGCTGTCAGTTGCTGGGATCACGTCAGCGTCGCCGGTGTGCCGGAATTCTATCCCGCAGGAGTTCGTTTACATGCCAGTAACTCTACAGACATGGAGCTGTCGCCTTTAAGCACAGTTAAAAACCCGCGACCTTGGGAACAGTGGGCCAGCGTCTAACCAACTGAGCCACCCATTACCTTATCGCTTAGCTTCTGGGCCTTTGTGTCGCCTCCCTGCTCCCGAAAATTCGTTTTGTCGGTTTCGAGTAGCTCTTTCAAAAGCGTTCCCTTCATATTCAATGTGTACATAAGGAGCTGACCAGTGATCGGTGGACAGTTGAGCTTAGAGAGGACAGTATTTCTTCAGACAATTAACATGACAGTTGATTAGAGTAGAATTTAGTTGACTGCTGTTGCAGTTCTTTTGATCTCAATTCGACGGATCAGTTGCATTTTGTTCTGAGTGCGTGTCTCAAGCATAGCGTTTGTTTAACCCTAGAATGGATATATGATAAATGCGCACATTTGAGCATGCATGGGGTTACTAGTAAACAGACATTTCTATAAACAATTGTTTATTAACTTAGGAAATTGCATGTGATTAACAGCAGCTTTGCTTATGTTCACTAACAGTTATTTTCAGATTGTGCAATGAAGACAAAAGCCTTTGCGATGACAGCCGACTTTTTGCTCTTCCAACACAATGTTTTTGTTTTGCGGTCCCTGCTTCTTTTATAAAATGCGCATCTTGTCTGCTAAAAAGTCTTTGGTGGTAAAGAACTTTCTATCTATTCTGAGTGACCCAGAACCTCCAAAACTGATTTTTTAATCTCCTTGTTCAAAGTTCTGGAAAGGGGTCTTTCAAGATGGTCTGGAATTATTTGAATTCCCAGTTGCTCTCTGTAATGTATTGAATAAGATAAGTGAATTAATACCAACTTGGTTACACATTCCATATAAATATCTTAAGAGGCCAACTCCTTGTCTTGCGCGCGACCAAACAGGAATGAACCATTTGGTCGAAGGTGTCAAGCGTACCTTTTGTAGAGCTATAAAATTCAGTGATCTCAGCTTTGTGCCGTAGCACTGATTTAGACTCCTTAGGTTTAAAGACACCAAATTTATTTTTTAATAGAAAGCAAACTGAGACGACAAAACTGCTTTCTGGTTTATTATGCCTCCCATAACTGTCAACCTATTCATTTAGTACAGTGGTGTCAAGGTCACAGACCCTTCGGGGCTAAACTGTGCAACAGCTATATGCAGAGGGCAAAACATGACGTAATACATATCAACACTAGACGCTTTATCAACTGACACCTGTTTACTTGCAAGTTGGTCGTGTCCACGAATATAACCTTTCTTGGAGTGCGTACACCTTACGAATTTTTTTTCTTCAGATTTGCCTACAAGGATAAATAGCACAGATACAAGTTGGATCTGCGAAGGGGAACAGTACATCTCACGCGTAAATAGAAAACTACTGACATAGTTATTAAAGTTGATTAAAATAGTTGCAACCTTCTGATGATTAGGCTGAGTTATAGGTACTATTAAACCTACCCTAGCCCTTGGGTTAGCATTCTCAAACAGGAAAGGACACCACTTACGCACTTACATGCCTCTTAAAGATAGATGTTGTTATTACTTTTCAATCCCAGATGTAAAAATGTCAATCTACTTTGAATGAATGAATGAATAAATAAATAGGAGAATAATTACACGGTATTAATAATAGTGCTTTTAATACGAACTTGTATTAGATATCTATATTTATATAAAAAGTAAATAGCAGCTTTCAAATCCTGTTATACCTTAAATGAATATTCTTTGCTATTTTGATTAAACATAATAACAGAATATTTACTTGTATTATCTTCAAACATGTGAAATAACACAAAACATTATTAGTAACAGGGGTTGGCGATTTCCTCCAAAATCAAAGGAAAGGACTACATGCAAGTTGTTTGAAAACTACTGTCCTTAAATATACGTATTTTAGTGTTAAGCGTTTGCATAATGAATTTAAGACAATCTTAGTGAAAACCCAAGTAAAATACCACATGTTACACATTTGTAGGATCAGTTACTTGGCATATTTTTCAACTCACACCCTTTTCAAAATTTGGCTTACAAAGACAGATTCTAAGACTGGATGCCAAATTGCTATCCGAGAGTCTGTTTCTGTGGCGAGTTTTCAGAAGCTGCATTATAGAGAAACCCTGTTCACAAAGGTAGGTACTGCCAGACATTGCCATACTTTTTGTTGCGTTGGGAATCAAATTTGGGAAACACATATTATGAAGTTTCAGGTAGAATTTGATCAGTGCGTCTGAGCATGAATTGTCAAATTTCTCATGAAGGCGACTCACGCTGTAGTTCTATCAGCTCCAGCGGAACTGCTGTATTATTTACTTTATCTATTTCATAATGACTTTGCATGTTGTATTTTAATGCAAGATACTGGTTGCATATTAGGTACTGAATACTACTACCACAACTTTGCAAAGGAATTGTTTTCCCATTCGAAACATGGGAATCCAAATGACTCATGTCTGTGCTCTCGGACGCAGCCATTGCTCTGCCTGCATCACACGGAAAACTGCACTGAACTGGTTTCTAACGGACTTGCCCTCTATGCCCAGAGCACGGCGACTTGCTCTCTCCGTGGCATTGCCACTCGGGGCCACGATTGACACCACTGATTTAGTAGATCGGTCTCAAGTTTACCAACGCAACACTGAGAAAGTTGCTTGCAGTAGAAGGTTATGATGGGTTTATGCATGTGTATTCGGCATAACCATATATATTCTCATAGTTACAGTATTAATTCATAGGGATGTGTTCTTTAGCGGCAGAGCTTATTGTTGGTCCAGCAATGTTTAAAAAACCAAGTTTAAAATGGCTCCATCTTTTAGAAACGCCTTACTTTTACACTTTTAAAGTCTAAGCTGTTCTTAGGGTATAATACTTCCTTGGAAGCGTGTAAGGAACCTCATTAATTGCAAGATGTTTTAATTTAATTTAGATCTAAGTTTTGCACACAGCCGTAATATACAATTTGCACTTAAGATAACTAAGATCATATCTTTTAAAATTCTTATTTGTGCTACGAAGCCGCGATGTAACGTTTTCATTTGCTTAATCTTCATTTGCAAATGCCATGAAGTAACCATAAAATTAAGGCTGCGCTGGTATAAAGGTCAAGAGGTTCAGCTTTTAAATTAACCTTGCGGTACTTTTCCTCGTGAATCGCTAAGGGTAACGATGCAGACATACACCCCTTTCCTCCCTTCGCAGTTGAAGTTAAACGCCGTGAGCTGTTACCTCGTCCGCAATACCTGCACGTGTAATGAAACGATACAGTTCCGGAAAAGTTTGAAACAGTTTAACTTGTATAAAGTTAATTTGCTGGCCTACAAAAAATAGGAACAGGTTGGAGGTTTTGCAACATAAATATCCGTCGTGCCTCATTAAGGAAGAAGAAGTCGTCGACGCGCCATGTGGCCACGCTAGCTGCACGTAAAGACATTCCTCGTCTTATGGCACTAGGACACGCGAGCGTTGATAATTCTGACGTCCCCAGACCCACATGCTATTTCAACATTCATTATGCAGGCACAACAAAACACTTTTAAAAGTCCGCAAATTTGTCCCCGCATTTAAATGTGGCGTTTTTAAATACTGCAGTTTACAGGAGGCTACATATTAATGAGCACGCAAATGTACAGGCAGCAAGTATGGTAGTATTGATTTTGTTGAGTAAATAAAAGTTTAGGAAATTATCTTCGGTTGTTAAAACGAATTTATCCTTATCCTCTAAATTTTCACTTTACCCGCCTTCTAACTAGATATAAGTATAGGTGATACCACAATGGGGCACATATGGGGAACACTTCGCGCACATAGGAACACTGCGGTTCGTGTGGCGAAAAAAACAGTCTTTGAAAAAAGGGGTCAACAGGCTGGGGCAGGTACCTGGAGAGGATTCCATGGAAGTTTCTAAGACACCTTGAATTTTCTGGGAAATTCATAAGACGAAAGCCTACCAAATAAAACTTGTGGATCTCGTTAAAACACGTAATTTATGCCAAACACCTCTTTTTTCTTTTGAGTGAACCATTTCCGAGATGTTCTTTCTCATTTGTTTAAATTTGTCAAAAATTATACTTTTTACTTTCTCTACTGGTAAGTAGGGGAAGTATGGTATTCCACCCAAAAATTCGATGACAAGATTTCACCGGAAATATATGTTTTGAGACCCCCCCCCCCCGAGCATTTTTAGAAAAAGGCCCGTGTGTGTGTCTGTGGACAGCATAACTCAAAAACGAAAAGTCGGTTAAAAACCAAAGTTGGTGTTTAAGTTTAATGTCTTTCAAGGATGTGACGAAGATTTTGAAGAAAATAGCCCCACCCTAAACTACCCTTTACATGGAACATTTTTCGAAAATTTTTATTTTCTTGAAAATGGCTCTAACGATTTTGATTAAAATGTCATATGTTTGAGACATTTTTATGGAATATGAAATGTATATCTTGAATTTTCTGGCTATAGCCCCTGTAGTATTTACTCTGGACGACTTTTGCATAACTGGTAAACCGTTAGAGATAGGCATAGTCTTACTATACAAAACATGTAGATCTTGCTAAAATACACAATTTATGTCTGAATAAATTGTCTTGTAGGGTGAACCATTTCGGAGATATCCCTTGTTATGTTTCTGAGATTCGGAAAACTTAGAACTTTCGTGAAATGGATCATCGTTCATTTTTTTATATGTTAAGCGTGCAAAAGACAACAGAATCTCAAAGCTTTAAAAGATTTGACTATCGCTCAAAGCCTACTGTATTCTAACATTCCCCTTGCACCTACACGGAAATAAGCAATAAGATAAGTTGTACAAAAGTTTATGTTAACTAAAACGAAGAAGATATAGGAATAAGAGTTTTTAAGAATGGTTAGTACAAGAGTAGAGAAAGTCATGTGAGTGCAACACATAAGAGTTTGTCATAGAGGAATACGTATTCGTTTTTTCATTCCTTGGCCGTGCAAAGAGAACGGAATTTCAAAGATATCGCATGACAATCAACTTTTAAAAATTTCACTGTCGCTTAAAGCCTACTGTATTCCCCATCTACCAACTAGAATATTTGCAATATGATAATTTCTGAAAATGCTTATGTCGATTAAAATGTAGATGAGAAATAAGCATTTTAAAGATAGTGTGTATAAGAGTGAATATAGCTGCATATTTTTGCGAACACAGTTTCTCCAAATTGAGCCACATTAAAAGTCTGTATCGCAATATGTTGCACGACGATCACTTGGTGCATTTTCTAAGGCTATGTCAAAGACTGTTAGACTTCTTAAACGTAAGCAGTGTCAAAGAAATCACAAATGAACAGGTGTTTGCCGCAGAAGATTTGAAAGTGCTTTGGTAAATCAAACGCCACGTGCTTTGTTGTTTACTTTGTTCTCATATTCCTTAGACCTACAAGAAAGTATATAATAAAACAATTTTTGCATGAGTTTATCTCCATTAGCGTGAATGTAACAAAAGTTTTAGAACTGTTATTGTGGAAACCAATTTCTATGTTATGTAGCAGAAAGCTTTTGCATGCTTCATTGCATTAAGACATGCGCATAAGTTAAAGTTATGGTGTAATACGTCTAATACATTTTTAAAATTTTTGTTTCAGGTAAGGAAAAAAGGGGTTGAGAGAAAGAAATCACACTCAGTGAAGCATTCTTGCAATGTTTCTCAGCTCGGCATTAGTCCAGGAGTATTTCTTGTGGAACCTGTCCTTCTGGTATAGTGAGTATTTTTCTCAATGTTTGGTGTCCTGTTAATCTCGGGCATAGAAGTTCTAGGTAACGGCTCTGTAATAAACGAAAACTCTGATCAGATTTGATATATTTTTGAAGTAAAATGGTCTAAAGAAATACCAGAATAATATTTCATATGTGTGTGTGTGTGTGTGTGTGTTTGTGTGTGTGTGTGTGTGTGTGTGTGTGTGTGTGTGTGTGTGTGTGTAACACCTGAAAAATAAGTTTTAAGAAATATACGAACAATTTTCACAATTACCTCGGCTACGGGACTATTAGCGAACAAGTAAGAAGCATGTTTATGATTGCGGAAACAAATATACTGGCATTTCTAATGAACATTGGAGTGCAGTAGAAGCCCAAATTGCGCGGTCCAAAGTACCGCGGCTTCGGATTTAACGCGGGTGAAAGCATGTCTTCCGAAAATATATCGTACTTTTTATTTGTTTATTTTTGAAAGTTCAGTTTAAAATTTTCTTGTCCTCCGAAAATATTTCGTGCTTTTTATTTATTTATTTTTGAAAGTTTAAAGTTTTCTTTAAAGAGCGGTACTGGAATATGCCACAGCATTGTTAGGAATTTTCCGAAGTAACGAACGAGACCTGGAAGAAGATACGTAAGGGTTGCTCTCCAGTCCTGCAGCCGATCTTAATTTATAGTGAGCCACACATGCACACCTTTTGCGTGACCATCCGGAGCCTGTCTGTGCGACGGGCTAGGCTCGTGAGCACCAGTTCCATGGCCTGGGTCTTACACTGCACTCCGTTTTAGACAATGACCCAGTAGCTGTTGCTACACTACTGCGGTTTTGTTGCCAAAATTAATTTTAGTAAGCAAGTGTAAGATGTTTTTTATCTTGGCGGATTTGGAACAGTGTTGCTAGATTACCTTTTTAGTAACAAGTTTTTACCGGGTTTAATTTTTAGCTGTTTGAACTGCTGTCATTTTAGGCCTTTTAACTTCCGTTTTTAGTTACTTTAACTTTCACGTTTTAACTTTTTAGTGGTGAGTTTTTGTTTGCTTGTTTTTTTTATTTTGGACTAGGGTGCTAATGACCTAGTTGTCGACGGGCACTTAAACACCATTACTCACTCACTCAATTTATAGTGCATGCAGTTACACTGTACCCATTTTGCGCTAACCTAATTTTGCATTGTCTTAAAGAAATCAGCAAGTTTTATTTGGCGGTGTAATTAACGGTTTTTTTTTTTTTTTTTTTTTTTTCTTCTTCGCATATTGCTTGATTGTAGCAAGGTGGAGATGAATACTCTTCGATTGATTTTGCTCTTCCTTAAACAGAATCATCGTGTGTATCATACTTATCACTTCACTAACATGCAGAATATTGTACTGATGTGTAATTGCATTTAAACATGATTTGCTTTACTGTATATTGCATAATTTACAATATACTGTAGCTTATTATGGCGCGGGATTGATTTTTGCCACTTCTAGGCTCACATTTTATTACAACGCGGGGCGAAAGCTTGTCTCCCAACAGCCACATTATTTGGGGGTTCTACTTTCTGTAGCCTTAAGCTATCTAGTAAGAATTTACTGAACGTGATTGCCTAGCTTTTGCAGCCAATAATATTTGAACACAAAATTAGACTCTTCAGAATGAAAGCATGCACCGTGACTTTTGGACATTGTTGATTTATCACTAATTTTAGCGGTAATATTGATGGAACATAAGATGTTTTCGTGAAATATCAATGGCCATGCATCTTTTTACACGAAAATATAGTTCTGCACACTTAAATGTTCTAGTAGCTTCGGTTCTGTTATTTACCATCCCACACTGACTGGATGATGTTTTAATAGCCGTTCCACGTTCCTAATTCACACTACATACTTTTTGCGCCCATTAGGAAGTTAAATGTATACGTTCCCAATTGCATTGTTTGCACAAGAACTTCTGGTAAGTGTGACACATGTCTTTTGCACACAAAATGTTCTAATATTTCTGTTTTATAGTACTGCTGTTTTCTCGTAACTGGTTTAAGGCAATTCTAGAAGTTCCCCATTGGAAATTCGCTGAGTTCTGCTCTATTATGTCTCGACCAAAATGCATTGTACCCGTACGTGCGAAAACGTTGACTGCCAAGAAAGCGGTCGAAGTCAGCTTGTGCAACGAAAACCAACTACAACAAATTACTGCGGTTTGCTTCGAATGCCTTTCTCAGCAGTCAGCCCCCATTCACACTTACGGAACGCGAGCAGCGTACCCAAGAAAATGCTGAACTCCTACCCAGGCTTGAAGCGCTTCAGATGATATTCCGTTCATCAAACTTGAGGCTGAAACATTGAGAGTTCATGTAGTTTTCAGGCCTATGGCGGTTTTTCATTTTCACTTTCTCTACCTCCTATCCATATTAGGTAAGGGAAACTATTGTATTTCACAAAAGTATGACGAGTAATTTCGCCTCGACATGTGTTGTGGCCACTGAATAAACAAAAATGTCTTGTATTCACATTATTTTCTCTACTCTTGTTCTGACTATTCGTACAAGCTCTTATTCCTCTATCTTCATGTTACTCGAGATAAACAGTTGGCAATTTTCTTCTAGGTTCAAGCGTAATATGGGAATACAGTAGGCTTTGAGCGAGTCAAATCTTTTAAAGCTTTGAAACTCCGTTTTCATTGAACGGCCAAGAGTTAACGAGAATAACGACCTTCCATTTGAGTATTGCAAAACTCTCACAAATAACGAAATGGTTCACTACAAAAATGCATTTTGTACATAAATTGTTTATTTTAACGAGAGATCCAGTGTTTGTACAGTAAGATTTATTCCACCTCTTACGGGTAACCAGGTATGTAAATAAAGTTTGTTCTATAACGAGAAAATTCAAAATATATATTTCATTTGTCTAAATCTATCTTAAACTTTTGACATTTAAATAAAATCGTTGAAGAATTTTCTTCAAAATCTTCATGACACATCCAAAGACATTTAACTATCAACTTTCGTTTTTAACCGACTTTTCGTTTTTTAATTATGCTAATGGCGGGTGCGCACACATGCACGCACCTTTTTTCTAAAAATACTTTTTTTTTATATCAGGTCTTGACATCGAATCTTTGGGTCGAATACAATACTTCCCCTACTTAATGTACGTAGTAGAGAGAGTAAAAAATGAGGTTTTAGAAAAATGACCGTGCTCACGTTAAAGGGTATTATCACGGATAAATACCTTACTTGGTATAGATGTTCATTATCTTCCAAATATGCGACACGAAGTTTTTGGAAAGAATCCCCCAACCCAAGCTACACATTACATGTAAACATTTTGAATCTCTTGATTTGCTCCAACGATTTTGATTAAAATTACATATATTCAAAACCATTACACTGACAGACGAAATGTATATCTTGAATTTTCTGTAAAGTCAATTTCATTTGGCAGCAATTTTGTGTAATTTTGAGTATGATAAACCATAAGATGCAAACAAAATTTGGTGTATGAAAATGTAGGTCTCCTTAAAACAAATTAATTTTCTGTAGCATCAGCCATAATTTAGATACTCGATATTATTCAGTAGTTCTCACGATGCCATGAAGAAAGTGCAGGTACAAGATTACTTTTGACTTTCGTACTGCATTTTAGATCACCGGTGTACCAGCAACAAAATTTGCAATGAAAGTATTTCTGCAAATGCTTATATTAGATCAACATTACAGAAAAATCAGCTTTCCTAAGTATTGTTTCAGATTTGTTTTCTTTCGTTGTGTCTCTTTTTTAATGTCTTCATATGGATGGGAAAATGCTAAGTAGAGCTTTATGGTAAACTTTCGCTTTAAATTTTGCTGGGAGCATTGGATGGGTGCTTATTCAGGAAATATGAAAGCTAATTTCTTTCTCATTTTGTATGTTTTTTCCGCCGAGGCTTCACGAATTGCTTATTTACGCATGTTTGCTTACATGACGTTCCATAAATTGAGGACTTAAAGCAACTGTTGCCTCATGTAACGAAAACAACATGAATATTTAGAAGGTTGACATTTTGTGGCTAGAAAAAGACCAAAAAGAGCGCTACCTTCAGCTTCCTTATCGCTTGAATGCACATTTTTACAGCGTAAATGCTCTCTCTTCGGTTTTTTTTCCCCGCTTTACCCCATCGCACCAACCAAGCTGAGATAGGAACATGACGCGAAGTGACAAACCTGTTTACATTTGGAAGCGATAATGTCGTATGTGTTTTGTTATCCGACGTCTATATTGCCTCACATTTTCACAAAACAGCAAAACATTAGTGCTAGCCGGTGTATACCGATCAAAATGAAAACGCACGGTTGGCTAATCAATAAGTAATGCATACTTAATGAAACTATGCTCTGGAGGTTACCGATAATAGTGTTTTTTATTTTTGCAGCTGCTAAAATGAATGTACCGGAAATTTGACATGGAAAGTTACAAAGTGCTCCACAGCCATGATCTATTTGGCCTTAATTTACCGTGAAATTAATTAACTTTACTTGACGTAACCTCAGAAGCAACTTTGTCACATTTGTGAAGAAAGAAAATCTGACGTGTGCACTCACATTAATTTCTCTGCTCACTCTTGTACGAATTATTCTTAAAAACAGCTTATTCCTCTAATTCAGCGATGTCCAACGGGGAAGTTGGATTTACCCCTTCCACTTTATGCGGACTGTGCCACTCTGTTGACCTCAGACGTGCTTTGTGTTGCAGTGGCGGTTTAGTTATATGCACGCTCCATTTGATTTACCAGAGCACTTTAAAATCTAATGCAATAAACATGTGTCTTCTTTGGTACTGCTTGCGTTTAAAAAGTCTCAATATTTGGCGACAAAATCTAAGTGAATAGTCCTATTGCGATACAGATTTTCAATATTATTCAATTTGGAGAGACTGTTCGCAAGTATATGTAGAACTATACTTACTCTTATACACACTATTTTTGCAAATGTTTATTTATCTACTACATTTCAGTCGACACAAGCATTTTTCGGAAATTATCTGGTTGCTAATTTTCTTTTTGGTGCAAGAAGAATATACGAATACAGTAGACTTTAAACGGTAGTGAAATGTTTTAAGAACTGGTTGCTATGCGATGCCTTTGGAATTCCGTTCTCTTTGCTAGGCCAAGAGGTAAAAAAGCTAATAGTACTATTCCTATTTAAGAAAATTAAAAGTATTGAGAAATTCAAATCAATAATAAAGAATGTCTCTGAAATGAATTCACTCAAGAGAAAAAAATCCTATGTGTTGCACTCACATGACTTTCTCTACTCTTGAACTAACCATCCTTACAAACTCTTATCCTATATCTTCTTCGTGTTAGTTAAGATAAACATTTGTGCAAATTATCTTATTGCTTATTTCCTTGTAGGTGCAAGGGAATGTTAGAATACAGTAGGCTTTGTGCGATTGTCAAATGTTTTAAAGCTTTGAGATTCTGTTGTCTTTGCACACCTAACATATAAAAAAAAGAACAACGATGATCCATTTCACGAAAGTTCTAAGTTTTTCGAAACTAAAACACATAAAAAGGAATATCTCCGAAATGGTTCACCCTACAAGAAAATTTATTGAGACATAAATTGTGTATTTTAGTAAGATCTACATTTTTGTATAGTACGATTTGGTCTATCTCTAACGGTTTACCAGTTATGCAAAAGTCGTCCACAGTAAATACGACTACAGCGGCTATAGCCATAAAATTCAAGATATTCATTTCATTTGTCATAAACACATGACATTTTAATCAAAATCGTTAGAGCCATTTTCAAGAAAATCAAAATTTTCGAAGACTTTCCATGTAAAGGGTAGTTTAGGGTGGGGCTATTTTCTTCAAAATCTTCGTGTCGCATCCTTGAAAGACATTAAACTTAAATACCAACTTTGGTTTTTAACCTATTTTTCGTTTTTGAGTTATGCTGTCCACAGACTGACACACACATGGACCTTTTTCTAAAAATGCTTTTTTTGGATCCAGGGGGCCTCAAAACATATATTCCCGGTGAAATCTCATTTTTGGGTGGAATACAATACTTCCCCTACTTAAGAGTAGAGAAATTGAAAATAAGCATTTGACATAAATTGTGTGTTTTAACGGGTTCACATTTTTTATTGAGTAAGCTTTTGTCTGTCTTTTGTTTACCATTTATGCATCAATCATTCAGAGTGAAGGATCTTTTGAGGACATTCCCAGAAAATTCAAGATATGACTTAAACTGCCGTGGAATCGCCTGTTTCTGTCCGTTACTGGATACTGACTGGTTGTGAGTCTACAGGCACTAGCTGATTCACCTCTGACTGAAAGCGGGGACGGGGAATAGCAGACGTAAGCGTCTCGAAAGAGACATGGTTGGACATCGCTGCTTTAATTCATGTTAATTGAGATAAATGTAAGCAGATAATTATGGTTGTATTACATATTTCCATATGGATACAATGGTAATTGGAAAGTACAGTAGGCTTAAGCGATAATCAGATATTTAAGAGCTGGTCGCTTTGTGATGACTTTGGAATTGCATTCTCTTAGCATAAACAGGGATTAAATTGAAGTACTTCCATTTAGGAAAGGTGTAAATATTGCCTTATATGAACACGGTTTTTGTAACACAAAAGCACAAGAAATTTTCAGACACCTATAAGATGTGCCATCACAGCTAGCAGAAAGGTAACAGCTTAATTTAACATCGCTTCGGATGACAAAAATGACCTATGTTAAAAATGCATTAATAAAACAATTTATACTTGATCGTAGGAGTATGTTTTGAACAGTGCAAAAATACTTTTCACCACAAATGATTTAGCTGCGAAGCTGAACGTCAGCATTTTATTTTCACAGGCAAAGAAATGTGCTGCGTTCTGTTGGTTCTACAATGACGGAGAGATGCTGTCACTCATGTCGCTTCTGCATCTTCTGCGAACATCCGGATGGATATTCGTGTTCAACAACTCACACCACTTTTATGTACTTCGGCTTTCCTTGTTTTATTGCAGTCAGTAAAACAAGGTACTCCTGATGGTTGTTGGACAGCTCTCGTAAATTCAAGAACTTTTTGTAAAAGGACAGCACACGAGCCACAACTTAAGGGTCAGAACTGAACTTTTTGCGTCACATGCTAAAAGCTTCCTCCATTGAGTCGAGATTTTGTGGGAATCGGAGTTATGCAGGAAACGAGAGGCGCAAGTGGAAGAGCAAAAAGTGGCATTTGTTGAGCGTTAACTTGGCTGATGATCGCATTGATGCTTCCAGCGGACTGTAATGCATCTTCTTCGTGCAGGGTTGAAGCATTAGTAGTTCCAGGGAAAGCTTTTGCTCCCTTGGGATATTTCACTGGCTGTTATGTTGGCTCCATGTTTGGGAAGGTACAAAGGTGCTGTGCTGAAATTAGTTTTATTGATGTACGGGTGAAATCACTAAAGTTTACCCTTTGATAAAACATTTATTTTGCATAGAATACCAAACAGATCATTTCGCATTGATATATCTACTGTTAATTTACAGCCTATTTCTTGAAATGTTCGTTTTCAAAGTTAAGAAAAGTTATGGGGGCTTTAGATCCAAAGGCTTCATCGCAGAGTTCATTGGCATACTAAGGTCTGTGGTTCACCACTGCAGGGATACCACCGGCCGATGGACAAAACGATTTACATAGTGCGAACAGATCATTTTTCTGTATTTCTTCTAGGTTAAAGCAGAAACTGAACTAGTGTTATAGGTGATATACGGCTCGCTACCAATGCTTCCTGGTTAGTGCGCAACCATCAGTACATCAAGAACTAGGCCTTCTTCCTTCCGTTTCTTCTTTCGCCTGCAGGAGGTTTCTGGAGTATTGTGGAAAATAATTGAAATGTCCGAACACGCCGACCAACACGCCTCTGCAAACGCCTGCCCTAAGATATCCTGCTCAGTTCGACCTCAAGCTCCGAAGACTCCGACCTTAAGTTTCTCACAGATTGATCCATTGCACGCTTGCATTGTCTCTGTGATCTATTTTGTTACTTCCTCTTTTGTGAGACACACTGTAGTTATGTTTGGGGAACTACAATGATTAGGCAATCTTTACGCCTTTATAGTTTATCCTTCCTTTCTATATATTGTTCTCCCAACTCTGTAAAGCATTGTTGCTGATCGATCTTAAATGAATAACTAAAAAATTCCGGTGTCATGAATGTGCAGTATTTCATAAACAGGATACATGATGCCGCACTTTTACAGGCAGAAAGGTTGGTCAACATGAAAATAAACAGGTCCAAGGTATATAATATATGCCGTTTGCAAAGCGTAATGCAGCAATAATTGGATGTCATTATCCTAAGAACAATCCTAAGGGTTTCTTGCTCGTTAAACCAGCAGGAAGCAACCTCCAGTAATGATGTAGCGAATCTGATAACGTGTAAAGGGGCATTAAAAAATTAATAACCCACCCTCAACTCTGAAATGCGTACATTTGAATGTTAGTTTACAATTGGACTGATAACTGCGTTGTTGCAGGCTGAGCTGTAATTGAATTTTGGGTAATGAAAACATCCATAAACCCTTTTGGCTAGCAACAAGTTCGTTTTAATTTTGGCTTTAGTCTCATTTCTTTTGCAGTCGATTGGAAAGACGCTGGCTCAGATAATAATCAAAGGTCTCAAGAAGTACAGACATGTCTCCCGGGTCTGTCGAATGGTCCTTCATCAAAGAAGCCGTTCATTTCGCATGATAAAATCTTTGCAACACTACTCATTCAGCTAATGATAAAACTATCATTAAGTATGAGAAGTATGTTGCTCCAATATGAGCAATGTATGCATCTACAGAAGTCTGAAAATTTCCTAACAAATGACCTAAATCGATCAAACGATTCTCCAGCTAGAGGTAACCGAATACAGATCATTCTATAATTGGATTCCTGTGTCACAATCAAAGCTGAGGTGGCGGTGTCATTGAATATACATGTGTGATAATTGAATCAAAATATATTTCTAATAAATAATTTGTCCCTAAAAGATTAAAGTATCACGAAATTATATGACCCCATCACAGTGTCGGCAGGCCCTGGTCCGATATGGACTGTAGTGTCACGTGTTTAACTTTTTAATCACACTCTTGCCTGCATTATCGAAGAATTCTCCCTGGATTAACGGTTAACAAGCTAGTTTGTAGTTCCCATAGTGGCTGTTTTGAAGCTGGTGCAGAGCGATGACATGGCTTCCTTCGGAAATGAAGTGAAGCAAAGCCCTTAGTCATACTAGATGCGTGAATATGGCTGCGTAAAGGAACTCAAACCTGAGGTAAGAGTCCCCGGGGAAAGTTTGTCGGACCAAAGCCCAACTTTTGCAGCATGGTGAAGAACTTGATGAATAATATGCGGATTTTGGGTTAACCAGAATTGTATTCGGAGATAGGGAATGCGTAATGTTGCGTACATATGACTTGCCGGACGTTAACGCGTATTTCTGGCGGAGAGCATGCCGGTCCTATCTCGGTCCGATGATGTACTTGGCGTATTTAAAATGCCAGTCCACAGAAACTATTAATGGACAAGCACAATGATATTAATATGCACGCCAAACTTTATAAACTTTTATAAACTTTTTCTCGCAAACATGTTTCAGCACTCTTCCATACTCGAAATGCTCCATACGATGTAACTTTTTACTAATTATTTTCAAAATGTATTTCAGTCTCAGGAGTATGTGCAACAAAATGACCATATACCATGTTTTTATTAATAATGCTCCAAATTTGAGAAAAAATTTAACTTTTTAAACGTAAAAAAGTTTAACTACAAAGAGCAATTCTAATTTGTCTGAAATAATTAGGGTACAAATGAGGATCTTTTTGTAAACTCATTTATTGTGCAGCCTGAATTTTAGATGTGAATATTGTTTTAAATACATCGTGTGCGCACGTGAATTTACAAGTTCATGTTTTAATAATCATACCAACTAGAATCTTGAAACATGGAAAAACATTACTGTTAGTATCTCTGATTTGCAAACATTTCAAAAAGATATCTTACATATTGGTATTTCACATATGCGTTACGTTAATCAGTCATGTGAGATGAAGTTTCAGCACAAAACTCGAGCTTCAAGAGCGCTTTAATTGAAAGCGCGGAATTGTTTGAACGTCCATATCGAACGTATATTAAAATAGTATTAGAGACAGTGTATTCACTTCGGACAGACGCAATTGTCCCTTGTGAGGTTTTCATTTTGAGCAAGTATCGTTCACAATGAATTGATAGCACGGTTTACTGTATATATTCATTATCGGAGTTGCTGTGCTGGGAGAATTCTCTTCCATCTAAGCATTAATGGCCGTTTGATGCAGGAATATGCGTCGTTAGTTTATTCCCTGTGTGTGAAACACAGGATCATTAGCGCACACAAGTAAAATGAAAATTAAAAGAGATAGTTACGCGAAATCGACAACCGCCGGTTTTTAGAAAACACAACCCTTTTGGTTCATTAAGGTGAAATTTCAGAAATGCAACCCATGCCAGCGGCTTGAAAATTAAACCATTTAGTACATTAACCTATGGCTGGAATATTTATTACTCTCTTAATCACCTACATGCTTAATCTGTAAGGCTCGCATTCGGCAGCTCCTGGGTTTGTTTCCCTTTGGGCTGAACACAGATGTTTTCGTAGTTTCTCCAAATCCATAGACACGTGATGGTGTGGTTCCATTGCTTCCATAATTTCATGCTCACATTCTTTTTCTGTCTTTCTTTGTTTTCTGTTTCATATGTTTAAGTTTTGTATTAAGGTTTTTAGGACCAGGCGACGGTTGATATGTTGGTGGATTTGTGCTGTGAAGAGATTTCTCCCTGACGGTTGGGGCACCTTCCTTGCTGGAAGTGGTTTAGTCAAACAAACATAAAAAGTGGCCTATCGCAGTAACTCTCCAGTTTTGAACGGATTAAAAATGGGTCTATGCCAAAAACAAAGAAAAACTGCTTGTTGTGGCTGTGAAGGCTGTGAAGTTACAGAAGACGAAATCGATTACGTAGCTGGTCCTTATGCATTATGAAGACTTACTGAAATATTTCGTGATACAGAAGGTTGTTTTCTTTCTCTACTACGTAAAATATATGTTTTGAGGCCACCTGAATAAAAAAATAACGGTCCGCCGTGTGTGTGTGTGTGTGTGTGTGTGTGTGTGTGTGTGTGTGTGTGTGTGTGTGTGTACCATAACTCAAAAACGAAGAGTCGGTTAAAACCGAAGTTGGTATCCCTAAACAACCCTTTACGTGGGAATTCTTTCGGAAATTTTGATTTTCTCAAAAATAGCCAACAATTTTGATTAAAATGTCATGTTTTAAGATATTTTTATGGCAGATGAAATATACTTTTTAATTTCCTAGCTATAGCCTATGTAGTCATGTTTACTCTTGATGACTTGCATAACTGTTAAAGCGCAAGACAGACCAAATCTTCTTGTAGAAAAATTGCACACAGTCTATGTCCAGATGCACTGTTTCGTGAAGTGACCTATTTTGGAATTCCTTGTTAGTTTTGCGAGTCCCTGACAGGAATTTGCTGCCCTTATCTGTTTGGAAACAGTGCGACGAGGACCGCGAGTGTGAGAGACAGACTATACTATATAAGGAGTAAAGCAATTTAAAAAAAAAAGGTCCTACTGTCATAAACAAGAAGGATGAGGGGAGGGGCCGTGTCTAAACGGCAATTTCTCCCCGCACCTCATACCCCGGACGCTCGTGAGCGCCAGTCCGTTGGCCTGGGCCTTACACTGTGGTCAGTTTTAGGCAACGACCCAGTATCTGTAAATGCAGTGCTGCGGTTTTGTTCCACAATTGATTTTATGAAGCAAGTGTAAGGTTATTTTATTTCAGAGATTTTAGCCCTTTAGATTGCCGTATTTTTTTTTATTTACTTTTTTTTTTAACGTTTTAGTGGTTTTTTTTTTTTTTTTTTTTTTTTTTTTTTTTTTTTTTTTTTTTTTTTTTACTACTTTGTAGCAATTTTAAGTTTCTGTTTTTTAGCATTTTAAATGGAACGTTTGAATAGTTGTTTAGCTGCTTTTATCTATTTTAACCTTAGATTTTTAGTTTTTAATTGGTGATGTTTTAACACTTGACCGTACGTAATTTTACTTTTGGACTCGGGGCCCTAATGACCAAGTTGTCGACGGGCCCTTAAACCCAACACACTCACTCATACCCCGGGAGTTCTTTTGCTGCGGGAAACTGCAGTGTCCCTCATACATGAAGATTTTAAAAGGATTTGTTTCGGTCAAATGCATTGAATTTCACACTCCGCAAACTAATATTGCTTGCCTGTTAGAAACGTTTAGTTCTTCCTGGCTTGTCGGCCGTGGTCTAGAAGGCATTGTAGAGCCAACGTTTCGCCAAGTACTGCGCTTGGCATCATCAGGGTAACACGATCCGCTGTCTGCACTGGTCAGAGTTTGAATGTGGAAGCAGAGAGAGAGAGTGGAAGAAAAGACCGTTAACGTCCGTTAGGATTATTTATATGGTGGGGGTGGGCGGGGTACTGTTGCGCTGTACGGTGGTGATTGGTTAGTTGTAATATTGTATTTTATTGTATTGTATTGGCTAGTTGTAGTATTGCTTGCTTTCATAATGATAGCAAGCCTGAAATGCCATGCCATGCGTTTTGCCTGCCTAGTTATAAAAACATCTGAACAGTGTATCCGCTTGTTGCATATAACCACATCCATATTGCTTAATCTAAAATTATTTCAAGGCAATAATTTATGCTGAATGTAGTGATGTGTCAGACAATCATGCAGTTCTTCAAATCTTCAACTTCCCATCATGGGGTTTTCTAATCTTTCTCGTTTCATATAGGAATAGGAGAGTGCGTTCCTTCCTAACCTAACTGTACCGTTAATAATGTCATTATTATGTTTTCTAAAACAGGTTCCAGGCGAAGTCTGCAGTACTGTTGGTTATTTTCCCTCTCTTTTGCTTATCATTATTAACGATAACGAGCGCTCTTTACTAGTTTGGTTCGGAGCACATGAATTTTTCATGTTTCTAGAGGTTTACGCTCTTTAATGAGAAAAAGATATGGCAAATTCATCATATATTTTGACCGAAACTGAATTATATCTCGGACCTCCTGGGTTTCGAGTGCTTTCCGCCTTTCTTTGTTAAAATATTCATAGATAGATATTATCTCTTCACGAACTTTGGTAGCAGTATAGGGTTCGCTGCAGGTAGCTCTTGCGTGAAATTTAAAGTTTGCGGCGTCGTTATTTTCAGCGACGTATAATTAATTGACAGAAGGGACTGTATATTTTGCATTACAGAGATGCACGTTATCCAAGAAAGGTAAGTTAGTATAATGGGAATTTTAAAGCCACTGATACACCGCTAATCTACAGTGTGTTCGTATATCGCCCGGGCCGCCCCGCGGTAATAACCTTAGAGCAGTGAAACAACTTCCGATAAATGGATAACATCCTATCGCTGTAGCTTTACGCAATTTTTTAAGCGGGACCCTGTTCCTCTTTGTCCGCTGTGCGACAATCTTTCGTCAGCCTGTCACGTGCTGCTAGAATGTGTTTGCCTAGCACACCTTCGAGACACTGCAGCCTGTTGGACTCGCAGAGGCCCTGACGGACGATAAACAAGCAGTATTTTTTTTTTTTTTTTTTTTTAATTTTTAGATTAATTAAGTAGAATATAAGGATTTAGAATTTTGAATGGAAAAATTTGAGACTAAAAATTAAAATTAAATTAGTTTAAAGAACTAAAAAGAACCACGCTTTTATAAGAAACCTATCTAACAAGCAGAAAAATTAAGTATGAAGAGTTTGTTCTATAGCGGTATAAAGTCAACTAGTTCATTATATTTCAAAATTTTGTAGGTAATAAGTTTGAAATAAAAACTACTTTAGCAACAAAACTCCAGCGCAACAGCTCATTAAGGACCAAGGCTTGCCACCCAGCCGCTGCGTGCCAGCCCTCCCGGGCAGTTATGCGGGCTTCTCAACCTAAAAACTAATTTATATTAACAAAATATTTTGTAAAATAGCGTGGCTGTCTGACATCAAATGTTAACAATAGTTCATTGGTAGCTATTTATAGTAGTAAAGATTTATTATATATTTAAACGAGCAACTCTGTGTGTGTGTGTGTGTGTGTGTGTGTGAGGGGGGGAGGGGGAGGGGTGTGTGTGTGTGTGTTCCGCTCAACTTGGAAAAGGCTCTAACGATTTTGATCAAATTTTGTACTCAGACAGGGTTTTTCTTATAAGTTTGTCATTCCTGAAAAAAACTCAATTTACGCGTAAGTCACAACTATTTTGGGCATAATTCTGTTAATGGGGCAATTTCAACAAACAAGCCAGCAATGCGAAATTTTGTCAGTGGATGTGAATAATTAGCGATGCGATTTAGGGGGTAATTAGTTAGCCCAGTGTAGCTATGTGGTTAAGGTTATGTTGAAACCCACCAACAAGTACACCGTTGGCTCAAGGAAATGAGATATTTCTACGTGGAGAGGTACAATTTCTATGTACTTACAAGGTTCTGAGAATTAGAATGGTCAAAAAAAAAAATCGAAGCTTTAGTGTAGCATGATGTAACGGTAATGTTTTATAGGCGAATTAGTAGCTTAAGATCAATAAGATAAACTGGGAGTGATGCACGTAAGCATGTAGAGAATATATTTCTAAAATTCGCGTTCAAATGCGAGTGTTACAGCTTTACAGAAGTGTTTACTGTGGTCGATTATTTATTGACAGCTCCAGCACTTAGAGACCGTTCTCGGTTTATAAAGATTTACCGGTCACCGTCAGGGAACCTACAGCTGAGGTTTTCTGCGAATCAATTTCTTATCACGGAAACATGTTTGTTAACCGTAAAGTCCGGATAAGTCAGAATTTAGTGGATATAATTCAATAGTTATAATTTCGTGTGATCAGTTTCAGAAACATTTTAATTCTTCAAGTTCAACATTGGGCAACTAACTTCAAAGAGATCATTGTTAGCCTCCATTAAATTTATTAGTAACTGGGTTGTTTATCCTCATACCCGTCGAGCATTCCCAGAGATAAAGCTCTCTTAGTTCATCCCTGGAGCAGCTGATAGCAAATACACAGAATAACGAGAGCTGGAGACGGCGGTTAATCCTCCATTACGAATTATTTTGCTACATAAGGCCTTATTTCTCCGATTTCCAAACCAATTTTATATCCATGTCACAAGCACCTTAAGGGAAGAGATTCAAATAGCTTTGATCATTAAGGGGAAAAAATGGACTGGCCATCCATTAAAAACCGAATGTTAGAAACTCGAACATCGACCGGCAGCCAAGTATACATATGGTAAAGGATGGGGAGAGCTCACTTAAAATAAATGGTGTGATGTCCAACCTGGATAGTAATGATGATGGGATTGCATTGTATTGCAACTGCATAGATTTTACTTTCTACAAAGAAGGACACTACAATGAATTAATATGGTATGATATAAGATAGGTAAAAATATTTGTATTATATTATTGAAGGCTATAGTAACATTAAAATAACAAAAACGTCATTATATTATCCTAAAAGCTTGGCTTACCATATCAGTGTACTCAAGGCAACACGGGTTAAAGGTGACGCACATAACACATTAAGTGATATTGTTTTTTTTTTTTTTTTTTTTTTTTTGGGGGGGGGATTATAAGCCAGAAATAATTGGTTTACACGAATATCTTGTTTTGTTAAATTTGTCTGCGCAGGTTCAAAAGTGAAGCTTTGTCTGGGTTCGCTCGACGACTATATAGCTGTATAGTATTGCAGAGTTTATTTCCGATTGTGAGTTTTTTTAGGAAAGGGCTGTAGATTTGCGTTACCATTCCGATATATCATGGCGATATGACGGTGGTCCTAGCAATGTTTTGAAAAGTGACACGTATGAAGGGACGTGGTGGATCAGATTCCGAAATTGCACTGTCAGATCCAATGCGTCGATGTATCGTCGAAGGAAATAGTGGAGTTTATACAGAGCGTCTGGAAGATACGGCAGTGCAGCTTGTAGCGAGAATCCAAGCGTTGTTCGGTGACATGTTGGAGCTAGTCTGTCAGCCTGTCAAGCCAAGTGCGATGTGTACCCGCTAACAGCTAGGCTACTCGACACATTACCTGCCCGAATGTCTAGGGTTTACATTCCGTGTATAACCCCTCCTCGTTCCATTTGCATAGAAACAGTTACTGTGGCTTTCTGCATTAATGGAACAGTCGAGTCGAGTATGTTTGTATTCCACTTGCGGCACGGCTGATGTACACGAGCCCTTGATGGGGGTTCGCTGTCGATGGGCATCAGCTGCTTTTTGCTTACTCTCTGAACCTGTAGCGACGGTGGGAATGGCCTCTTCTTCTGCTTGACAAAAACAAAAGTAAAGGTTAAATTTATTGTTATTTGAAAATCGAACGTGACTCTAAGGGCACTTTAGGCTAGTGTGAGGGGGGACTTTCAAAAGCATGGCTTACTTTTTACTTTCTCTACTGGTAAGTAGGGGAAGTATTGTATTCCACCCACAATTTCGATGTAGAGATTTCACCGGAAATATGTTTTGAGATCCCCTGAATCCAAAAAAAGCATTTTAAGAAAAAGGTCCGTGTGTGTGTCTGTGTGTCTGTCAGTCTGTGGACAAAAACGAAAACTCGGTTAAAAACCAATGTTGGTATTTAAGTTTAATGTCTTTCAAGGATGCGACACGAAGATTTTGAAGAAAATATAGCCCCACCCTAAACTACCCTTTACATGGAAAATTTTTCGAAATTTTTATTTTCTTGAAAATGGCTCTAACGATTTTGATTAAAATGTCATATGTTTGAGATATTTTTATGGAATATGAAATGTATATCTTGAATTTTCTGGCTATAGCCCCTGTAGTATTTACTCTGGACGACTTTTGCATAACTGGTAAACCGTTAGAGATAGACCTAGTCATACTATACAAAAAAATGTAGATCTTGCTAAAATACACAATTTATGTCTGAATAAATTGTCTTGTAGGGTGAACCATTTCGGAGATATCCCTTGTTATGTGTGTGAGTTTCGGAAAACTTAGAACTTTCGTGAAATGGATCATCGTTCATTTTTTTATATGTTAAGCGTGCAAAGGCAACAGAATCTCAAAGCTTTAAAAGATTTGACTATCGCTCAAAGCCTACTGTATTCTAACATTCCCCTTGCACCTACACGGAAATAAGCAATAAGATAAGTTGTACAAAAGTTTATGTTAACTAAAACGAAGAAGATATAGGAATAAGAGTTTGTAAGAATACTTAGTACAAGAGTAGAGAAAGTCATGTGAGTACAACACATCAGATTTTTATCTCTAACACTTACCTGCTAGGCAGAGAATATATTATACTCCACCAAAAATATTTGATAGGGAGATTTCACCCAAATACATGTTTTGAGGCGCCGTGATTTTTTTTAAGGAAAATATAATTAAAAAGAACAAAATGTCGTGTACACCAAATTTAGTATTGAGGTTCAGCATCTTCCAAACATATACGAGGATTTTCTAGAAAATCCCCGACCACAAATTGCGCTTTATATGGAAAATGTTTCCAAATATCCAATTTTCCAAGAATGGCTCTGACGATTTTGATTAAAATACCAATGTTTAAGAGATTTTCATGACAAATCAGATGTATACATTGAAGTTTCTGGGAATAGCCTTTTAACTCCTCTTTATTCTGAAGGAATTTGATATAATTTTAAGACACAAGAGATGGTCGAAAGTTTATTACAGAAATCCGAGATCTTCTTTGTTGTTAATATATTCAAATATTGTGTTGATCGTGCATTGCACAATGGGCAACGAGCAAGAAATTTCAAAGAAACCATCACATACCTAGCTATCAGCTTTTGTAAAAAGCTATCGTCTTTATGTACTGTATCCTTCTGCTACATTATCCCTTATTCGAGCTCTAAGAAACCTCTCTCCGCTAATGGCGCACTATACACCAATCTTTTCGTCATGAAGGAGTACTGAACAGTATTAGGTTCTGAGTTATAGGGACAATTTTTTTCCTAGCAACAGTTGACGCCCGTACATACGTGAATGCCATTTCACCCCCCCCCCCCTTCCTTTTTTTTAGAGAATTAACTGTCGGGGAGCGTGATTTTGCCTTTTTTCAACAAGACTGCGGCACAGCTTATACGTCCAATCTTTCCATGAGAACAATTGAATGTATGTTCAGGACACAATTATTAGCAGAGATTTGTGACCCGCTCGGTTCCTCAGTGCAAGCCCCTGCGATTTGTTTCTCTGGGGTAACTTAAAATATAAAGTGTAAAAGACAAACCCACACACCTTGGAAGAATTAAAACAAAGTATCCCCCAGGAAATTGCCAGCATTTCTCAACGTGATAGTGTTCTAAAGAGGTGCCAAAAATGCGTGGACAACGACGGTGGCCAGTTTAAGCATTTCCTTTCATAATGTTGATGAGTGGTGCCAATTAGCAGAGAGAAATACCCAAGTATGTACAATAAGTACATGCAGCTGAAGCTATACTGTCATATAAAGCAATTACCCTGGTTACATTCTTTAAGAAATCTGACATGTTGCACTCATGTGACATTCTCTACTCACTCTTATGCAAACTATTCTTGCAAATGTATATGCCTTTATCTACTTCATGTTAATCGAAATAAACATTTGTAAAGTTATATTATTGCTAATTTTGTTGTAGCCACAAAATGAACATGGAAATACAGACTAAGTGATAATACGAGTAAAATGTTTTAAAGCTGGTCGCAATGCGATGGCTTTGAAATTCCGTTCTCTTTGCACGGGCAAGAGTTAAAATGAATAACGACCTCCCATTCTAGAAAAGTGTAAGGGTTGGAAAATTCAGGCAAATAACAAGGAATGTCTCCGAATTGGATCACTCCACTAAGAAACACATTGGACGTGCAGTGTGTGTTTTAACAAGATCTGCCTTTTTGTGTAGCGAGATTTTGTCTCTTACGCTTACGGTTCACCAGTTATGCATCATCAGGAGTAAATAGGACTACAGTGGCTATAGCCAGAAAATTAAAAATATAGATTTCATTTGCCGTAAAAATATAACATTTTAATCAAAATCGTTGTCATTTTTGAGCAAATCATAATGTTCGAACAATGTTCCCTCTAAGGGGTAGTTTAAGTTAGAGGCATTTTCCGAGAATCTTCGTGTCGCATCCTTATACTTAAATAAAGGTTTTTAACCCACTTTACGTTACGCTGTTCTCACACACACACACACACACACACACACACACACACACACACACACACACACACACACACACACGCGCGCGCGCGCGCGCTTTTTCTAAAATGCTTTCTTTTTATTTCTGGTGAAATCTTGACGTCTAATTTTTGGGTGGAATACAATACTTCCCTTTCTATACGTAGTTGTACAACTGTTTTATCAGGTTCAAGCCGAAACAAGAAGCATCAACGAAGCTGGGCAGATAAGTCACCTTAACAGGTGAAGTAGATCTAGAAGTCATGGTCGTGGGTTAGATTCTCGTCTGGACCTTGTAGGGCAAGGCTGCTTGTGGTTTTCCTTGGGGAAACGGAGCCAAGGCACACCCTAATAGTTGAAATTGCAGTAGGCTTCTAGTTATTATTAGCATATATCATTAAAGGTCTTAATATCAATTACAGCAACAAATGAACCTTGACATTCTCCATACCTACATTAAGGCATGAAGTACATGATAGGTTTGTTGTATGTCTGTACGTCTTAAATGTTATGTTCTACTTGAATTTTTCACAAAATAAAATCGTTTATATATTCTCTGATTCCTAAAGCATGCGAGCTACTTCAAAAACAGTTCGATTAATAGAACGTCAATTAACGTAATAAAATTTGCAAATGATGCCTTCTGAAAAGTTTAGGTAAAATAAATGTGGAATATTTCTGTTAATTGAAGTATTCAAAAAGTCTCACACTTCAACTAGTTCGACACACAGATTATTGAATTTGCCAATCTTTCAATGTGAGTCATGGAAAATGATTTCATAGTAGTATATGATCTTTTTGATTTGCGCACAATAATTTTTAAACCTGTAATTGCCGATGCCGTCTTGAAAATTTCAAGCCAATAGTTATAAACATGTTCGAAGGAACATTTTGAGGAAAGAAGAAGAGAAATTGAGTGTAAAGTTCAACGTGGACAAATTAAATAGGCATTGATGCTTTTAACATACTTGATAATTTTCAAATTGTCTGCCAAAGGTTTAATTTTAGCCAGAATATTTCTCTCTCTCTCTTTTTTTTTTTTTTTTTTTTTTTTTTTTTTCCTGATTGGCATAATAGACTAGAAATATTTACACTGCCAGAATTAAAAAAGTTTTTGGGTAGTCAAAAAATTCAAAAGTGAAAATTGCATTTTTTTTTCAAATTGTAGTTTCTATTAAAATGTAAGTATTTTAGACTTTAATACACCAATTTGTTTCTCTAAACATGCACTATGATTTAACCTGAATTATATCAAGTAAACTGACTGTTTTAAAGGTTATGAATTTTAAAATTCAAAACTCCGTTTTTTTAATCAATTCAGTTGTTTTAACGGCTTAAAAAATTTCGTGATTTATGTTAGGACCATAGTTGTTGGTTCACATCATTCCTTGTCTAATAAGCTACAAAATGGTTATGAATGAGACGTGTAGTATAATTTTAAGAGTACTTCAGTGGGATTGAAAAAGGTGAAAATGTTGAAGTATATTTCCAGAGATATTGAAAAGAAATTACTACAGTGTTATATGCCGGGGTAAACAAGATCGAACAAATTGTTAATTTAAACGCACTTCTGGTAACAGCATCATGTTTGAAAATTAGTAAGTCAGGATTATCAGACTACACAAAAATAAATTGAACATTTAGGAAAAAAGAAAATATAAATAATCGCTCTTTGCAACGTGAAGCTGTACCTTAAATAACTATGTGGTTACCTTACTCAAATTAGAATGTTTCCATCCATTGCACGTATTGACGAAGGTTAGCATTTAAGAGCAGCACTTACAGAGAAAAGGGAAGTTTTTTTTGCCAATGCATTGAAATAATTAAATATGCCAGCGGGTGCAAGTGAAAGCTGTTACAAGGTGACTTTAATTATAGACGAGTGTACTGGTTTGATTAAATGCAATATATTTAAAGCAAGATAGAGAATGAGTTATTAATGTGGATATAGTTTCTAATTTTATTTCATCTCGCCAGCGCCATTAGGCTTCTGTTTACTTTCTCTGGCTCCCATCTCACTACAGCGGGATTTTGCATAATGAGTAGGAGATGCTTAAAAACGTTTCCTTTTATATACGCGTATACAAAACTTAAACGAAATTGTGGGAGCCCTTGGCAAGGAGGTTTACTCAGAGAAAGGGGTTTTTGCTTAGAATACACAATCGGTGAAAGGAAATGACACGCCCTTTGACCTCCGCAAGAGCGCCTTTTGAACTTGAACTTCAGCCTCGAAATGAAGTTAGTGAGAAGGGACCGACTGTTTGAAGATGAGGGATACGACAGAAGAGCAAACTGTCGACTGATTCTCTCGCTTTCTGCTTTCTTCGTTGTGCTAAATACCAAGAGACAATTAATTCTTAAATGCATCGTAGATACGATGTAAATTTTGGATTAAAGAAGTGCGTTTGCCAAAAATTAACGATTACTTACAATTATCAGTTTAAAAGAAAAATAATTGCAATAAATAATTTCCGTATGTTAAAATCAATACATTAAGATTTTGTTAGGAGAAAGCCATTAGCTATGCAGTTTTAGGGTTGAGGTAAAGATAATATAAAGCAGGGTAACTCAGATAATTAGGTGTCTAGTGAACTCAGTCGACCAAAAAGCCGTTGGTTAAACGTCATGGTTCGATCCCAGGCGTCCGCATGTGGGATGTGTAGTCTACACACCGGCGCAAGGGCGGGTTTTCTCCGGGTTCTTCGGTTTCCCTCGCCATCATTCCACCAATCGCTCCATCCTCCTTTCCTCTCCCTGCATTGCTCATTTCATTCATCCTTTCATCCGTTTAGTCTCTTTCAGGGTCGAAAGTGTCAGCCAGCGTTCGGTTGCAGCATGGTGGGATCAAATGCTCTGAGAGACTCCGTCTCCTGTCGCGGTAGCGGGGTTCCGGATCGTGTCCACACGGAGGCCCTTAAGACTCAGTGTGGCCCCTGCAGACGGCGGGCACTCTGGAGTTTCTAACTGGGAAAATGTAGGGACCCTGCCCTCTTCTGTGCCTGCTCTCCTGTTGTCTGGTCGACCTCTGTCTCTTCTCGCCTCAGCTCTCCCTCCCGGGGGTGCTCCATCGGGGCACAGGCACAACAGGTCGAAGTGCCTACCTTCCACCTTCTAAATGTCAGATCCATGGAATTCTATGGCAGACGTAACTAAGGCATGCAAGATAACATTCTGAGAATTAGAAAGGGAAATGAGACACTTAGAATTGAGAGTAAACTCCTATAATCTGAATGAAGCTCCAAATACTACTCGCAACACTAATGGAAATAAAGGGAACTGTTGATCAAAGAGGAGGCAACAGATGGAGTTCAAATGGCTCGCGAATCCTGTTTTCGCCGCCCCTAAACTTCTCCATTTTTAAATTCGAGGATTCCTTATAAGTAGCGTCCCACGTTATTTTAAATCTGACAAGTGTTTTCATGAATGTTAAAAGTAAACTCAAAAATATTGAGGACAATATGGTTGGGGTTAGAATATACATGGTGCTAGGAAAAATTATTTTATAGTTTTTAGCCCGTTTTAAAAAAGCGTAGCTTTTTCTTGTTTTAAATAATTTTAACTTTATCTTTTCTATTCACTGTTGCTATGTGATTGGTTTGGGCGAGTGTGCATGCTTCTTGTGGTGTGCTCGGTAATCATTTTATTTACAGTTGTTTACAGAATTACATTTGTTTCAACAGAAGATTTGGTTGTTATTGGAACAGTTTAATTCTTGAATTATTTATTCGATTTTGTGTGAAGGAAATCGTTTTATTGAACGGATACCAGGTGATCCGAAAAAGGGACCAATCACTTTAATGTGATATGAGGTTCCAGTAATGGTGTTGGAGCTTCATAAATGGTTTTATCTTTTCTTTGTCAATTTCCAAAGTTGATATTTCCGATAAGGTTTCGTATACACCAAAATCCTATTTTCGTCACAAATACATACGTTAGGGAATGTTGTGTACCTTGATAAATAACGTCAGTACTTGCTTTTGCTGTTGGTAAGATCATGATATTGCCTTCTCAAACTCTTAAACATGCAAATGTTTTTTTTAAAGCGAGGTAGGGGAAGGCGGGGAAAGTGGTATGAAAAACAGGGAGTTATGTCAGCTAATGTATTTAGCGCACTTTTAACACTATATTGCACTATTTTATCGCAAAAGTTAATACAGCTTTAGGAACAATAATAAATTGACACATTTGTCTGTCTGTAAACTGCACTTAATTGAGGCAAGGTGCAGTACACGTGCTTGTATTTCGAGTGCCTATATTGGCAACAGCTCGACAGAAGAGCGAAGGGATGAACAGGAAGGAAACGCCATAATTCCTTGGATGAAGCGCGTCGCTATCATTTCGTTTGATTCCTCAAGTTTGTGCACCTTGCCGCAATCAAGTGCAGTTGATAGACATTTACACAAATAAAGAAGATTTGTGTATTATTGTTCCCCACGGTTGTCTCAAGAGTTTAGCTATGACCTTGTGGTTGACACAAGCGAACCTGAGATATCGCTCTGTTTTTACTTTCTCTACTGGTAAGTAGGGGAAGTATTGTATTCCACCCAAAAATTCGACGTCGAGATTTCACCGAAAATGTTTTGAGACCCCCTGAATCCAAAAAAGTGTTTTTAGAAAAAGGTGTGTGTGTGGGGGGGGGACAGCATAACTCAAAAACGAAAAGTTTGGTTTTTAACCAAAGTTGGTATTTAAGTTTAATGCCTTTCAAAGATGTGACACGAAGATTTTGAAGAAGATAACCCCACCTTAAACTACCCTTTACGTGGAAAATTGTGATTTTCTTGAAAATGGCTCTATTTTGATTAAAATGTCACATGTTTGAGATATTTTGATGGCGAAATGTATATCTTTAATTTTCCAGCTATAGCCCCTGTAGTCGTATGTACTCTGGACGACTTTTACATGAGTGGTAAAAGAGATAGACCAAATCATACTATACAATAAATGTAGATCTTGCTACACCATTTATGTCTACATAAATTTCTTGTAGGGTGAACCATTTCGGAGATATTCCTTGTTATGTGTATGAGTTTTGGAAAACTTACAACTTTCGTGATACACCGCATCGTTGTTCATTTTTTATATGTTAATCGTGCAAAGAGAACGGGATCTCAAAGCTTTAAAATATTTGTATCGCATAAAGCCTACTGTATTCTAATACTCCCCTTGCACCTACAAGGAAATAAGCAATATGATAAGTTGTACAAATGTTTATCTCAACTAACACGAAGAAGATACAGAAATTATAAGAGTTGTAAGAGTTTGTAAGATATTTTTCTCTCTCGCTGACGTTTTTTATGCCCTGCTTCAAAATCAACTTATGCTTTCTTTCATGTTACAATAAATATTAAGCAAAAGAGCATCACTAATACATTATATTACCGGATAAAACAAAGCAATAAACTTATGATCATACTTTCGGGAATATCACTAATGAATTATGTTCATTAGAGACTCACGAACCATACGATAATTTGTAGTAATTTTGAACTGCTGGTATTACTCTGTGTACATCGTACTAAGAAGCTCCCCACTCTACAGTGCGATTGCGTGTTCAAGGACAAATGTATTCTCCAGAATTACAGTGTTCTTAATGCTTGTGCAATAAAACGGTTGCAATAGTATTGAAATTACGCGAAAACCCATTTGAAGTGCTTTGGTATATACGAAACATCCGATATTTCGAATCTTTTAGTTGGATTCGTCCAACCTTTCCATCGCGACTTGCACCAAATATGCCTTGTAAGTAAGTGTAGGTAACCCAAGTGAGGGAGTCATGAAGAAAAGCACAAAAGTCGTTATCCGACTTGGCTAAAGATATTAATGGACGTCTTTTCCTCGTGTCTTCTCGGGTTTTTCATTACTTTGTGACAAGGCGGTGTAGCAACGAGGAACGCGTAATGTTTACCATAATGTGACAGTCACAGAATACATCCGATGTCTAGGAAGGAAGGACGAGGTCACGTTGTTTCATTTTCAGCGGTTGACCCACATCCGGAAAACATTAGTTTGAGAGCTGCAGTACAGCTGAGCAAGTTGCGGGCTAACCATGAAAATGTTTGGTTTGGAGTGATGAATAGCTTGTTGCTCTTGTGGCTTGGTGGATTTGACGGGCCCTGATCCGCGGACCAGTACATGCAAAACAACTGTACGCAAAACCGGCTGCATTAAGGAAATGGAGCGGCTGTCGAGTATTTTTTCCCCTGGTGCATTCTAGACCTCTAGTTATTACGAAAAGGCGACAGTGAATAAAAAGTCCAGTCAACATAGTGTGTTTGCGAAAGTGATCAAGTATGAAGAGAAAAATGTGCAGTAAATAACTGCTTTGGAGGTAGTGGAAATATAATCCAACCTCGTGGAAAATACGCTTGACTAAGGAGTAGTACTTCCATACAAAAGCAAGTTAGTTTACACATCTTAATTTGCCTATAGAAACCTAAGCAAGTACGCTATTAGCTGGCGACTAGCTAAACGACTTGCTCAGGTAACTTTCTAAGATAGAATGATCATTTAATTAATTTAATTTACCTGCCCTCTAGTAAAATCATTGTACAGTGCTCTAGAAACGTTTCATTGTAGATCCATAAAGTTTTCTTACAACTAGATTTTCTCAACGCATGCAATCTGTATTGTTGCTGTATCTTTAGAACTACTTGATGTAACTGCTTGAAATTCTTTTCTTCAGTAAATGTTAGAACTTCTCCATGAAGGAAATTGTAATTTTGCCTCTACCAAAAATACCGAATTAAAATGTACATCAAGAAATTTTTGTTTAATTTTAAAATATTTTTTATTAAATAATACAAGAGTTATATTACCCTTTGGTCAGGACAAAGGTGCCTTGGCATTATTTTAGTAGAAACAACTGAAACAAATTCGTTTAAAATGGGAAAGATATTAACTTGTTAAAAAATCCAGCTTTTAGGGGTCATATGCATAACAGAATTGAGCCTTAAAGAATTCTTCAAATTAAAGTTCGAAAAATAACTTCCAAAGTCTTAGAAATCTAGAGAGTTTTTAAAATAAACCATCCAAAAAGGGGAATTCTTAGTGTCACCTTCCTATAAATCGCCTAGCATAAAGTTGCCCGGAAGTGTAAATAATATCGTAGGTGTTTGTTTTCGGTTTAATTTAATAATATTTAACATTCAAGACTACAGTATTTCTAAATACTCGGAAAAGTTCAAAGCACCTTTGCTTCTATAAACTCTGTATTAAAAAGGCAAACATTACCTAAGTATTCCGAAAGAGAGATATTTGAATTTAAAGCCTAATTTAGCCTTTCCATTGAGATGTGCTAATTTGTGAAAGAAAAGTGTCAAGTTTTGGTGACTTTTGACGCTTACTTGCCCTTTCACTTCTGGTTTTCCTTGTAAGTTCACGTTATTTTATGTCAAAGGAAATTTGAAGAGCGACATAAAAGGTAAGCAAATGAACGTTCCTTGTGTCGTACACGGGAGAAAATCTGGTATATTTTTAGTTCTACTACCCATATTTTTACTCACACGCAAGTGCGATTAATTCCAAACAGTTTAAATACGTGTTGCTTTCGCTATTCTTGGTAAATCAATAAGAAACGATGTAGGGTTTCAGTGAAATTCACCGGTGACGAAGAAAGTTGAAATTGTTCCTTTTAGGATTCATAGCAATTATCGTACAATGGACAGAATTGTCAAATGCATGTGTTTAATTAAAGAACAAAAGGTACCTATGGTCTTCTCTTTTCCATAAATTCATTTAACCCAACTAAACTGATCTAAACTACTCATGTATGCAGAAGTATGACTGATTAATTTCTGTGACACATTAAGTTGCCATTCTGTATTGTTTTTCCCCTCACAAATTTGAAGTACTGTGGAAGGGATGTAATGCGTTCTAGGCAGTCAATTTTGTCATCATCCAAAACCCCCCAGTGAGATTACAGTGCTGGGGATCTTCAAGGTGGGTCAGGTCTCTCACCACGTTGTTTACATCCATTTGCAGCACATTTGCATATTCCTTCTCCCTCCTTTGGTGGTTGCGCATTGGTTAAATTTTATTTCCGGATAACTAGGTTAACCAAATAAGATGACTGACTGCTTTGAGAGGTCTTGTTTTAAATTTTGTTTTTTAAGTGTATTTTAAGGTGACTGACACTTGGTAAACATTAAAACACAGGTGTACATTTAAACATTTATGTACATGTTAGTAATGGTGTATTTTTAAAAGCACGGGTCAGCATTCATACTAAATCTACGTCAATATCCATCAGCATTTAGTGAATTTCCTGCTCGCATGGTCATAACTAGGGCCCGGATTTTTAGGTTCTTAAAATTAACGTTTTAGTTATTTTGGTATCTTAAAAAAGTTTTTTTTTAGTTCTTTAACCTCCTGAAATAGTTTTTATATTATTATTGTTTATTAATTTTATTACTGATTGTCCTCTTTTTTATAGCAATGTTGCTGATATGTCCTGTAGATCCTTTGTGCTGTTAAAAATGCGATTTTTGGCCAGAATGCGCCTGGAAAATACGCAAATAAAATTATAATTTATACGCTATGTGCATTATAACAGGTGTTTAATCCTCACCTGCATTCCAGCATTCAAGAATAGGTCGTACAGGCTCTCTTGTACGGTAGATTTATCTGCACAGCACCTAGCCGCTTAATGCGACTTTATCTGTGCAGTAAATAAATATTTATTTATTTATTTATTTATTTATCTGTGCAGTATTGAAGGTGTTCATATTTATTCAAGCCTTTGTCTGTGGGTATGGTTTCTTTCGCTTTTGGCAGATTTGGCAAAATATTACTTTGCCATCTGTGGTGAAGTTCGGATCGTTTACCTATCCACTGACGAAGCAACCACCTTCGAGATCAGCTAACTTTAGGCATGACACTGGCTCCTTAAATTACCTGCATAATCTAAGGAAAATTGACTTCTAACGATGTAGTAATTGTATGCATTAACAATACGCGACAGTCGACTGAACACAACGGATACTGTTTTTAAACTGATTGGTTTGAGTTTATGGCTGGTTCTTCTAATGATCCCTTTCCCCTCGACAACAATCCCCACATCGCTTGCTTGCAACAATACAGAGCTTGGTCCCACACAGCTAAATGCAAGTCACTTGCCTCTCGCATTGTTTTCAATACTTCTCTAAGCATACATAAGCGACAAGACGTAGCAAAGATGTAACAGTCAAAGTCCATTCATAATTTCGTAAATATTTCATTTTCCCATTTTAAACGGTTTTTTTTTTTTTTTTTCATTTTAAAATAAATAGGAGATTTAGCCTCTTTTAGGTTTTATAAGATTCAAGTATTTGGCTTCGATGATCATGAAACGGATAATTAAATTAAACCACTGCATTTAACTATCAAGGAATAAAATAGTTAAAAAACTAAGAATCCGGGCCCTAGTCATAACAGATGAGGAGACGTAACATCAGAAAGGAGCATCAGTGAACCTGCATGATTAAAAAATGAACTAGGAAAGATAAGGAATATACTAAAATGAGATTAATTCAATTTTAACATATGAAGAGCGTTCGAAAAAAAGATTCACAATAGTAGTTTTGTAACCTGTTTGGTAATAAGAGTAATTCAATGTACCACAGTGGCACAAAAGAAGAGTCGCACGGCAGGCTACTTTAACGGCGGAGAACAACTCTACGAGTACCAAATAATTTAGTTTTCAACATGTATGTATTACTGACATAAGTCAGCTTTTTTTTTGCCCACTGCTGTACATGGGGGGCGGCGCTGTGGCCGATCCCAGGACCCGCATGTAGTATTCATGATGGACGAAGCGGCGCCTGGGCGGATTTTCTCCGGGTTCTGCTGTTTCCCCCGCCACTCATTCCACCAATTTCTCCATCAGCTTTCCTTTCATCGATTTCGCCCGCATTTCATATCACCCTCTTCCTCACTCTCATACCTGGCGAACCACCCGCTTCCAGATCTTCACTCTGTCCGGGCCATAGGTTTCTCTGCTCCGCGACAGGCATCTGATCCTAGGCACAGGCTTGTAGGTTCTAGATCTAGGGGGTGTAAGTCCTCCATAAGAGGAGGGTAATCAGGTAAAGCAGAAGGGTGTACACGGGATGTCTCGATATACTCCCCACCGTCAATACACTGCTGCCACCTTTCTGGATACTTCATTATTTCATCATGGAACCATTTTTTGGGGGTACTAGGCACCCATTTGTGGACAGCTGCCTGCAATAATGCCTCCATTGTTCGATAACATGAAGGACGCGCTGCAAGATAAAATTTCGGCAACGTAGTGATTCTTCACCAGTTTCTCCAAAATATCTTGATCCTCATTCTCTATTTTCAGTAGTGGACAACAGACTATCTCTTTCTAGGCCTTCGTCAAGTCCCGTGGAATGCAATGTGCCCACACCTTTTTGGACCGTTCCTTCCATAAAGACATGCAATCCATCTTTGTCCTTGTCACCTTCCATCTTGTCCATGGCTTCCTCTACTTAACAACAAACAAGTGGTGTTATTTCACTATACCATCCCTTCACATCTACATACCATCTTCTGTCTGCGTGGTATACTACTATAAGTAAATCATCCTACGAGAGGACGTGCCCGTAGATCGAGCGATATTTGTGAGAGAACGGAATTATAAATAATTTCCGAATGCCTCTGGTATTTTAATAACAAGTAGATTTACCTTTAGACTGATAAAACTTGCATGATTGACAGCCAATTAGTCAAAACTGCAGTTTTGGAGAGAACCGGCGATTACTCTTACACAAGCTTACACTTCAGAGGCTCTTTTTTACAAAGGGAGCCATTCGCACAAACATAAGTATTAATATCCCCCTTAACTCTGCTCCTATTCCTTGTTCCAGCGGGTCTGAAGTATTCTAGAAGTTTCTAATACTGCCAGGTGTAGAAGTAGCCCTCTTGGCCAAGGTTACCTTACTTACGACTAGTACTAAACTAGGCAGTCAACCCAGATTTCCATGCACTCGCCACAGGCCCACACGGCTGTCCATACGTACGGTCTGGACCGTACAAGTACGGTAATTTGCTTAACCCGTACGGTATACGGCCCAACTCTTGGACCGTACGCCTAAAACACGGTCCACAGATGGAAAGCTTATTTCTTGTCTTGGCTGAACCGTAGGTATGTCGCAAGCACGTATATGTGATGGGCTATGATAAACAGGATGTAGATAAAGCTGCGTAAGCGTAACACGAGATGATGACTGTAAACAAAAACAAACGTTATTTCACTTGGCACTACATATCTGCAGTGGGGTATCACAAAAGATAAATAAGAACCCAACCTGTGTCAACATAATACGATATTTCATAAACGGAGTGCAGTATCGCTTGGAATCGTATCGGGTCACCTTCGGGGCATTAACATTTTATACAGCAGTTTTCAGTATCAGTCCGTGTGGACCTGAAGTTTAGCGAACGGCCCGTCAACTCCGAAAAAACAAACGAATCGTGTGAAAGTTCCTAGAAGGAAACAGAAGTACAGGGACGCATGGGAAAGCATCCCTAAACATAAGCAATGGTTGCGCCGCGACCCTACGAGTGATGAAAAGGCGAGATGTAGGATTTGTGAGGTCTCATTTGTATCATAACTTAGTAATGTAAAAAAGCACAATAAATGCGCAGGTCATTTGAAAAAAAATGAAAGGAGTGTCTGTCGCAAGCCAAAGCAGCTTGAGTGCCTTTCTTAGTAAAGCGGCCGGTAATTCGAATGTTAATAAAGCCGCTCATTTAGCAGAAATAAAATTGGCAGGATTTTTTGCGGAACACAACATACCATTTAGGGCGATGGAACACATACAGGGCGTTTTGAAAGATTAGTTTCCTGACTCAAAAATCGCGAAAGCAATGCACATGAAACGCACGAAATGTACGGCCATAATTAAAAACGTTATTAGTCAAAATCACAAAAATGACTTAGCTCGGGAACTAAAGTCGGTCAAATTCAGTGTGTTGACGGATGAATCGACCGACATAGGTTCGGTGAAAACTTTGTGTCTCGTGGTTAGGTATTTTGATAACACATCAAACAAAATCGTTAGTAAATTCTGGAACCTCAGCAATATTTTTGAACCAGGAGACCACGTTAAAGCTAATGAGGCTGCAACAGGTGAAAATGTGTTTCAAACTATTGTTAATTCTCTAATCGAATATGACATACCAGTAGAAAATATAACTGGTTTCGCATCAGATGGATGCATTGTGATGATGGGGTCCAAAAACTCTGTGATGACACGATTAAAAGAACTGTCCTGGCATAGTTGTTTTAAAACATATCTGCCACTCCCTTCACCTGTGTGCAAGTGAGGCATGTAAGTGCCTCTCTAAGCGATGTGAGGATTTAGCGCGCAACATTTTTAATTATTTTGGAGCTAGTGCAAAAAGGCAGGCACAATTTAGAGAGTTTCAGATGTTCACTAACCTACCGATTCACAAAATGCTTCATCCATCACAAACTAGATGGTTATCTTTACACGCAGTTGTAGCTAGACTCGTGGAACAATGGGAAGCTCTAAGACTCTTTTTTGACTCAAAATATTTGGATGAAAGACTAATAGCAGTCGAAGAATTCGTTGCCCATTGAATGATCCATTATTGAAACTGTGTTTCCTATTTTTGCTTTGGGTTTTACCTAAATTTACTGCAATCAATCGGTGCTTTCAAAATAATAAAGTGGTAATCGTTGAACTTCACGACAGAATGCAAAGCTCATATAGAGACTTAACGTTATGCTATATGGATCGTTCTTATGTGTTGAGGACAAATTTGTCAGAGATCGATCCTACTAAGAGCGAGAATTCTGTTCCTGATCCGGAAATGTATTTAGGAATAGAAGTGCATAAAGAGGTTCAAAAACTGCAGATTGCCCAACAAAATAAACTACTCAAAGACTTTTACGCCGGATGCAGACAATTTTTCCAAACAGTATGCATAGAATTGAGAAAGAGAGATGATTTTGGTGACAGTCTCTTGCCATTACTTGCTTTACTAATACCGAAGAAAGCTTTATCTAATGAGGAAAGAGAAGCTACGCCGTCGCTACTCCCTCTAGCCTTACAATTGCCCAGGATAGTGTCGGATGAAAACTCAGTTTTGTTGCAGCAAATAGATGACCAATGGCGAAGATTACCGTTTACCAACCTCCCTCAAGAAATTATCACCTGTACTGAGCCAAACGAATTTTGGGGCCAGTTATTGCAGTTCAAGGACAGTTCTGGCGACGTTCCATTTAAAGACATTTCTCAATTTAGCCTTTCTGCGTTATCTTTACCGTATTCCAACGCTGACTGCGAGCGCGTCTTTAGCAAAATGAACCTAATTAAAGTGAGACACCGAAATCGACTTACAACATCTACAATTAATGCTTGTGTTTTGGCCAGTCAGTGTATAAAACGTAATGGATCCACTTGTGAAAGTTTCACACCTACCGAAAATACGCTAAACTCCATGCTACACTCTCTACGGTTCAAGCACTAAGTCACATTCAACACAAAATGACAGTTTTTCGGAAGAGGAGGATGCTGACGAAATTTCATTTTTAGTGACTGACAAATCGTTGAGTGTTTTCATTTATTAGTGTGTTACTGTGGTATTTTTCTAAGTTACAATTCAACATTCATATTACATACAAAATATTACATATTTTAATATCATTCTGCTCTAATATATTCCCAAATATATGGAATCATGATTTTAGATCTTTTAGATTCTTTACCCAATTCCTCTTTTAGTTTCATCAATAGTTGATTACATGTATAACAATGCCATAAGAATTTAGGTTACACCCTAATATTTGCATTGCTTATTTGAATGAAGCACGATATACAAGCTTGAATTAATCTCTTGATCTATTATGTATATTTTCAAAAGAAAAACGCAATAAATACACGAATGCTGCTATTATATGCATATGGCTATTTTAAAAGTTTTGATTCTTTATATTAAATCTGTTGTACGGTCCTGTGGGGGAAAATACGGTCCATTTCTAGCGTGCGTACGGTTTCCACGTTTTTTGAATATGGCAACACTGTCACTGGCAGGGCCGTATTTACGTAAGGGCAAACCGGGCAACTGCCCAGGGCGGCACAGTTTAGGGGGCGGCAAAATTACTGGAAAGCTGCACCCAAAAAAAAAAATAAAAAAGAAAAAAAATGAGTAGACATGAAACATCAAGTTCCTTTTGATTCTGCATAAATTGATTGAAGAACTGGACAACAGAGTTTCTTCCTACAAGGAATACAGTGAACCATTTATGTTTTTGACAAATCTGAAGATGCTTAGTCCACTTGAAATTCAGGAAGCATCATCCAGACTTCAGAAAGTCTACAGTTCAGATCTTGAAGATTCAGCATTTGTACTTGAATGCGTACACTTCAGAAGCTACATAGAAAAGAATGAAAATGCGACCCACTCTCCTACACAGCTGTAAGGTAACTGTCTAGAGAGTGTTTACCCAAACTTAAACATAGCTCTACAAATATACTTGAGCACTCCTGCTTCCAACTGCTCAACTGAAAGATCATTTTCTGCTCTAAGACGCATAAATAAGAACATCACAAGTGAAGGATCGTAAGATGTTCCTACTTAAATTTTAATAACCTTACTTTTGGTGTTCGCCACTCATACTTAGGTATCCAGTAAGTAGTGAAATCATTCTCTATGTTGTGAAAATTTAATCGTATCGTATGGCAAGTTGGGGGGGGGGGGCTTTTTTTTTTTTTTTTGCCAGGGGCGTCAGAGGTCCTAAATTCGGGCCTGACTGGTGGGGTCTTCTCTTACGAGTAGACAGTGAGGTGAGGAGCGGTGGAGCCCTCTCGTGTCTAGTGCAATTTTCCTGGTGGGTTTGATTCCACCCAAACTTCCATTTTATATTGATGCTTATAAGTGATTTACATTAGAGTATGTAAAACACTAACAGCTTGGCATCCTCAGCAGCTTCGTCGGCTTATTTCCTTTACTTACTAATACTTCCGTAGAACAGAAAGCAAGAAAAGTGGAATACAAGTAAACTGACGTACTTGTAACATGAAGGGCGACAAGAGTAACATTAAGGCATTAACAACTGTTAATGGTCCATATACCTTTCTTTGCCTCTGAAGTATAAGGTTCGGAGGGCGGACTTAGCACTTCGATCTTCAGAAGATATTTGGTGCACATGCCAGGGCAGGGACCCCACAGTTTTCAGATAGTTCCCGGTGGTAGTTCGTATAACCGCTTACACATCCCGCTTGGGACGGTCCTGAATTCGGAGATCGCCCGATCCAGAGGACGGGGTTTACTGAGAGTATCCTTTTTCCGTTCCATGCAACCGAGTACACCTCTGAAACAGCAGGCAGGATAAAAGCAGGGTAACCAGGTCTACTGATTTTGCAGATCTGCGTTTTTGCAAATTACTGATCTACTGCTAAAATTGAACGCACTTGAAAATCTACTGCGTTTTATGCTTTTTCCGTTTTTAAACACTACTTTCCTTAACATCACATAATTCCCTCTTCCGAAAAAGATTTTCAGGCACGGTACTTCCCTCGTATACAAAAACAAAAGATTAATATAATCACCTGTATACATAAACAGTATACCACATCTGTTGTTTCTGCATTGCGACTTGTGCTTGACTGCTACATTAAACCTGAACATAAAGTTGAATACAGCGATCCAAAAGTATTTCTTCCTGTGAAAAACATGTATTTTGGTGCCAAAGTTCAAATATTTGTGACAAAATCATCCCTGCCCAACAAATATGCACAAGTTTTCAAATTACCCGGTGTTGATCCTCTTCTTAAAATGTTGGAAGTGTTAGAACCAGCTGAAATCCAAACAGTTCAGTCAGTTGCGCCACTTGCTTCTCGGTTTCCTAATTTGGTGAAAGAAGGAATCCAACAAATGGATACACAATGGAGGCTATTGCGCAATACTGACATTGCATGTGGCAGTAGCTCTACAACGCAAGAATTTTGGAGCGACTATTATTATTATTATTATTATTATTATTATTATTATTATTATTATTATTATTATTATTATTATTATTATTATTATTATTATTATTATTATTTATATATATATAAAATCTTTTACTTCGGCAGACATGGCAAGGACGACGAATTCGAGATATATAATTAGCCTTCCCAGTATTCACATAGCGCACTGAGGAAACCCCGAAAAATATGGGTCAGGAAGGTTGTGCGCAGGTATTGAACCCACGATCTCCCGAATGGGAGTCACATGCGCTACCCTTTGCACCACTTCGCTGAGTATTCCTTTCTATGGAAAACAAAAGCTTTGGGGTACATCAAATAAAAACCCTAAAGTCGAGTTGAATTGAGAAAGGAATCCGTGGTTTGAGTGCGCTAGCGAACGTTTAAATTAGTCACGGGCTTGTTGTGTAGCTATTTATTCTGGTAGAGCACATAATACAAATGCTAACTAATTCACTTGGAGCATACCAAGCAGCACAAACAATCTCATTCTTTCAAGTAACAATTTTCTTGATAGATAGCGACAATTTTCTGCAAGTTTGGGGAGCAGCGCTAAGTGTTGTAACGGTTGCGAGGAATTTATGGCTAGTAGGTAGTTTGGCCGGAATGCGTCTCCCTACACCATAAGTAATTGTAGAGTGCAAAACGGGGCTACATTAGCGTTCCTGCTCCCACACAGGGTTGATATATGGGGTCACATAAAATTGGTGGCTGCCACCGACGCCGCATCTTCTGCAGTAGGTCCCGCTCCGCGACCTAAAGAATTGTCCGTCCAACTTTTAGGTGTCCTTTGGCGAAATTACACACGCATCTAGCTTATCCCTGCCTGGAGATCATTGAATTAAACACATTGGCTCCAAAATGTTATTAAGTATACTTCGCTCACTATCCCGAGAATATTTGCAATTAAAATTACCTCGTATACATTTCAAACTTAATTCTCTGCGGTTTTAGGCCGAGCATTATCGTTCACAACATTTTAACCCCTCTGTTGTATGAATTATTTTGCTACTTCTGCCACTCTTCTTTTAATTCCTGAATGGTTTAGGTGTCTCTGTCACGGGAGTAATTCGAATAGACATGATTGAGGCCATACGAAGTGGACAGGCCATCCATTCAAAGCCAAACGTCGTGGGTCTACTCCCAATGACTGCAATCAGTTCTGGCTGTAGTAAAGGATGGGGAGGGCCTACGTAAAATGGTACGCGCGGATGATGACATGGGTTTTATTTTTTGAAAAAGAAAAACTACAATCATAAAGGGATACATTTATGATATAAATAGTCACTAATACCTCTATTGTTAAAAACAATATAATATGAGCATAACAAGAAACAGTATTGCAATATTCTAAAACTGAGTAAATATCTTTGTTGCCAAAAGACAACACTGCATTATATGGTTAATTTAACGCACACCGCTATATTCTTCTTTACTTGATTACCCTCCCCTTATGGAGGACTTACAAGCTAGTGCCTAGGGTCAGACGCCTGTCGGGGAGCACAGGAACCTTTGAACTGGACAGAGTGAAGACCTGGAAGCGGGTGGTCAGCCAATCACCGTGTGTGACAGTGAGGAAGATGATATGAAATGCAGGCGAAATCGACGAATGGAAAAGTGATGAAGGGGCAGTTGGTGGGATCAGTGACTGGGGAAACTGTAGAACTTGGAGAAAACCGCCAGGTCGCCGCTTCGTCCATCACGAATATCACATGCAAGTCCTTGGGATCGAACCCTAACCGTCTAGGTGGTAGGCGAACGATCTAATAGCTCGGCCACGGCGCCGCCCCCCTATATTCATTGTCTAATATCTATGAGAGAATTAGTATATTGCTTTGACCCCAGAAGGTAAGAAAGACAATTTAGCGCATTTTGTAGGGATAAATAGGGAACAGAAGGTACTAGAAACAACATGCACGTTTGAGTATTACCTCAGATCTTCAAGCGTCGATTCTCCACTCGTTCACCAGAGAATGCCTCCGTCACCGACCAACTAAGTAACATCTACGTGCCACGATTCAAGCTTCCTTTCTTACCGCAGTAGGTGTTCTTGTAATCTATTGACCTGTAATCTTTCGTTTGACTAAATGACCCCCGGAGAGGACATTAAACTTGGTTACGCCTAAGTCTGAGAATTCTCGGGAGAATACAGAGTCGAAACGTTTCGAACGGGCTGCGCGGTGTTTTGCCTGTCCGCGTCCTCGGCGCTCGTAGCCATCTGCCACTATCATAGAAAGGCACGGATGAAAACATACGTGTTTGCTTTTCGTCTACGTATAGTAAGTAAAGGAAATGTTGTATTCCACCCAAAAATTCAATGTCGAGATTTCACCGAAATATATGTTTTGATGCCCCCTGAATAAAGAAAAGATATTTTTAGAAAATAGTCGGAGAGAACAGCATAACTCAAAAACGAAAAGTCCGTTATAAACCAAAGTTGGCAGGGATTAAGTGTAATATCTTTCAAGGATGAGACACGAAGATTTTGAAGAAAATTCCTCCACCCAAAAGTGCCCTTTACATGGAAAATTTTTATTTTCTCGAAAATTGTTATAACGATTTTGATTAAAATGGCACATGTTTGTTATTTTTATAGGAAATAAATTTTTAATTTTCTGGCTATATCCCTCGTCTTGTCAACTCTTGATGACTTTTGCATTATCGGTAAACCGTAAGGGATAGACCAAATCATACTATACAAAAATGTAGATCTCGTTAAAACACGTGTCTTTTTTTGTGCAGTGAACCATTTCGGAGATTTTGTTATTTGTGTGAGTTTTTAGTACTTATACTTTTCTCAGTGAAAGGTCGTTATTCACTTTTTTATATCTTAGCTGTACAAAAAGAACGGAATTTCAAAGCCCTCATATAACGACCAGCTTTAAAACATTTGACAGTCGCTCAAAGACTACTGCAGACCATTACAAGGCATTTGATTTCCACGATACTGCTATAAGGAATTCGTAATTATAGGTACATATTGCTTGGTAACACACGAGTATACATATTTCTTGTTCGCTTAAGTTTCGTAGATACATGCTAGTTTGTGGAAATATTGGTAAGAACATTTTATATCCAGGATTAATTGAAACGTGTACATTACGATGGTTTCGAAGTGGCGATATTTACACTGACAACGCGTTTTCTAACCTTAGGTTAATAAAAGAATAGCCATAGTTGTGGTTGATAGGCAACAAAATTGGAGATTAATTCTTGGCCCTACAATCCGATTTGAAAAATATGTAAACCAAATTAAGGAGGTTGATAAGAGGGAAAAAAAGCTGCATTTTGAGCCTTGCATTCCTTATTTAAGAGACAAATACACAATTTCCAATTGGGAAGTTGTTGGTCTATTTGTTGGTGCTCGTGCAGATTAGTCCAGATTTGAAATAAAATGTTTGTAACGTCAAATATTTGCGAGATATTATTGGTTGGAATTTGGGACATACTTAATAGTTGAACTACAAAGTTGCTATTTGTTTTTATTTTCTTTCCTTTTTCTGTGGTGCAAGGAGAACTGAATTTTAAATCCTTAAATAGCGATCCGTTATGACTATCGCTTGCGTCTTTTGTCCTTCCCTTGATTCCCTTGTACCTATAGAGAAATATGTATGAAACCATTTCTACAAATGTTAATCTTTATTTACATGCAACATATACAAGAATAAGTTTTTGTAAGAGTAGTTGTTGAACCATGGTTATAAAATGGCACGTGAGTGTAAGATATCAGATTTTTGTTGCTCACATTACTGCCCGATGCAAGTTTACAGTTATTGCCAGGGGTTGTAAAAATGTACCTAGACTAATATGTTTACCTGCAGGTAACAGGCGTTAGAGCACTTACATCTCCCTTGGTACAGGGAACATGGCGCACTTGAGGTGCCGAGTGTTAGCGGAGCTCTGGAGAGGTGGATCCAGGTTCTTGTTGTAAGGATGTCTTCAGCATTTAAACACAGCGTAAAATTACAGACAGAAACATTGCGAAAGCACCCTTCAACTCGCTGCCGTTTTCTGCTGTTCCTTTTGTTCGACCGCTCATGTTCTTCCGTGCTCTGGTTACCTTCTTGAGCTCTAAAGTTACTTTTCAACTGGAATAGCTAGTTTTTAAAGTGCCTTCTTCTAACACTCTACTAAGGATAAACTGATTACGATATTTGAGCGTGATTGGTTTAAAAGTTCCAAGAGCTCCTCATGTTGTTACTGGAAATGCAAGCTCTTGTAGAAGCACATAGGAGTTTTCCATTCTCTAGGGATCAAATGCCTTGAAAATTAGTTTCCAAGTTGATTTTGAGATGCTGATCACATAATGATGGTCATTGATTCCACAGTGAAGTTCTTTGACTGTTCTCTTTTTCAAAGTCAGCAATTTCAGAAAAACCGATAACTAGGGGCTTTAAAAGTGCTTTATATTTGAATTGTACATTATGCCGATAGATTTTCTGTAGATTTCCATAATTTATGAGTTACTTTCTTAACAGGGCTCATATTGAGTGTGCCTTCATGGAATGATGCCGTCTCGCCTATTTCTTGGAGGTCCCATTCATCATACTTCTGCCACCTCTTAAGATGAAGCAAAGTTCACCGCAGTAAGGTGAATTATTCACAATTTTCGGGCGTAAGTCTGAGGAGGATTGAGTAACTGTCTTTCAGCTCACACTTCATATCTCGGTTCCCTGCTTTTTACTTCCTGTACCACGTATAGCAGGTAGAGAAAGTATTGCATTTCGGTGCCAAGATATGAACGGAAGTTCAACCTTGGAGGCCCCTGAATAAAATAAATGTTTAAAAAATTGTATGGGCCAATTCCTCTTCGTTTTCCTCGCCACCATCGGATTTGCCCCTTTGTTCACTTTCGGTCCATTTCACATATTTGAAATGATTCTAATCGTTTCTCCTTGCATAGTTGGAATTCAAACTCACGCATTATATTGGTACTTCGCTCAACATAAATGATTTCGTATTCTTCGCGAGTCCGCGGAATACGTTCTATTAAAAACTTTCTTTGCAATTGCTGATCTTTGATTTGTTGACAAAAACTCGTGTTTCTGCGTGTAAGGGGCCATTCACTGTGAATATTAGCACTAATAGGATTTAAAACATAGGCATAAGCTTAACGCTAAATATTATCATTTTTAATGAGAAATTGAAAAACGCTACCGATCCCAAGAGAGGTGGTGAACTAAACGACTGTCAACAGGACAAGACAGGTTATTTACATGTATCAAATTGAAACTGGTTAGAGACGTGCGTTTATAGTTATTTCGGCCCGTGATCTTGTACAGAAAGGTACATAGCAAGGTACAAGTAGTTAGCAAGTCAACACATGGCGACGGAAAATCTAATGTGAGATTGCAAAATAATCATGTGATGAAAATGGTAGACAAACGTGAAAACTTGGTCCTTGAAGCTTCTAAGTTTACGTTTAATTCAGTGTTTAGTTTTATATTTATGTAAACGATTCCATTATAAAACATACCAGGTTTGTAAGTTTGTTATGCTCACGCTTAGTTTCTGTTGTGACTGGGGCTTAGTTCTCAGCAAGAATTTCAAGCGTTTCATATAATCATCGTAACCATATCTCGCTATAAGGGAAAGTGTCAGAATCAAAGAAAGTGTTAGTGGACTAGACAAGGTGGTATAATCTACATACATAACCAATGAATTACTCTAAGCAAAGATGGAAAGAAACGTTTGAGTTGTTAAAGTATACTTATGCAGAATATTCTTGAAAAGCTAAAATAGGTTATTGTCCTTTGAACAATGATTTAGTTAATGCTTCTATAGCGTGTCTCGAAATAAATGGATACATACGGGACGATCACAAGCTGTAGCCAAGAAGGAAAACAATACTTCTTCTTTCCCTGATTACCCTCCCCTTATGTAAGAGTTACACCCCCTAGGACTTACAAGCCAGTGCCTAGGGTCAGACGCCTGTCGGGGAGGAAAACAATACATTAAAGAAAATGAAAATCGGAGAGGGAGTGGAGAAAGAAACAGCCTACAAAATTTCTTTCCTCACTTAATTTTAATTTTCAAAATCTGAGAATTTACTGGATGGCAAATGCAGTTAGGAGGGAAACATGGCAAGTATGAAGTTAGTAGAACTTGCATACGTCTTCAAACGTGCGAGAAGTAGGTTAGAAGCCTTCATTAATAGTGTACTTGGTTTGGGGATTCTCTTGGTAACGCTGCTTTGGGATCGGGGGAACTGGCAGAATGATCTGTTTAAAATTCAGTTCGTGAATACCACGCCTCATGGCTGAAAATGAAAATAGTCTCGTTCAGCGTTTTAAGATGTTTGGAGCCGTCCCTGCCACGGCGTCCGAAAAAATAAATAATTTTTCTTTTCCTACGGTGCCAGCCACTGTTCATTTAATCGTTTAAATTTGCACCAGTCGTCTTCAATGGCAATCTCACTCCATTTAACGTACTTTTCCCCGTCCAGGGGATGCAGTCCATTAACTAAAAGGCTTTTAGGATCTCCCTTTAGACGAAAATGTAGTTTCATTTCCATTTTGTTGGGAACAACCAGAAATTGCAAGGCCTTTTTAGAGAATGGGTTGTCTTTGCTATGAAAGGGATGCAATAACAGTTCCTCTATCGTTTGTGTTGACCAAAAAGGGTAAATGTGCATCAGTAAATAGCCTTTCCGAGGTAAGTGGAGTATTTGAGTTCCTTGGAATAGCTTCATGCGTAAGTGACCTAGATTGCTTTGTTGTTTGCAAGTCTTATAAGCATGGCGAAGATGAGAAACTGGATTATTCGTTAACCAGAGATTGTACATGAGTGTAACAAATGTGTCGAATGCAATTTTTGTCAAAAAAGAACAGTTTCGCCGAAAAAATTAGAATATTTGGAGCTATCTAGCTTCATGGCGCGGAGGACCCAGGTTCGATCCCCGGTACCAGAATGGGGATTTTATCCCCTATGGGAGGTCAGGCACGGGATGAACTCAGCCTTGTTAGGTCCTTAGGTCCCGGGGGGAACAATTGAGGAGCTGCTTGATGGAAAAGTGGCGGCCCCAGGTCGAGAAAACCGCATAAGTGGCCGGGAGGGATCGGGGCGCTGACCACGTCCCACCCTCTAGTACTGCACCCCACCAATGACGCCTGTAGTGGGCAGAGGTGGGGGACGCAGCGGCTGGGCGGTAGGCCTTGGCCCTTCATGGACTGTCGCACGGTTTTTTTTTAGTTTTCATCTAGCTTCCTGACGAATGGATGTAAATAGTTTATTTCACTGTCGCATACCTATACATTGTGTGAACAGTGCTGTTATTTCTTTTTATTTCAATTCGAATGAATTTAATCACAATTGTATGTTAACGTGACGTTGCCTAATCTCTCTTAGAAATTAAACTTTACATGACACTTCAACATTAAATTGTGGCTAAATTTATTCCTATTAAGATGAAAGGTCTTAACAGCGTTGCTTACGCAATGTTTGCACGGCAATTAGTGAAATAATAGTCCATTTATATCCATTCGTCAACAAGCCAGGTGGCTCCAAACAATTGACACATTATTATATCAAGTTTTAAATAGAAAGGAGTAGGCCAGCTGGCAGGAAAAAAGATCGGGCTCTAAATCGTGAGGAAATAGCATTCAGTACACTGATAAGGTCGCGTGGTTTTGAGATAATGAAATATTCTAAAGGTAATTTAGTTTTGCTAATATTTAGGAATTCAGGTCTCACGATAGGTATAAATTAATAGTGGCAAACAGCGAAGTGAGTTGTTAAAAACGTAAAATTAACATTTTTGCGAATTTCGCATTCTATTATTATTATTATTATTATTATTATTATTATTATTATTATTATTATTATTATTATTATTATTATTATTATTGTTATTATTATTATTATTATTATTATTATTGTTATTGTTGTTATTATTATTATTATTATTATTATTATTATTATTATTATTATTATTATTATTATTATTATTATTATTATTTGAGTCTGCTTGCTGTTATTAACCTGTATTTCAGTAGTCTGTTTACTGAACGGAGTGCAGTTGCTTCATAAAGGAAATATACCCTAACCACAAGTAATGACTGTCATAGATCGATCTCCACGCTTCAGAAAAGGGAAACGTCTACCACTGTCCTTGAACACCAATAGCAACCCTGATTTTAAGAAAGTGACAGTTACATGTTGATTCCACTGGAATCTCATGCCAAAATTACAAATTCCAGTTCCTCTGTTTCATTAAGTGCAATAAATCACGATGTTTAATACACGGAAGTCGAGAGATACTAACATGACACCCTTTAACTATCCCGGGTGCACTCAGCCTCGTGAGCATCTGGGGGGAGGGGGGAATTCAGGAACCACTTGAAGCGAAAAAAGCGGCTCCAGATTGCGAATACCACATTCAGCGGCTTGAAGGGACTCAGCATGCTAACCACGTCCCACTGCCGAGTGCTGCACCCCTGTGATCACGCCCGCTGTGTCAAAGGTGTGAGACGCAGCGATCGGGCTGTTGCGCCGCGGAGTTCTTTTGAATCTGAACCCTGTACCACGCCATGGTGCTTCTTCGCATATCCACAGAAGGGTAGTTCTATCAGCTTCGACACGTGTCCACAGGAACCTTCGTGCTAGGCAATTGTATCTCTGCTATTGCATTCGGGTGTAGCGCATTAGCTATTACTATCCATTTTCATGTTTCCTGTTGTGAAATACTTTAAGGTGTAACTTTGGGTCGTGGTATTAGTAAATGTGGTATTGTTGAGTCCATCGCTAAATATAAAATATTTCATAGAACTATATATCCACATTAACATAAGCAAAGATAACGTTTGAAAAAATACTCGTGGGTAATGTTCAGTGTTGAACTTTACTACTTTGTCTGGTTTACGTGTTCCGTATAGCATCTTTACGAAATTCAAAGTATCTTCGAATGCTATTTCTGGCGGAGAAAATTAATTATACATGTCCAATACATATTTTTCGGCAATTCAAATCAATCTCTGCCAATAGTGTAAAATACACTCCAACAGTGTTCGCTCAAGCCAAAATGAAAATTATAATATATATTAAGTATAAAATGTATCTCCTTAAATGTTGTGCCTGGTGGCAATATTCTATAGATAGAACCTTTGGAAACTCAGGACATTTGTTATTTGCGTTTTTTTCTTTTTCAGGTGAGTGTGAATGCACTTGGGTGGTAAAATGAGGCTGTCGCACAGTCAAATGCTCACTGAGTGTTGATAGGCGACCACGGCTGTTGTATGGTATGGTATTTACTTTTGTTTATGTGAATGATATTATTAGGGCTAGGAAGTTCATGCATTTGCATGTTTTTTCATAGGGGTTAAAAATGTGTGCTTTTACATTATGTGCACGAATTATGGAATTTTCAGTTATTTGGACGTGATTTTATGGTGCATATAACTGCATATTTTCTTGATTTTGATAAATGCATATTATTTCAATACTATGGCCTCTATATAGCATATTTTAATGATTTTTATGACTTTTTTTCCACCTGGATAATATTTTTCATATTGATAGCGTTGCATATGATGATGTGACTCGCGAGGTGGCGATAAGCAATGCTGAGTCATGTTGTTATATAGTGCATCCCCTGTTTCCATCCTTTCATTATATGTTTGTGCGTAGAGAATAATCAGTGCGTTATCTGAGAGGTTTATATTAACAAAGATAAAGTGCAGGTCAACGTTTTGAGCAGCACGATTATACCAACGCTTGCCTCTGCGTTATCCTCATACGTAACAGTGTTGTGAACTGGTTCCCTCCAAATTAAATTAGGCGTATAAATGTTAAAAAACTCTTCAAATGCCGAAAATAAAACCAACTTAGAGTGCTAGATTAATTAATTAATTTACAGAAAGAGTTTTCGGGTGATTTAATATCTACAGATAATAGGTCACTGTTTTGTGGAGCGTGTGACAAAAATATAGGGAGTGAGAAAAGATTTCAAATAGTTCAGCACATAAACACAGCAAAACATAAGGAGAATTTAATCAGAAAACTCACAAACAAATAACCTGTTCTAAAACAATTAGTAGTGTGTTTAGGAAGTAGGGTTACTGAATTTTCCTATGACTTGTGCTGAGTATTTTAGCTGCTGATAGTCCCTTGTTCAAAATTAATAATCCGATATTTAAAAGCTTTCTTGCCAATTGTACTCAACAACATATGCCTGAAGAAAGTACACTGCGTAAGACTTGTGTAGGGCATTGTTACAACAACATATTTTCAAATATACAACATGAATTAGCGGATCAGTTTGTGTGGTTGTCTGTTGATGAAACCTCTGATTCTGAACGCCGTTCTATTGCTAATATAATCGTGGCAGCCTTAAATAATGAACAAAGGACTAGAGCTTATCTCCTTAATGTGGGCAAATTGTCGGCCACTGACAATGTAACTGTGCACAGTTTGTGATGGACTCTTTGAAATTACAATGCCCATGTGAAATCGAATACAACTGGTTGCTTTTATTTGCTACTGATGCAGGTCCTTATATGGTGAAATCAGGACAAACGCTGAACGGTATTTTTCCTAACTTAATTTATATAACTTGTTTGGCACACGCTCTTCATCGAATTTCTGAGACAATACGCGATTTTTTCCCACTGGTAAATAGATTTGTGTCCAGTACAAAGAGAATTTTTGTTAAATCTCCTAAAAGAGTTAAGTTGTTTAGATCAACAGCACCTAATATCCGACTTCCTCCTGCACCAATGTTAACTCGATGGGGAATATGAGTCGATGCAGTTTTATATTATGCTGAGCACATAGAAATAATCGAAGAGGTTGTTAATTCATTGGATTCGAACGATGCTTCATCAATACAAACTGTGCAAAATATTCTGTCAGGCACTGGGTTAAAGAAGGATCTTAGTTTCATATCTGCCCATTTTTCTTTCTTATCAACAGCCATAACGGCATTGGAAGTTGTAGTATCTCCTTTGCATGAATCACTGTGCTTGAAAAAAACAATATGTGATCTAAGTTCGGTTCCTGATAGCATAGGACAAAAAGTGAAAGAGAAAGTGAATTATGTAATTTCAAAAAATTCTGGTTATAAATAGATGTGCGATGTTCGAGACATTCTCGAAAGAAAACCATCTATCACACCAAGAGAGTTGACTCTCTCTGTGAAACAGTTAACATCATTTAAATATGCCCCTATAACATCTTGTGACGTGTAAAGAAGTTTTTCACGTTACAAAAGTGTTTTGCCAGACAATAGACGACGTTTTACTGTTGAAAATTTGTGTAGTGTTGGTTGTGAACTGCAATTTAGCAGTTAATACTAGCAGCAGGACCACTTCTGCTTCAACCTCTAAGGAATAAGGTAACTTTATTATTTACACTAACTCGTCTACTGCAAAGGGACATGAACTGTTCTAATGAAATAGTGCATATTTCTTGGCATATTTTGACGTTTTTAAGAGCATATTTGCATGCATATTTCAGTGTTCTTTAGGGCATGAACTTCCGAGCCCTATTTATTATGGTGCTGTTTTCGTGCGTTTATAGCACAATTTTTAATGTTTGATGAAAGTAACTAAAGTTAAAACAGTTACACCTGTAGTGAAAACCCCAAAGAGAATGCTTGAATTAACTATCTATACACAGTTTAAGTAAGCATCGCTATACAAGGTGACTCAGAATAATACCGAATAATTTTAAGGCGTGATTCAGGAATTATTTTTGAGGATTTTGTTATCGGGAATGTGTGCTCGTAAGCGCCTTCTTATCGAGTTAGAGAACGCTTAATGTAGATATCTCAAAGACCGTAAGGTTAGACGAAATTCTGTCAAATGTTCCTTTGTTCCTCTTTGTGCGTTGGAATGTCGTTTGTTTCGTTTTCTTTGCATTTAGAAAATCACTTGTATCTTGCTTTTAAGAATGTTTATGTCACTTAACACTTGCATTCTGTTACATCAATTTTCCTTTGGGGACATGTTCAGACTCTTGTGTGCGGGACGCTGGTTAATAGTAAAGAGGAGTTAATGACCAGGATCTTTGTAGCCTTTAATGCTACAAAGATATTCCAGGTATTCTTGGAAGAACTCGGCAATCATTACTATGACGCTGTCGATATGCACCAAAGTACAGGCTCGTCATTTTGAACGTGCTTTATAAACATTTATGCACTTGTTAAATTCTTATTTTGTTCTTTTCACTATGTCTGAAGCCTTTTAATGCTAATGGTGTAGAAAATTTTACCGACAGTGGTAGTACAGCTTGTGAGACAACAGAAGAGCAATTGCCATAGCTGCGCAGTGGCAACTGTTCACCTGAGAGGCTGATGGTGGGGGAAGTTCCGCAGTCATGTATGCCCAGAAGTCAACGTTTCTGTCCATGAAGGAGTGAAGTTCGCTAGCCTAGCCTTAGTGCGTATTCTTAATGACTATATATGTATTAAAAATTAGCTTTATAACGAACAAAGTAACTTCGCTATAACAGTGGCTATGTGCCAACAGTTACTTTATCGTGAACTGCAATTGTTTCAGCTTCACGCCATTGTGGTAGGTCTATTCATTCGCGGTAAGTTGCCCGTCTATTCCCCCCTCTTTCAGCCGTTGCAGAGAGGGAGGGAAGGAAAGCAGCTTCTCCTATGCGCAAGATTTGTTCGTCTCGCCTCACGAACTATATGTGCATATGTTGTTATGTATTGTAGAGCGGTTAAAAGGTTTGACTTATTTCAGAGCACATGGATTTAGTGCCATATAATGTAATTAAGATACACAAGAGTTTTGTATGGTTTAAAATTATTAAAGATACGCAGCTACTTTTTATTTCAAAACTTGTAAAAATGCGTAGAGACCTGTCTGACGGAATTTCATGTAACCCCTTGAGGTGTTTCTAAAACGTTAATGCCCTCCAGCTAAATAGATAGCAAGACATTTACGAATATAAATAGAATATACGAGAGTACTGAATTATAATCCCTGAGTCACGCCGTAAAATTACTTGCTGTTATTCTGACTCACTGTATATATACCAGGTAGTCAGCTGCCCCTTATTCTCGAGTTTTATGCAATCCGCATTTTATACCCCAACATGAAAACATCGACCCCATTACTAGGTTCTACCCGCGTATTTAACATAGATGTTTAACACTCGATGAAATTAGTACTAATATAGATGTTATCACATCGGCTTTTAATATATTCGTAATTGGACAGCTGACGTTTGCGCTTTTGCAAATGTTCACTGGAACCAGCGAGTATTACATCTTAAACGGAATGCTTGCCTCACACGTTACTAGGTAGCTCATTTGGAACGAGCACAAGACCCCCCAAGTAATCTGTCTGATGTGAAGGTGGTTCGAATCACCTGCATGTACTAATTTTTTTTACCGTGCAATCCTCACAATTTACAAATTATTGTTCAGAAAACGGTTATTATATTCATTTTTATTGCTTTATTTGTTTTATGGCATTGTTTGATGTTTCTTTATTGGTGAACTACAATTAGGAAGTTGTTTAAACATATCTATAGGTAGGTGCAATTGAAATAAGGATCACGTATACACAGGGTTGAACAGATCTACAAGCTACTGTAATACGTTGAAGAAGGGTTTCTGGATTGTCCAGCTCCTCAACATAAATGCGTTCTTTTAAATAACCCCAGAGAAGGAAGTCAAGGGGTGTCAGATCAGGTGATCTGGCAGGCCAGGGGACTGGTCCTTGTCTTCCTATCCAATGACCAGGATGTGCAGCATTCAAATGATTGCAGACGATCCTCGACCGATACAGAGGAGCGCCGTTGTGTTGAAACCACATCGCCATTCGCTCCTGCAGTGGTACAGTCCCTAGTAATAAGGGGTGAGCTACGGAGGAATTTCAGGTAGCGTGCTCCTGTTACATTCCCCTCGAAGAATAATGGTTCAACAAGGTGGTCTCCCAAGATTCCACAACACTTGCAAATCCCACATCACTTGCTACTCGCTCCAGCAACCATTCACAAAAGATCACTCGAGCTTGGAAATCTCTCCCGTGAAGTGCTTGGTGTAGGTACAAATGATAAGGATGGAACTTATTAGTGTTCAATATTCGCACTACAGAAGACTGGCTGATGTTCACCTCCTGAGCAACTGACCGTGTACTAGTATGCGGATTGTTCTGGGTGGCGTTCAAAACTGCTTCTGCATTAACACCCGATGTTGCTGGTGCGTGTCCATGAGGAGGCATTCTTGCAGGTGACGTTGTTGCACACAGACGCCTTTCAACATTCCGGAAGGTGTTTGCTGTTGGTTGTCGTCTGTTCGGATATCTCCCCCGATATAGATGCTGACTGCTGGTGTATTTGTTCTTGCTTCCCCGTAGATCAAAAGCATATCTACGTACTCGTCTGTCGAATACATAATGAAAGACTGGCACAAAATATCGTGCGACAGCATATGTGTGGAGAACGCAGGGGTGGACATTCACAACACAATACATCATGCCAGTCCAATGGCGCAGAAGTCATTATATCTGTTCAATTACAAAATGCAGACTACGATTTAAATTATGTCCTAAACCCTCAAGGACTTTATAATTAGATTGTTGTGAATAAGGTTTCCAAGTTTTGATGAACATAAAACAAAATATTTACACTACTGAGACTCGAACCTATGACATTAGGGCTTAGCGCAGAGGACTTGCATGTCTGGCGCTAGGCCATTGCCACCTCGCAAGTTTGCGTGCTTGTTTTAGCCTTTTATGACAGTTTTAATCATTTACTGGGCGTTTTAATATTATTACTTAAATGACAAAAGCTGTTATGCATATTAATTGAGATGCACGAGGCGTAGTTAAAGCAAAAATATAAATAAACTGTTATTTAATAATATGTCCGTTTTGACTGTACGGATCCATGATGGATGAGGCGTGTCTCTAAATATTTGGCAGCCAACCCCTGCTCTAAGTACAAGAATCCACCATTTTCTTTTTAGCTGACGTTGTTAGCGTACCCATATGATAGGTCCATTTTTTTCCGAGACGTTTACTGAATTACGTTGCTATGTATACTCTAATAAAAAGTTTGTAAAATCGTTCGGAAACCGGAATTCGCTCTCAGTAAACTAGTCGTATGTTTTTGAGGTGTACTTTAGCGAGGAGTACGTTCTGTCCCTTAAAGCACTGTTGCTCTCAATTTTGCGCATTGCTCTCTTTAAGAACGTCAAGCAATACATTTTAGTAAGCGCAAAACTGAACTAAGGTGCACATGCCGTTAGATGGGTGGCCTACCTTCCAAAAAAATAAGCCGCGGCTGACTCAACACACACACACACACGCACACGCGCACGCGCAAACGCACACGCGCGCGCGCACACACAACGTTTTTAATGTTTATAATTATCAGAAAACCCCTTATTTCTGCCGAAGCAGGCACATCAAGAAAAAAATCTGATGCGTTGCTCTAGCACTATTTTGTCTATTTTTGTATTCGCTTAACTAAACTAAACCGCTGGCGCAACAGCCCATCAAGGGCCAAGGGTTGCCGCCCAGCCGCTGCATCCCCCACCTCTGCCCACTACAGGCGTCATTGGTGGAGTGCAGTACTGGAGGGTGAGACGTGGTCAGCGCCCAGAGCCCTAGTTACACGGCCTTTTCGGCCTGGGGCCGCTAAATTTCCATCAAGTAGCTCCTCAATTGATCCTCTCGGGGCCTAACGAGGCTGAGTGCTCCCCGTGCCAGACCCTCCCAGAGAAGATAAACTCCCCATGATGGTACCAGGGATCGAACCCGGATTCGCCTATCTACTTCATGCTAATGAGATAAACATTTGCAGAAATTATCTTATTGCTAATTTTCTTGTAAGTGCAAGGGGAGTACGGTAGGCTTAAACGATAGTGAAATCTTAAGAGCTGCTCGCAGTGTAATGGCTTTGAAAGTTCATTCTCAGGTTAGTATATCTGCGACTTCCGTGTAGTGAACTTTGCGAGACTGCGTGATTAAGTACAGTGCCCGCTCGCATTATCAGCAGTCTTTTGTTTATTTCAAGTAGGAAACAGAGACCTTACCCCATCATCAGTTTGCATGACGTCACTACGCACATCTTGGCAACCATACCTCTAAATCATACATCAGTACAACGTTCCACCATTATAAAGAGAAAGCTAAATTTCGTATCTACAGGCCATACATCAAATTGAATTCAAATATATATTTGACATAAATTGTTTGCATCATAAAACGCAACTTATATTGAGGTACACTAACCAGAGTCTTAGCAGCAGCATTGCATCATCGTCTATCCATCTCGCAGTTTATTAGAAGTGTGTGCATGCGTGCTTAAATTCAGAGTGCCACAAAAATATATTTGCGATGAAATCTCACAAACATTTTTGGATGGAATGCATTTACCTACTATGTACGTGGTAGAACAACTAATAGGCTTTCCTTGCAATCATTTGTGGAACGGATGTAAACATTAACAATGGTAGGTTAAGTTATGTGAATATGACAACATACTACCCCACACCCCTTTCTAGAGCTGCGAGGGAGTTCTTTTGAAACTCCTGCTCTAGGATTAAGAATTAAGATTGTATCCAACATGGAAGTGCATGTTCTTTTGGTAATTACCAGTTCTTTTATATTTTACGAACCCCTTTACGGAAAGTAATCTCAGGAAAAAAGAATTTTGCTAAGCATGTTCGCTCACATCATCATTAACGAAAGAGTATTTCCCATGTGTATGTGAAAAGGACCGGGATGAAAGCAAGTGGAAGCTAAAGGGCAAGATGCAACACGATGATATGAAATATTCTAATACGATCTTAGCGAGACACAGGTGTATGACAGACTTAAAATGATCCCTTTTGCTTTCTCTACCAGATACCTATAATAGGTAAGAATGAATATTTTACTCCACCCACAATTTCCGTGTCGAGATCTTACTGGAACCCTCCTCACTCCCGCCCGCCCCCCGCAAAAAAAAAAAAAAAAAAAAAAAAAAGGTGAAACATAAAATGTCAGAATCAAATTAATTACTTACAGCTCCTTCCATGAACGCCAGAGGAGGATTTTGAAGAAAATACCTCAGCATGAACTATCCTTTCCATAGCTTTTTTTTCTTCCTCCCGTTTCCAAGATATTCCTTGTTATTGAATTGAGTTTTAAAATTCTTAGATATAATTTTCTCAAATAAGGGAAGCATTTGTGTTTTTATGTCCTAGTCGTGTAAAGAAAATGGAACTTCAAAGCTATCGCATAGCAGAGCGCTCATATACGACTTGCTAATCACTTAAACCTTAGTTTTCCACTAATCCCAGTATATCTATCAGGAAGCTGCAGACCTTTTTCTGCAATGTTTATGTCGATTAATGTGAAATAGAATGAATGTCTCTAAGAAAGAACTGTTGAACAAGTGTGAGCAGAGAAAGTTATGTGAATGCTGCACTTAAGATTTTTTTGACATAATTTGCGAGTGCGTTGCTTAATTAGCACAGGTATTTAAGAGATTTCAGGTTCTTGCGATTATTACATTGTGTACTGTGCCAGGAACGTCAGTTGAATTTAACCACTCTTATTATGCGTTACAGTCTATTCTTAATCTTTTCGGCCGCCAGGTGGGGTAGATGAGGGAGAGATCAGCAAGCGGCACGTGGGGCACACAGTACGTAGGGGATGTTGAACGTTCTACTCTATTACAAGTGAATGGTAAAAGAGACCACCACCGACAGTACCATAGCTGCAAAAACGTATAAACGAAATGTACAAGAAACACAAAATGCACGCTGTTGATGAATTAGCCGCTAAGTACGGCCATGTAGTTAGACTGTCCCCTTACCATAGTACTTTGAATTCCATAGAATATGTATGATCAGAATTAAAAACAAAACATTGCAGCCAATAATATCTTCGGAAGAAAATAGCGTTATTGAAATTCAAGCCTTAGTTGAAAATACTACATATAAAGGACCAAGAAAACAATCATTGGCCTAACTACATACACCTGTTGAACTAGAAAATATAGTTCCTTTTGAAGGTATAATGGAAAATAACCGGCCCCTGGTATTCGATCTATAAAGACGATGTATCTTCAGAGGATGACAATATTAAATAAATAACGTGGTGTAACTAGTGGAATAAAATATTGTGTATATTTTGCTGTTTTATTTTTATTCATGTTTGGAGATTACGACACGTTCCTGAAATCTTCTCCGGTCTACAGATTCAAGTTTCTTATTTACAATAACAGCGAAGCAATTTTCAGCCAAATAGATATTGTTAATAAAGTTCGCGATCATGTGGGACAATAAGTACGATATTGTAACGATTATATTGCAACTGCTCACGCCTGGCACACGACCACGTGGCTTACCTGTCTCAGGCTCTTCCCTCTCCTTCAAGCCCAGTCGAAAGGAATACGAATGGACTGTTCTTATAAAACATCCTTCACACAGGTTTTGCGGTGACGCCAGGGATGGCACGTAATCACGTGCTACTGTTTGACTGTGGAAGTCCTAGAACCCTTTGAAAATTCGCATTACGATCCGAACAATTAAAGATATAAAAATGAACTTCGTTCTTTTCTTCGCCTCATAATTTTCAACTAGTTTGTTCAATACAGCCTGAGTAATGCTTTTCATTTATTGAAATTTGCTTTTCAATAAAACTATTCTCCATGGCATCTTTCCCAATGGCATTGTTCACTACTAGTGAATTGTTTCCAAAGAAAATTTAGTTTCTGAAAACTTATTTTTTTATATGAACGAATCGATAGGCCCGTCTGGCGTATAAAGGAAACGAAGACGATGGCAAAGGGTACAGAAAGCATGGAGGCAATACAGAATGGGAACGAAATCAGAGAGAGAGAGAGAGAGAGAGAGAGAGAGAGAGAGAGAGAAAAGGAAGACTGAGGACGGAAATAGGTATGTCTTTTGAGTAAACTGCTACAGAGGAGTATCCTCCGAAAGAAGACAACTAAAGAATGCGAGGTCGTCTTTTTATCTCCCCCACCCCGTCGACAAAAGTTCCACTTCTTCATGCAGTCTTCATTGCTGTCCTTTCCGCTCTTGTTCCATCCGATAGCATTTACTGTTCTCTGCTATTTGATTCTGCAGGCCACGTTTTTCTCATGCCGGGTTTGACGGCGCTGGGTTTCGACCTCAAAGCAAACGTGTCCCTGTAACTGCTTTACAACTGCTACCTCCATTCGCAGTACATTTCTAGCAATGAATGACTCGATAAACTACAAGCGATCGAGGTTTTGGCTATTTTTTGACAATATCAATGTCGTAGAAGCGTTCTAAGAATCGTAGTGTGAGAACATAGGCACATATGTTAAGTTTTGCAAATACAAAAACTACTGTTACAGCCATGGAAACAATTACTGAGCGCATTAGGAGAGCAGAATATTGGAGTTCTCACGTCGTCTTGCAGTGCGTGTTACACAAGTCAATATTTCCAACAGTCTCTGTTCCATTTTGTCTGTTGGACAAAAAATAAGACTCTTGAATCTCCACTCGCATTTGTACTAGCGGTATTATACAAATGCGTTAAGCTCAGGGGCATGTTGGAAATGCCGACTTGTGTAAACCGTGCTGCAACACGACGTGGGACTAAGAAATATTCTGCTCTCCTAATCCGATCGATAATTTTTCCACGGCTGTACATTCGTTGTGTAGGCAATGAGCATTTCGAATATGGAAAGTTAAATACATATGCCATGGAAGCTATCGGCGTTAGCCCAGGAGCAGTTACGTAAAAAGGAAAAGATACATACGAGGGCAACACTGAACATTTTTAGAATGCCATGTTTCTAAAAGCAAATGAAATTTTTTTTAATGTCTGATACCTACCTTCTATATTTTGCGAATTGATTGTCGTGTAGTTTGTGTGATTTGTTCTAATAGTTCGTTAATTATAATCATTTAAAGATTTTGTGTTCACCCAAAAATGAATTTGACTAGAGATAATTTCAAATCACCCTTAACACCTAAAGGTTGTAAAGATCGGCTTAGATATATATTTGGCGAAGAATCATGAAAAATGCACAGAAGGAAAAATAATTCGACTAAGCATCACCGCTCACAGCAAAACTGAAAGTTGTATCTGGATGCCCTTAAGTTCAAAACCCGGGACTCTGCACAATATAGCCCTGACCTAGCACCTTGTGATTTCTTTTTGTTTCCAAAAATTAAATATAAAATGCGTGAAATTACCTTTTCGTCGTATGAAGCAGTGGATATTAGAGAAACCCGGTTTCTGAAGTGACTCAGGCAGAGCGATTTTGGGGAGGAATAGTAGAACAATAAATCGCTTAAAAGTTTTAAAACTGATCCTTCTGTGATGTTCTAAAAGCGTTCTCGTATATACGAGTATATATACTGAGTGCGTGCCCCCCCCCCCTCCAAAAAAAAAAAAAAAGAAAAAAACACTAAAGCATACACATTTAACTGGTGTAAGATATATTTGGAGAAAAGCAGTACTAGATTTCCTAATCATCATTCCAGCTGCCCACCATCATAGGAATAAGCGAGCGTCAAAAATGATGTAATACTTCATGGATAATTTATTTTTCGACCTGCAAGTATATTTTCTAGTCAAACCAAATGCTCCACAAGGTTGCCTTCACCATCGATACACTTGTGAGTATGACTCTAACTTCTGTTGAATCGCATTGTCCAGGTTATGTGGTTCACAACGATATCCTTCATCTTTTACGTGCCGCATAAGAAAAATCGAACGGCATACGGTTTCAGAGCGTGCAGGGAACTCGACTTGTTTCCTGCGTCCTATCCACTGGCCTCGTACGTTTTCATCTACGTATATGTAGTATCCCCCATGCCTTGACGGCCTCCTCATCCCACGGCCTTTTAGACACTCTGAATACACAAAATTTCTTAACTGACTTGACAACAACAGATCCTTTCGCTAAGAATATATGGAAAGGACCCTCTCTATTGTGTTCATGCAATTAGCAGGGGCAGAAAGTTGAGTGACAGTTTTAAAACTTCTTGGAATGTGGTCGCTAAGGAGTGGGTACTACATCATATGTTTAAGGCACTTTCATGACAAATTAAATTGAATATTCTGGGGATTTTCTCTGCATAACTGGTAAACCGCACACAAAATGTAGATCTTATTAAAACAGTTCAGATCAAATAAGTTTTTATGGAGAAAACCCTTTTTTGAGATATGCTTTGTTATTGGTTATTCAAATAGGAAGTTCTTTTTATGTCCAGGCCATACAAAGATAACGAAATTTCAAAACCATCATATAGCTACTAGCTCATAGATTTGATTATTGCTTAAGTCTGCTGTATCCAATTCCCATTGTATATAACCATTTCTGTACAAGTATTTAGATTAGCAAGTGGATAGAAGAATAAGCACTTTAAAGAATAGGCAGAGAAAGCCAAGTTAGTGCAAAGCATAAGATTGTGAATAGTTTGTGGAAGAGTGAGTAGAAAAATTCGTGTTATAGCAATATACAAGGTGCAAGGTACTACTTCGGCCACACGTTAACCATGGATTCTACATGATGAGTGTAACAAGTATGTCATACACAACTATTGTCAAAACACAGCCGTTTTGCCGAAAAATAATAATAATACTTTGTGTCAAATATTTGGAGCTATCCAACTTCTTGAGTGTCGCACAAATATTGAGTGAAGAATTCTCTAATGAATTTCCACCTTAATTCGAGTGAATTGAGTCACAATTTAATGTTAAAATGTCATGCAAATTTTAATTTCTAAGAGATTTGGCTACTTCGTACTAACGTTAAACTGTGACTAAATCCCTTCGAATTGATATAAAAAGAAATTTCAGCATTGTTCACACAGTGTATGTGCGACAGTTGTGAAATAATGCACCATGTATGACCCTTCGTCCAAATATGCCAAATATTTCACAAACTTTTTTTAGGTGGAAGGGTTCTTTATTAATTATAATAAATTTGTATTATACATACAAGGGGGAAGTGAAATGATCCACCAGACTTCAACGGCGAATTTCTCATGTTGTGAATAACAAGAAAGTCTAATACCAAAATGTTGAAAAGTTAATAGGTTTTTAGAGGAAAAAAATATTTTTATCAACAAAATTTATCATCACCTGGCTGAAAAATTATTCATTAAAGGTTCTTGATTTATGGCTATATTCATAGAAAATTGAATAAACAACTTTTTCCTTTGGCGTGTTTCGATAGATTCAACGGTTTTTGTATAAATTAAATTAAAAAGAAACCTCAAGTTATTGCAACAAAAAGGCAACATATTGTGGGTTCTTTTAAATTTAATTTACACAAAACCCGTTGAATCAATTGAAATACGCCAAAGGAAAAAGTTGTCTGTTCAATTTTCTATGAATATATCTAACCATAAATCAAGAACCTTCAGTGAATAATAATTCAGCCAGGTGATGATAAATATTTTTGATAAAAATAGTGTTTGTAGAAAAGTATAAAGTTTTCAACATTTTGGTGTTAGACTTTCTTGTTATTCACATCATGAGAAATTTGTTGTTGAAGTCTGGCGGATCATTTCACTTCCCCCTATATTTGTTAGTCATGTAGAATTCCTGGTTAACGTATAGCCGTAGCAGTATTTTACACTCTACATAATGCTAGACCAGGTTTTACCCTGTAGGACTATTTTAAAACAGTGGGTTAACATGTTGCAAGTAATGAAATAGCGCATGAAATTATCAACCCCGGTTTCTGAACTAATTGATAACTTGTTTCCTGCTCTGGTGAATGCAAACAATGTGCCAAACGTACGTGAGATTCATATCTTATTCAGCTCTTTTCACATCAATAAGTCTTTGTCTACATTCACACAAAGACCTGACGTTTTGGTAGGTATAAGGTGAGGAGGTAAAACCCAGCGTATGTTTCCTGCTGTCTGTCGGCGAAAGTGCGAGAAAGGCACTCCGCACAAAGGCCATAGCCGTAATTGTTTTTCATGCGTTTGTGATGTTACTTAAAACGGTGTACTAGGAGGGCGAGTTTATTTTAGGGTGCACGAAAGGGGTGGCAGAGGTACATTTACATTTAAACTGTTGGATGTTTGACATTTCGCTCAGTCCTGTTTTGCATGCCGCTGTTGCTTTAATGTTGTATCACATGCAATGGCGCTACTAGCGAATCTGCTCTTTGATACAGGATATCCCTCGTGCTAAACTTTGATCCATGTGCCAACAGCCACTTCGGGCAAATATCCTGAGTGTAAGAGTCCACTAGCCCTGCTGAAGAGCCCACCAGTCCCGTCACCAAATTGTCCAGGAAGGGATGTGATGACATTCCATTCCTGTAGCACTCAGCACCGAAATTAATGTATTCAGTCCTGCGTATCTACGGAGGCTAAGGTTAGCGGACAATAAACTGCTTAATGTTGAAGATAGCTTACATTCATTTCCATTATGCAATCCTAGTATTAAAACGGCTTCTTATGACGGTATAGATCATGAGAAATTAACCTATTCTTGGCCAGAAAATGAATGATGTAATTAGCATGGGAACACGACAACAGTGACATCACCACAGGTACAAAATTTTCTCCAATGTGCCTGTAAGAAAACCCGCATGGTTACTAGCTCTGGAAAGTATGCTAGTAATGTGGTTTGAAACGCTCTTTTTTGTTTCTCCATCCTCAAAAGTTTTCATGTTCTTTTTCGTAAACATATTTTGAGTTTTCTGGAATTAATAAACTCTCAAGACTTAGTTCAAAATGTCATGCGAAATATAATCCACATTTCAATAGTTTTATCATTACCTTCCATTTTGCTCTTTAAATGTTGAAACAAATGAAACACCTGCTTAGCAACCATATTACGTCACACATCTGTGATTCTGATACATTATAGATAATTTTTCATTTAGCAAATTTATTATGTTTTTGGGTAATTTAATGTTAAAATTGCATAAGACGTAACACGTGTATAATCTTTTCATTGTGACACTTGTAAAAACATATACTCCTGCTACAGTCAGATTTATATATATTTAAAAAAAAAAAAAAAAAAAAAAAAAAAAAAAAAAAAAAAAAAAAAAAACATCGGTCTGGGCGGGAGTTGAACCCGCAACCTCGGAACCATAGGCCAGCGTTTAACCAATTGGGCCACCCGGAACGTTAGTGGGAGTAGCCATGTAGATGGGTAAGATCATGTATTACTAAAATTCGGGTCTTTCCCGTTGCCTGTTGCAGTCTTATATAAGAATTTCTATTCTGATCAATAGTCGGCTTCCCTAGAGCTTAAAGACCGCGTTTCAGTTAGCTAGATTTAGCGTAACTTAAGATTTCTGCAACAATGGCAACAAGCACTTCGAATTATAATTGTTATTATTGCTACGTAAAGAGCTATTTTGAAACAGCAAAATGTGGATACTATAATTCAACAGTTACCATTCCGAGTGATAAGATTTAGAAATGGTTTAATTTTTCAATCTCAACAGTCGACCACTCACTTCAAGCAGATCATTATTGGCCTCCATCAAATATGTCGTTAGTTTAAGTGGTGTTATTTATCCTCACACTTCCTTAAGATAAATATCTTGTAGTTTTCCATTGGAGCAACCGGCAGCAAATTTTTCTCAGAACGATATTGGAAATGGTGTCTATGATTGATATTTGTCGCCATCGACTATAAATATTGTTGTTCATTTAAGTCACTCCTCGCTCCCAGATGACCTAGTAATCTTGAGCAATGGAACCTAGCTAGTAAAATTAACCTGAGCTCAAACGAAGTTAATATAGCATCATTAATATTCCGAAGCAGTTCATTTAGGCAGCGAAGTAATAAGGTTCCTGATAGTCGCGCAGTGCAATATTGTCGCTTCGGATGATGCCCTGAACGGGGAATTCTCCCTTCAATCAGTGAGGTCCTGTCGTTAATCCCTTAGAGGATAAACGTGGTAGCTACCTTCGCTTTGTGAACCTGAACAGCGCAAGTTGTGAACGAACCGTACACACATTTATTGTTTCGCTAGACGGGAAAAGTTACAAAACGTAAAACCCTAGCTCCCTTTCGCCATAAAGCTATCAGGTTGTTCGGATTTTTATTCCGGAAGAACAAAACCAATAAAATATTGGCAGTGATTTTTGCTACGAGCTCTAGAACGATTGCACCGAAATTGAGAATGCCGCAGCGCGTAATTTCTCCATGTAACATAGCAGTTGGAAAATGTCTGCCGTGGTTGTATTTCTGCCGTGAACATTGCAGTTACACTGAGAAGATTAAATACTGGTATATATACCAAATTTATGGCGCAGTGATTATTGATTTTGTCCGTAAAATGTAAGCAAAAGTGAATTTGCCCAGTTCAGAGCTGTTTGCTTTATGACCCATACTAATGTGCACTCGCTGACATGCATGTATGTGTCATTGCTAGAAGCCGGATATTTTCACCAGTTGAAGTGGAAGTCAATTAGAATTATTTTTGCCCTTATCACATCACTAAACGAGAACAGTTTGTCCTTGTGAAGACACTGTGATGTCTCCATTTCTGACATGGACCTCCAATGTTTTTTCTCCATCAGGGGTTGAAGTCTAACGTTTGTAATCTTCCATTTTCGGTAAATGTTCTTTTCAATTATTTTCTATACTTCACAACTGTTTTCTTCTAATCTACAACTCTAACTTCTCCAACGTTGGCGTTCATCATTTTATTCGTTCTTTTACATACTGCCAAGGGTTCTAGGAGTCTCATTTCGTGTCTAGATACAGGTGAAATATGAAACTTAAATTTTCTAAACTATTGTAATAGTTTGACAAGTCAACGAGTTCCACGCCTGACACCATGTGACAAAAACGAGAAATCCTGTCCAGTTACTTTTTTCTCACTTTATTTTCATCTAACTGAATGCACTACAACAGTTTGCTGTTATTAGCGTTAATAGTCTACAGTTCGTCATGATATTACAGCTCACAACTATTTTCTATTCATAACCTTGTCTCACTCTTAGGTTCACTTTCTGTCTCCCAAACGGCTGACTGACGTTATAATCATTCGACACTAGTAAAGCTACTTCTCTGGCTTACCTTCGACGGCACGTAGCTATACTTCTGTCAAGTGGAACATCGTTATTCAATTTTCATATGTTAACCGTTCAAGAGAACGGAATTTGAAAGCTTCAAAAGATTTGAATATCGCAGAAAGCCTACTCTATTCCCATATTCCCGTTTGTCGGGCAAGAAAACGAGCAGTAAGACAATTTCTGTAAATGTTTATGTAAACTAACACGAAGAACATCAAAGAATAAGAGCTTGTAAGAATGGTTAGCGTAAGAGTAGAGGGTCATATGAGTGCAATACATCAGATTCTTTTATCTTATTAAACTATCGCAAATGTCTACAGCTCGCTCACCGATTGTAAGTAGAATAAATGTGTGTTATTAAGGATGCAGTGTCCATTTTGTGATCCCTTTATCAATGTAGCGAATATTTGCCTTCAGATAAAATTGGAAAAATACTTTCCCCTGTTCTTATTTTCTTTGTTCCAACAAAAGGTATTGGGTAATCGGCCTAAACGATTTGCAGTTTCCGTTGTTTTCTTCTGTATGTAGGTATTTGGAACTTAATGAAGCTTTGTACGAGGAATCCTCTTGATGCAGGCAGAGCAGCCTGACTCGAGCATTCAGATCTGCCCCTCCGTATTACCAGCATCTTCCACCAACTTTCCAACTTGGCTATTGTTTTTGAAGAGGCAGCTTTCGTTTGCTTCGTGATAGCCATGGAAACCGCAGACAATACCAGCTCCCTTTGAAAACTCTAACATAGCTGAAATGAGCAAGAATAAGAACAAAACTTCTGCGAGGGAATCAGTCGACGGATTTCGTCCTTGGTTTTGCCTTGTAGAATTTGTGCACTGGTGATTTATAGTTGTATTTAACAGAATAAAGAAAATATAAATTAATTAGCAGATTGAATTTAACCAAATGCTCTGCAGCTCCTGGTTTACGAAATTGTATTTTGTGTTGTTCCGGAGTTGAGCTTTACGTTGGTGCGTCAACTGTTAATATATTTGAAAATATTAGGATATTTTCAAGTGACCTCACCACTGGCAAGCATAGGCTTGTGTAATGAACATGTGATCGAACTTTCAATATCATGCCTCATACAAGTTTAGATCTCCTATTTTTACTTTCTGTACTACATACGGTAAGTAAGGGAAGTATTGTATTTGATCCCAAAAATGTGATGTCTAGATTTTACCCAAAGTGTGTTTTGAGGCCCCCTGAAATCCCCCCCCCCTCAAAAAAAAAAAAAAAAAAAAAAAAAGGAAAGCGTTTTTAGAAAAAGGTCTGAGAACTCAAACGAAAAGTAGGGTAAAAACCAAGTTTGATATTTAAGTTTAATATCTTCTAAGATGCGACACAAAGATTTTCAAGAAAATTCCCCCACCCTAAACTACCTTTACATGGAAAAGTTTCAAAAATTTTGATTTTCCCAAAAATAGCTAATAAATTTGATTAAAATGCCGTATGTATAAGATACTTAATGCCGTATGAAATGCATATTTTGAATTTTGTGGCTGTAACCCCTGTAGTCCTGTTTACTCTTAATGACTTTTGCATAACTGGTAAACCGTAAGATATAGACCAAATCTTATACAGAAATGTAGATCTCGTAAAATCTCACAAATGCATTTTTGTGTGGAGTGAACCATTTCGGAGATATTACTTTGTGTGAGTTTTGCAATACTTTTCTCAAAGGAAGGTCGTCATTTATCTCGCTTCTTGGCTGTGCAAAGAGAACGGAATTTGAAAGCTGGACTCGCTCAAGGCCTACTGTATTCGCATATTCCCCTTGTACCTACAAGAAAATCGGCAATAAGATAATTTCTGCAAAAGTTTATCTCAACTAACATGAAGATATAGCAATACGAATCTGTAAGAATAATTAGTACAAGTTTGTCATGTGGGTGCAACATATCAAGAGTTTTAATTTTATGAGTATAAAGTAAAAATATATATTAAAACATTTCTTCTTGTTCTAGCAAATCCATTTCTCAGTCCTTCAAATAATCTGCCGTTACATTAATTGATACAAGGCCTCCCCTTAATATACATATAATTTCCATCGCAAGAAACAAGGATGGTAACGGTGAGACGTACAAAAATGTATTCCACCGAGTGTATGATCTGTAATTTTCACTATCAGTGACTTGTTAAAAGCTTTACTTTTAGTAGCAGCTGTCTAAAACACATTTGCACCTTTGGGCCGTAAGAAAGCATACAAAATTCCTAAGGAAAACAAATTTCCCATTGAGTGTCTGAAAGCGAAACCTTGTGTTAAGAAGCTAGTATACTGTCGCTTTTCCCCTTCGTTTTTTCGCGTAAAAGCTTCTGAAATGCCTTTGCATTCATGGCGTGTGCACCTGTTCGTTCCCGGAGGTTTGAATTGTGCAAAACGGTTGCGAACATCACAGCAACTAACCTTTGGTTTGTTTGCTACATTGAAGGTTTCTTCCATCACTTCCCTAACGGAACTAAAAATCGCTATGGTTCTTGCATTTTCAATGTTGGAATCTAGAGAATAGTTGCCAAGTATTGTTGAATCCCTTCTGGACGTGTGTAAAACCAGCAGAAGGTAGCCAGGAATCCAAAGTAAGATGCTGATGCTCACTCTTAACTTCCACACGATTAATGAAAGAAAATAGATGGGAAGCGTTAGATGACTGCTGACATAAAATACGTTATCGCTTTAATTTTGGAAGTATTTATAATCAATAGGGGGCGGCATAGTGTGAGCTGGTCCGTGATTTCAAGTTATTGATGCAGGGAGCACACTGTCTTGGCACGTGTCACCTAAATACAGAGGTATCTTTTAGGAGTCGGTGACACTTGCACTTATAGTTGCACTCCAATTCTGTGAAAATGTCAATGTTTGGGCCGAGCTTTAGTTACCAGGTGGTAGTGGGGGAAATCAACCCTGTGTTACCTGAACGTCTCAGGAGGTTGGAATAATGCGAGCGGGCTCTGTACTGTTCCGATGTTTGCTACACTTAAGTCACAGATATATTAACCTGACACCCTTATAACTACAAAAGTGAACTCGTCCATAGACCACAGCAGATCTATCGTCTATTCGCCACGTCTAAACATATCTCTGTACAGACTGTGGGTAAACAAACATGCAGACATATACCGTGAAATTGAACAATGCTTTAGATTCCAAAGAGTTATGTGCAACCTAAATTGCAAAATACATAATTTTAATGGATCTTTTGAGTAGTTTAAATTTCATAAAGAATAACTGTTGTTGTTTATTCAGTGCATGATTTCCTTAGAAACATCTGAATTATACATGCTAAAGCCTGTAACCACAGCGGAAGAAGTATGTGTAAACATTTAGGAAATCAAAGTCGAGGAAGTTAGGAAAAATGTGCATGATAAAAACAGCAAAATGTGTTGGAGGGCGGGGGGCTGGGTTTTCAACAATATGTGCTGTTTGAGATCTCTTGCTGCAAAAAGTAACTAAGCCTCCAGATCCAAATGTGTAAGAAATGTATCAATGATAATAGCATATTATTCGCATGCATCTGTTACCTCTTGGCCTGGCGGAAAGAGTTTCTCAAGATATACCTTTTGTATAAGTGACGGAGAATGTTCACGATCGACAACCTCCGCATGTACATTATTGTCCACTGCAATGTATTCACTTTACATATATGTAAAAGCTAGTGTTCTGTAGCGAAAGAAAAACATTAACAGATATTATAAGCATTCTTTTGACAACTTGTACGAGCACTGCAGGCACGCGCCCATTGTTTTATGGTGGAGTCATCCTCTCTCCTTCGGCATAAGTCTGTAGTGCAATGTTAAGGCAACCTCACAAAAACTGACTATTTTACTCGAGCGTGCACTTCAGCTTTTTAAAGTCGAGTGGCGAATTAAATAATTGAATAATTTACCTCCCCCTTTATTAAATTATGCAGCTGACGTGTCTGTGGAATACTTGGTTAGGCGCTGGTAGAACGTAAAAATACTCGTTCCCATACTGATAAGCAAGCATCGCAATGGAAACTCCAAATTTTACCTCTTTCCAGTACGAAAAGTCCTGTATATGGTTGGCATACCGAGGAATAATCTACAGATGTTGGTACATTGTCTCAGGATTTTAGATATGACCTTGTGGTCGACACAAGCGAACCTGGGATATCGCGCTGACGTTCTACATCCTGTTTTAAAATCAACTTATGCTTTCTTTCTCGGTACAATAAATATTACGCGAAAGAGCATCACTAATACATTTCATTAGCACATAATACAAATCAATTATTATCATACTTTTATTAATATCACTAATTATGTTTATTGGAGGCTCAAGAACCACCGATATAATCTTGTAGCAACACAGTCCATCTGCCTTGTAGGCAGTAATTTTAAACTGCTGGTGGTATTCTGTTTACATCGTACCAAGAAGCTCCCTACTCCACAGCGCGATTGCGGGTTCAAGGACCAATACATTCTCCGGAGTTAATGACAGTATGTCCTTTCATCCACTGCAAATATGTTTATTTCACTTTGGTTCTGTATATGAGATCATTTGTTGAGTACCCTGAACCAGGACACCTACAGTACAACTAGACTGTAAATACCGTCTTGCACGGAGTGTGTTTACATTTGATGTTAAACTTGTTGCATTGTGCGGAACAAGACTTGCATGGTGGCGCTGCCAGCTTCCCGTAATTGCTGCGAGCACTGCATCGAGTGACAACAATGCTAATTTGTGCATAGAATTGCCAGCAACGGTCTCCTGGGAATGCGACACAGACTGTTACAGCATTGAAATACTCTCTCTCTCTCTCTCTCTCTCTCTCTCTCTCTCTCTCTCTCTCTCTTCCCCAAATAGCTTTACTGCAGTGGTCCCTTGGCCTTTGATTTTAATCAAACCACCGCGGGAACATATTACTCCTCCACAAATCTCTTTTTTTTTTTTTTTCAATTGGCGGTGCCAGACTTTCAGAAGCGAAGATAATTTGTTCTGCTATCTACAAACAAAGGAAGATAAAATTGATGGCAGTATAAAAGGATGAGATAGAAAATGCAAGGAAACTACATAAGGAAGATCGGATAGTAGATACGTTTATCGTTTGTGTGTGTTTTCGTAGACCTTGAATAGAATGTTACATTCACACGACTCTCTAACCTCTATCGTTTATGTTACATAGCTTCTACAAGTTATTGTGCAAAAGTTCCTTGCAACTACTTCCGATTTATTATAAACGTTTGCATAAATAATCCCCTTCCACAGTTATTAATGCAATACTGATCGAAAAAGTTGAAATGTATAGCCTCCATGGCATCTTTAGAAACAACTGAATAGCCATAGAACTTTTAAAAAGCTTTAACGCGGTTTTGAAAAATCCAAACCAATATTTACGAATTCATCGGAAATGGCTGAAGCCACACAACACATACACACGTTTGTGTGTGTGTGTGTGTGTGTGTGTGTGTGTGTGTGTGTGTGTGTGTGTGTGTGTCAGTCTGTGGACAGCATAGCTCAAAAACGAAAAGTCGGTTAAAAACCAAAGTTGGTATTTAAGTTTATCATTCTAGGATGCGACACGAAGATTTTGAAGAAAATAGCCCCACCCTAAACTACCCTTTACATGGAACATTTTTCGAAAATTTTGATTTTCTTGAAAATGGCCCTAACGATTTTGATTAAAATGTCATATGTTTGAGATATTTTGATGAAGAGATCTGCGCTTTTTTAGATCAGCAAGTTTTTGTCTATCCGTTATAGTTTGTGTTATGTAAGAAAGTACAAAATGTTAATAAAAACCGTTGGAGACCTTTGTGACAAATTAAACGAGTTGTATCAATACATTTTCCAAAAAGGTGGTCCGGGATGTGCAATTCCCTTGGAAATCTTCGTGTTGCATCTTTGGAAAATACTGAACTCAAATATCAATTTTGGCATTTATCCGACTTTTCGTTTGCTTTTTGTTACACCATTGTCATTTTGCTAACAGTAGGAAGTTAAACTAAATTAGGCATTAAGTATTAAGCTAAACAGATTGCAACCTAAATTTTTCAGGTGATTTTAAACGAATGACAACTGCTAGCTTACCGTATTTGCAGTCGCATTTTTATTTATATTTTGTAACATGGCATTGACCAACAGAGCAATTGACATTTTATGTGTCTATGCTTATTTTAGGTGTCACTTAGAAAATAGGCTATAGGAGAGCTTAGGTATTTTTATTAAAGAAAACAGTGGCTCTAGATTACAGCAAAATAAAATAAAAAATATCAAAATATACCATCTTTTTTAATTTTTCAAAACATGGTGCAGAACGAAAGTTTTTAACATTTTTATACGATAAATATTTTAAGAGACTAAATCAAATTTTCGTTTATTCTTATTACATGTAGTACGTACACCGACAAGAAACAGAAGTAGAGAAACATCGCATTACAGACAAAAAAATTTAAAACCGGGAATTCTCCAAACTAAACTATTACCTATTAAACATACAAAAGCTATTTTATTTTCGGTTTTCTAATATATTGATAACACAATATCATACAATTTAAGATATTTGTATGGCAAGTAAAATACATATTTAAATTTCTGTGAATAACCCGTTCATTCTGAACGACCGAAACAGACTGGCAGTGTTTTTGAAAAATATAGAAAGAGTATAAAATGATAATTGGGTAAAGATAGAGTGGATGAAAACTCCGTTTACGTTTAATAAGCTAAATGCACTTCATGAACTGAAAATAGTATTTAAGTTCCACTATTTTGAGAATCTTCTTTGCTTTAATCTAGCCCGGATACACATTACAAGGTTGGTACTACTGTAGTAAGCGCCACTTGAATGGCTCAGATATCGCTGTGTACTTGGTATTGTTTACTGACGTACTGGCTGGCTGCATTCCTGTCATGAGCTGGCGAACAAACTGTAGACTATAGAGTGTCTAACATGCACAAGAAAAGCAAAACCGTTGAAAGTGAGGTGCCGCCACTGGAACGCATGCTTTTTTTAATAGTTTTACTCTTAAGGAAGACAGTGGTTCCTGGTTCTGTTATTTTTATAGAAAATTAGGAATTAAATGCTATGAAGTGTTGGTCTTCAATCCTTAACTGCTCTTAAACATTTAAAGTTAAACACAGTGCAATTTAAAAGCTGTGGCATGAAACTACGGCTTAGTATGATTTCAAACGAATACACAACAAAAGTGCACTACAGGAAAGCAGGCGTTCGCTAACGTTAGATAGCCCCGGGCCAAGTAGCGCATACAGTAAGAGAATAAGAGAAAGTCTATGCAGCAATGCATATTTAGTGAGAAACAGGCTCAGGGATTTGTTATACACAAAAGCATGTTATTACAAATGTATGTTGTAATTACAGAGAAGTGTTTAATCATGCACAAAATACTCCGTCTGAAATCTGCGAAATAATTCATATCTAATTATTCTACTGTAGCATTAGACAATAATAATGAATTATTTTCATTTCTGCATAAACACGCATTCTGGAATGTGTTGCTTTAGTGTCTTTTAAAGGTAAATAATTACAGTTTTCAACAATTATGCGAGGTATAATTTTGCACAGTTCTGGCTATATTGCTCAGCAGAACGCATAACTTGATTGTACTAGAATGGGAACGTTTAGATAATTTAAACTGTAATAACATTAGGCCTTGTTCAGTTTCATGGAATATAGGAAAAGAAAGTAACGGTAAAAGCGTCGACAAATTTCTCGCATTCGTTTTCTACTCTCTACTGGTAAGTAGAAGGAACTATTGTATTCGACCCAAAAATTAGATGTCGAGATTTCACCGGAAATATATGTTTTGAGACCCCCTGAATAAAACAAAAGCATTTTTAGAAAAAGGTCTGTGTGTGTGTGCACGCGCGTGCGTGCGTGCGTGCCAGGCTTTGGACAACATAATTAAAAGCCAAAGAAGGTATTTAAGTTTGAGTTTGTTAAGGATGCGTCACGAAGATTACCCTAAACTACCCTTTAGATGGAAAAAGTTTTGAAAATTTTGAATTTCTTGAAAATGGCTAACAATTTTCCTTAAAATGTCATATGTTTGAGATATTTTTATGACAAATGAACTGTATATTCTCAATTTTCTGCCTAATGCCTATATAGACCGGTTTACTCTGAATGACTTTTGAATAACTCTTAAACCGCCAGAGATAGACAAAATCTTACAATACAAAAAATGTAGATCTCGCTAAAACACACAATTTATGTCCAAATAATTTTTTGTTTTGTATAGTGAACCATTTCGGAGTTATTTGTGTCAGTTTCGGAAAATAAAACTTTCGTGAAATGAACATCGTTGTTCAGTTTTTTATATGTTACGTGTGCAAAGAGAACTGGATCTCAATGCTCTAAAAGATTTGACTATCGCTCAAAGCCTTCTGAATTCTAATATTTCCCTTGCACCTACAAGGAAATAAGCAATAATATAATTTGTACAAATGTTTATCTCAATTTATACGAAGAAGATATAGGAATAAGATATTGTAAGAATGGTTAGTACAAGTGTAGAGAAAGTCATGTGAGTGCAACACATCAGACTTTTATTTTACAAACTGTACGTTACGGATATTTTTTGAATGAGTGTTTATTATTATTATTATTATTATTATTATTATTATTATTATTATTATTATTATTATTATTATTATTATTATTATTATTATTATTATTATTATTATTATTATTATTATTATTATTATTGACGTTCTCCAACGTAGTGTCATATCGTACGATGAATGAAACTGGTGAAATTATGCTTAAATAAGCCCGAGGTCCATAGAGCTTTAAGTTACCTGACATTCGTCTTCTCAGGATACAGGAAAACCTTGGATACAGCGAGATTCGAACTCGTGACCTCTTGGACCTGAGGCAGACATGCTAGCACCACTCTACAGAGGCTATCGAGTGAGGGAATGAGTGATTGGGGTTTAAGGGTCCGTCGACAGTTGTGTCTTGAATCGCCGCCCGCATTTGAATACATACTGACAAATACAAATGCAAGTGTATTTGAGTGACAGACGATAACTTGGAGCAGAGACTAGCAATAACCTCATCTGCATGTTGGAAATATTAACTTTTTCAAACTGCGCTGCAACACAACGTGGTAATTAGAAATATTATGCCCCCTTAATGCACTCAATCATTTTTGCCATGGTTGTACAAATTATTCTCAATTAAGCTTATTGTTCTATCTACTTCATCTTAATCGAAATAAACATTTGCAGGCATTGCGTTATTACATTTTTCCTTGTAGGTACAATAAATAAATGCAACAGGCTTTAAGCGATAGTAAAATGCTTTTGGTGATGGCTTCGAAATTTTGTCTTTGCATGCCCAAGAGATGGAGGGGAGGAAGTGGGGGGGGGGGAGTTTTCCATTTGGGATTTAGTATTATTATTTAAAAACACAAGCCAATGACAAGAAATGTCCTGGAAGTGATTAACTCATAGCTTTTAATCCAAGTGTTTAGAAAATGAACTGGTGTGTTTCCTTTCTTTGAAAAATGAAGCCGCATTAAATTTTGCAACGACTGTAAAACATTGTACTAGGTATTACTATATTCTCCTGTTCCGATTGATACCTACAAGAAAATGTGCAATAAAACAATTTATGCAAATGATTATTAGCATAAAGTGGATAAAGAATGAGCGTGTGTGGAATAATGTGAATAGGGAAAGCAATGTGAGTGCAAAGCTTCAGTTTTTTTTTTTACCTTCTCTACTGGTAAGTAGGGGAAGTATTGTATTCCACCCAAAAATTCGATGTCGAGATTTCAGCGGAAATATATGTTTTGAGACCCCCTGAATCAAAAAAAAAAAAAAGCATTTTTAGAAAAAGGTCCGTGTGTGTGTCAGTCTGTGTCTGTGTGTCAGTCTGTGGACAGCATAGCTCAAAAACGAAAAGTCGGTTAAAAACCAAAGTTGGTATTTAAGTTTATCATTCTAGGATGCGACACGAAGATTTTGAAGAAAATAGCCCCACCCTAAACTACCCTTTACATGGAACATTTTTCGAAAATTTTGATTTTCTTGAAAATGGCCCTAACGATTTTGATTAAAATGTCATATGTTTGAGATATTTTGATGACAAATGAAATGTGTATCTTGAATTTTCTGGCTATAGCCTCTGTAGTCGTATTTACTCTGGACGAATTTTGCATAACTGGTAAACCATTAGAGATAGACGAAGTCTTGCACTACAAAAAAATGTAGATCTTGCTAAAATACACAATTTATGTCTCAATAAATTTTCTTGTAGGGTGAACCATTTCGGAGATATTCCTTGTTGTGTGTGAGTTTCGGAAAACTTAGAACTTCAGCGAAATTCAACAACGTTGTTCATGTTTTTATATGTTAATCGTGCAAAGAGAACGGAATCTCAAAGGTCAAAAAGATTTGACTGCCGCACAAAGCCTTCTGTATTCTAATATTCCCCTTGTACCTACAAGGACAAAAGCAATAAGATAATTTGTACGAATGTTTATTTTAACTAACACGAAGAAGATATAGGAATAAGAGTTTGTAAGAATGGTTAGTACAAAAGTAGAGAAAGTCATGTAGGTGCAACACATCAATTTTTTTATACGTCGATCCGAATGTCTTGCGCATCGTCATCATTCTCAGCACCTCGGAAAATCTGCCTTTAAAAAGCTTTTGGGATCGCTGAGGAGAAAAATCTCCTTCGCTTGCGCTGGAAAGAGGTCCCAGGATGCAAGGCACTCTCCCAAACGACTGAGCCATCTTACCTTGTAATCTTCTCTGCTCTCCGAGCCTATTACAGTTGCTCAGCTCGTTTTTCGCATCCTTTACACACAGCTTCACTTCAATCTCCTGCGTCTTTGGTATAAGAATTCTCTTTCGTAGAAAGAGCGGCCACGCATTGCACGAACCTTCAGATGGAATTAAATTCCTCACTGTTCCAATTTGTGTGTTAACCTCCCTCTGCACGTAGGTAGTTGTAAACATGTGTCAGGCGAGGTTACAGATTCATTTACTAGGGTAAGTGCGTCTAATAACGCCATGCTAAAGTTTGATTCACATTTACCGGGCCAAATGTTTTGAAATTTTGCAAATGTATGTATTGATCCTTGGGGAAACAAGAAATTAAGGTTATGGAATAAATATGACGTTAACATTCTCGGTTTTCTAAAAGGGGACAAATTGGCCTTATTAAGGCCAAGGGTTCCAAATTAGGCCGCTTCAAATCATTTTACTAAAGTGTAGGACAAAGGTGATCATGTGAGTTACTAAGATTCTGAACAAAACTATGTTTTATTAAAGAAAAATAGCGAAATATGAAAGTTCAATAATAAGAAATTTACCTCTAAAAAAATAAATAAATAAAAACAAAATACTTAAGCCTAGTCACGTTCTGAATGCTGAAAATGATTGATTCATGAAGTTATTTGCGATTAACTTTCACACATTATCATTGTCTTCTTGCAAATATGACAGTACCCGCCCTTTCAGAGCCTCACCTTATAGGGCTTACACACGCTGTTCTGAATTTTTAGCAATAAAAACCACAAATATGATATAAAAATGCATATACAGTACGAAGTACATTAAATACGATTGTATATTATAACTTGTTTTAGTGAAAAATACAATGTACTTGCCAATTCTTGCTTCTTCATGTTTTCGCACATACTGAGAAGGAATTAATGGTTGGTGTTTAAAGGGTTAACTCAACATACCGATCAAGATGCTGCCGCCACCTACCTTTGTTATGCAGAAGTTTTTCAGAAATCATTAGTTGGTCTTTTTGGTCTACATAGCCTTATTTGGCTCACATACCTACCTTATTTATTTCCAGAGTATTTCGCATCAAGTACCAGTTTTATACAGGTAGAGTTCTAGTGTGTACAGTGATTCCTTAAGGCATCCGTGAATGAGACCCAAAAACAAGTTTTCCCTTATTTTCAGTATTTCTAGAATTTCGTTAAAATTTGTCTTAAGGTAACGATTTTTAGGGGAACAAACATTGAAATATTGGAAAATTAAACAAAATATGTTGTTTAACGACGCTGTCATTTGCCAGGATCACATCAGTGTCGCCGGTGTTCCGGAATTACGTCCCGCAGGAGTTTTTTACATGTCAATAAATCTACTGAAGTGGATCTGTCGTTTTTAAGCACACTTAAAAACGTTCGGTCTGGGCCAGATTTGAACCCGCGACCTTGGGGAATAGACCAGCGTTTAAACAACTGAGCCACCCAGACCGACATGAAAATATGGGGAGGGGGGGGGGGGGGGGAAATAGCTGATATGTTAAATTGACATGAATGTCAACGTGCTTCAACAAATTGTTCTTAAAAAGGCCTATTCTTCCGTCGTTTCACGTCAAAGCAGATACATTTAGAGAAATGTTTTTACTACGTAATTCTTTGCAGGTACAAATGGAATGGGGATACAGTAGGTTTAACCCTAGCAATGCTTTATGCCCTCCTTCTGTATGTTTGAAATTGTGTCTTAATGTTTTTTTATTAGTTATTTTCAATGACTGTTTCTATTACTGACTTACGTAATAGTTTCAAAATATTAATTATTGGTCTTTTAGAGAAACGAACTGTAAAGGTGGTCATAAAGATAGGTAGGTGATTCATGTAAAAATGTAGTTAAACAATGTTAAATATTACCTTTATAAACATGGCAGGAAGTAATACCCAATTTTAAAATAAATTTGTTTAAAAAATTGCCGAGACATTGGTCATAAAGTACACCACCCACTTTACTTGGTACTATAAGTTCTCTAATTATGGTTGGTATTGCAAGGGTTTAGCCACAGCCAAATCTTTTACCCGGTCGCTATCCGATAGCTTTGACATTCCATTTTCTTTGCATGACCAGGAAAGAAAGGTGGGGGAGCGAATAACGACTACGCAACCGCAACCCAGTGGAGAGAGGGAAAAAATGGCGCATTGTTCCCATGCTTAGAAACGAAACCCCGAAACCTAAGCGCATATACAGTAGACTTAGTAGGTGAGCTACCAAACGCATGAAGTTCTGCACGCTTTCTCTGTAGAGCAAAGGGGCAGAACCGGTTCCACACACTGTGCCGCCACATGCACTACGAACGCGCATAACTTGAATCCTCTTTAATGTAGTTGGACTACTGAGCCTAGTAGTAAGTTACTCACAACGTCTTAGTCTATCGTCATGAAGTTAGCGCGGCTGCAACTAGATTTAGAAAACTTAGCCTGCACAATTGTACGGCGGGTTGCGTCCGCCCCGCATTGTTTACAACAGGATCGTTCTTGTCTGGCATAGAGTATAATATGCTTTAGTGGCCGCTATAACAATGTAACAGTTACAGATAACAAGTTACCTTTTGTCCATTAGCTTAGGTGTATAAACACGCCCTTTAAAGCGCTAAACCTTTGGCAGTCAAGGACCATGTTGAACCAGTAGTACACACAGCTTTGTGAAATATATCGATACTGCGGTTTTGCAAAAATAGTTGCTCGAACCGTGCTGAAATTTCCTCTTTCCAACCCTACTGGTGATGATTTACTGGGTTTTAAAAAAACCCTAAAGAAAAAAAGAACTCGATGCACATTCGAAGGGGCTGTAAAAACGTGATGTTCATGATTATTTGCTATGGACTCAACTCTGCAGACCGTACAGTTTGATGTTAGTCTTCAGCACGTCCGTGAGTGGCCCTTAATGCAACTTTAATCCATACATCTGTATGGGGAACTGGTGTTTTGTTATTGCGGGTGTGATGAAGTTGGTTTTTCAATACCGCGGCTTGCTGTAGAAAGTCTGTGCGGCATTGAATTTAGCTGATGAAGGGGAGCTGCAAACACAGGGGTTGTTTTGTAATGTTCGAAAAATTTCCTGCGGCATTCGGCTCCCTCCCCAAGGGCCTCATTGAATCCGAAATGAATAAAATATACAGTTGCTTTGATGCTTTTCTTTGGCTTTTCGATAACAAGCTGGAGCTGATCATACACTTCGGTGGGTTAATGACGAATTCCTTTGTTATCTTAACGGAAGTCAAAGGAGAGAAACAAAAATTCCATTACATTCCGGAAAATCTGCTTTGCAAGATACGAAATGAATTTAGGGAAAAATTGCAAGAAAATAATTTAATACATATCGGTCACTAAATTGCGTTTTGGACATAAAGATTCGAGCGATATTACTTCTAAAAAAATCTTATGTGTGCACTCGTATGACTTTCTCTACTCCGTCTTTTACAAGCTGTCATTAAAACCCTTATTCTTATCTACTTCATGTTAATCGAGCTATTTTCTTATAAGTACCTAGGGATTATCAAATATTTGTTAAAAAAATTAAATACTATTTTATTTTGCTTAGTTTAAGTTTAAAGTACACACATACGAACATTTTGTGCACTATTCTTTTTGGCATAAGCAGTCGTGAAGTGGACAATTTTTATAGTGTAATTACATTTGGTTGTGGCGTGTTTCTAGTGGGAAAAGGGATCAGTTGGTCTGGTTTTTCGTGGAATGGCTGCTGAACAGTGCGATCACTAAATTAAGCTCAGGTGGTGAATTGCTTGCAAGGAAGGGATGTGGCTCGGCACTAGGCTATTTAGATGTGTTGTGGATTGTAAACAACGTGCCCTAGCAAACTTTGAACTGCTCTGAAGCACAGTTTTGGTAGGAAGGGTGCGGTGAAACGGGAGAGTGCATGCCCTCTTTGACAGCCACGGCTCTCAAAGAGAGTGCTGTGTATTCAGCTCGTGTAATTCACTCCTGTTTGAAACGTGAAAGTGCATTGGCATTAAGTCCCATTTGCCCTGTATTGTCAGAGAGTGCCTCCCGTGAGAAAGTTATAGCTAATTGCGAAATTGTTGCGAATTTATTCCTGTGAAATAATCGCTTGCAGGGCAGATTGTATTCGATAAACAAGAAGCCTTTTGAAGAAGCTGAATGAAAGCAATGAGAGAATTGCGTAAATAATGTAGCAATATTTCTGAGTCTTGAATGTTAACCTTTAGATGTTTATGGTTTCGTTTATTGCTGAAAAAATTAACATGTAAAAGAAAAATGACAAATTCCTAGCTCTTCCCTGAAATCTGGTGCTCGGGATGGGGAAATGGAAAAAGATTAAGCAGTTGATATTAATATGTATTTGAATGATATTACGTCAGGTGATTATTACACATTTTAAAAGAATAATTAATACACGGGTTTAAACGTAAAGAAAAATTCATGTTTGTACTCGCATACATCGTTGTACATCTCTATCCACTCTTTTACAGACTATTCTTTAAAAGCCCCATTCTTAAATCTACTTCATGTTAATTAAGATAAGCGTTTATAAAAATTATTTTATTTACTATTTCCTTTTAGGTATAATGGGAATAACTGAACACGTAGACTTAAACAATAGTCAAATCTTTTAAGAGCTGGTCGTCATGTGATTGCTTTGGTGCTATTCCATTCTGGTTGCATGGCCGGGACAAAAAAGCTAATAACGAGTTCATATTTAACTAAAGTGAATATTTGGAAATCAAACCATAACAAGGAATAACTCGAAAGGGACTGCTATTTTTGTGTAGTTAGATTTTGTCTCTCTCTTACTTTTTATCGTTTATGCAAACGTCATCCAGAATTAAGAGATCTTCAGAAGCTATTCCCAGAAAAGTCAAGATATATACGTCATTTGCCATTAAAACAGCTTAAGTCTTTAAAGCTGTTTAAAAAAAGATCAAATTTTCGAAAACTTAAAGCCTAGTTTGGGAGGGGGCTTTCCTTGAAAACCGTGTCGCCTCCTTGGAAGACGTTGGAGCTCATTACCGATTTTTCGTTTTTGAGTTATGATGTACACGCCTACCTTTATTTGGCACTTCAAACCCTTCATTTTTTTTTGTTAGAATGCAGTATCTTATCTACCTACTGTGTACGTGGTGGAGGTTTCAGCTCTTTCGAGTTTTTATCTTGAATTTTCTGGGAATATCTTGTGAAGTCCTCTTGGTTAGGAGCTTTGTATAGTTCTGTATAATTAGTAAACAATGAGATAGACTTAACGTGCTACTGTCTAGATTACCTTAGACTTATCTACTACACTATATAGTTTTCCTGGTAAGTATAAGAACCTACCCGCGTTGCCTGTAGGCTAAATGTGTTGCATACCAATCGGGCGTCACGTAATATCGGTTGCGTTGTTTTCGTCTTTTGATTGTTTTACTAGATTCCTCTAGAAACCGGAGAGGTTGAACTTAAAACCTTCTTGAAGCAGAGCGAGGGTATAAGGGCCTCTTAACCTACAGAACATTTGTGATTTCCAAAACATTTGCAAGCTCCTCTAAGTATGCTATGGTTCAGATAGAAGACCCTGATAGTCATCACGAGTAGTGTTATTTTGAAGTGAAAAGTACAATTTTTATTTTGATCACAGTGACCAGACTCATCAGTTTTTGGTGATCTTTGTGTTTGAATGCCTAATTACATTTCTTAACTCGTATTTTTTATTATACTTCTTTCCCTACCAATGCTACCAATAGTACCAGTAATTCTATCATTTACTACGCCTTTTACGTACTGTACTAAAACTACTGAACCATATTTTGGGTAGAGCGCAACTCTACGTGCTACACAAAAAAGCTAATCTCTTTAAAAGACATTACATTCGATATATACGAGGTTATTGGTTTGCAGCTTTCAGTATTTTGGTCATTGTAAGGACTTCGCTATTCAGTTGTTTCTCGTGAACGACAAGGAGGCAACGGCATTTCTAAGCAACATCTGAGTGCCAATTTGGTATCCTCTAACCCCCCTGTCGTCCTTCGTGGTCTAAGTATAGCATGTTCTACAAAGTCGCTGGTTTAAACCCAGCTGAGAGCGATGTTTTCCCTCTCCTCGCGCATAAACATAAACATGGTTTCCAACGGAAAGGAAGTAAAGCCGATGACCCTGTTATATCACCTAAAATAATCTTAAGCCTGACAAAGATGCCTCCGAGCAAACTTGGTGCTCGACGCCCAATATATACATAGAATGGGACGCTGAGAGCCATAGAAGTTGCAGAGCGCACATAAATAAAAACGCAATTCCTAACCCCTTCCCCCTCGTACCTACAAGGAAATGTATAATGAAATGTTTCTGCAAAGTTTTATGTCAAAAGAAGTAAATAGAAAATTAGATTTCGCAAGAAGATTTTATGGTAGTTATCTAAAAATAAACTACAGTACATAGAGAAACTCGTGTGAATGTAGCATCAGATTTATTATTATAGAAATAATGATTTTCTGTTCTGTTTGCTTTGATGTTCTAGCCTAAGGAAATGTTATAAAACGTTCAGGAAATATGTACCTATATAGGTAAAACAATTATGATTCTCTCTAGATAATCGGAATTGGTGTAGTTCTTCCAATCTACTAAACAGCCACCAATGATAAAACATTGCTCCTCTAGAAATTGCATGTTGATACAAGATAGTGCAAACGGCGGGCATGCAGCCAAATCAATAATGGATGTCAGCGAAGATTTTTTACTGCTTGGGAAGTTAACAACGTTAAAAATAATCTTGCTTCTCTAAAATGTGACGTTTATTTTCCTCAATTTATAATGTAATAATATTTAATTCATTTGTGTAGGCATAAAAATTGCTATTATAGTGATTTGTTTTTGACAGATTGGCCCAGAATTTGAGGGTAAGGTAGTTTTGCAACATAACAAGTCGTATATCATAACCTAAAGCGCCATTAGAAGAGAACAGAAAATTAAATTTAACTGGGCTGTTACATCTGCTCACGTCCTAAAGCCGTGGCTATTCAACGACAAACAATAACTTTAGAGGAGTGGTTATACAGTGAATACGCGTTCAACACATCCGTGGCGTAGATGAGTGCGTCTGACTCGTATTCAAGAGGTCCCGGTTCGAATCGTAAGGAGAGTTAGGCTAGATAAAGGGTTTTCCGGGATTTTTCATATCCTGTAAAGATGAATGTTTGGTATCTCTAAGCACTGTGAATTTCGAGCTAATTTAATCATTTCGCCCATTTCAACCATCGTCCATTATACCTACTGGGTTAAAAAACGTTGAGAAAGGAAGAAAAAGAAAAAAAAGACTGCCGCAGTTGTCATCTCTTGCGTTCACCCCTCTTCCTTGTACCCGCGGCAACTGTCATGTGCCGCCTTCGTCGTGACGTGGACCATAGTAGTTAATATCGTCTCCATTATGAAGCAGAAATTATGTTGCCATTTGACCATTCCTGCAGTGTGCTTATGCATGGAGGTTGTGCATATAGGGAATATCTGCTACGCGGAGCACAAGACTTAACTGCAGCAATATTAAACGAAGTGTATTTCGCATGACGAAGTCTGCACGTTTATTACCTTAATCACCTATGAAGATAATTAACGGAAGCACACAGCTCTTTAATAGCCAGCAGAGCAGATATGCAATGCAGAATAATGACTAGGTTTCTTTACAATCTCCACGTGTATTTACGGGGCTAGGCAAGCGAAAGGAATTGGAGTGCCCTTAGGATGCGCTGCTTGAGTGGAAGGTAGCAGCATCTTCACGGCTGCCTGACCAGGAGTATTGCTTTTCCTGGCCTCATAGAGTCTGCGTACTTATGATGTGTTGCATCCCGGTCACTGGCTCCTCATTGCCCAGGATTTTAACGTAAGGTCAGCAGAAAACACGCATTTAACGCATCATAACACACGCCGTGTTCCTGGGGTGGTTGGGGGAGAATAACTTCTCGCTTGCTTCTTGTTGGCCTTGTGACGTTTCTGAGGAAAATGTTTTTCAGCATGCCCATCTTAGATTGCTGGAGTTCAAGAGGTTATTTTCCTTAGTGGAAATGCTTCATAATCTCGCCAATAAATCAGTGAAGTATAACCATCCAAAAGAAAGCATTTTATGCTAACGCATATCGTATAACTTACTCTACTCCGCCCTTAAATCAGCAGAGGAAGTATTCTATCCTACCTAAAAATTCGCTGAAAATACATTTTTCATGCCCCAAATTTAAAAAAAAAATGTTAAAGATGTGTGCGTGTGTCAACGTGATAGAAGAAAGAAAAAAGAAATGCCAGAAACTACCGAACTAGGCATTTAAATTCAGTATTCTTGAGTTGCAAGAATGACAAAAGATTTTCAAAGAAATCCCCCACCCTAAATTACAGTTTTCATAGAAACTTATTCGAAATTTTAGATTTTCTCAAAAATGGCTCTTAACGATTTGGATTAAAATGTAATTTATACTGGGTGGAAGTGAAATGTTCCGTCAGACTGTAACAGCGAATATCTCATGTTGTGAATAACAAGGAAGTCTAATACCAAAATGTTGAAATGTTTATAGTTTTGTATAAAAACATATTTTTATCAAAAAAAATTTATCACCACCTGGTTGAATTATTATTGATTGCAGATTCTTGATTTATGCTATATTCTTAGAAAAATGAATAAACGACAACTTTTTCCTTTGGCGTATTTCAATAGATTACACTGGTCGACAAGATTTTTTTCACAAGAAATCTGAATAGTGAATCTAGTGCATTTTTTCATCCTGAATTCAGATATGTAGTCAGAATTTTCCCATCAGACATAGTTTTTCTGTGAAAGCTACTTTTCAAAATATGATTTTAGCGTTTTCTTTGACCTGTCATAGGAACCTTTACCTCATATGTAGCTATTTTACTCAAGCCGTATTTATTGAAATTATTTGTAATATCACGCTGAAGCACCACAAAACAAGACTGTGCAGGTTCATTCATGTTTAGACATGCTCAGACCTGTCTGGCATTGTGATGTGTCAGTATTGAGCTGACTGTGACATTGTTCACTAGTGAAATATTTCCTTCCTTTCTGTTTAGAAGTGTATTGTGTATGTTGTGCATGTTGTATTTCAGTGCTTAATGTTTTCATCATGCCAAGAAAGTGTGTAAATCATGCAGATAATTTCTGCTATATTTGTGGCGAGCTGACCTTCAAGTCTCAGAGGTGAAATATGACCCCACTTGTAAAGAAGTGTTATCATCTTTACTTTGGCTGTCAAGTTGAAAATAAAAATGATCTTACATATGAAGCCAGTAGCTGTTCATCAGAACCATACTTTCCCAATCAGCAAGACCTTAATGACCTGATTCGGGATTTAAATCTGTCTAAACTGCAAGCTGAAGTTTTAACTTCCAGACTCAAAGGGTGGAATTTACTCCAAAAAGATGTAAGAATAAGTAGTTATCGTAGCCGCCATAGTGTTTTCAAAGAATACTTCGCTGAAGAATATGGTGTTATGTTTTGTAATAATATTTGTTCACTTATGGAAACTCTTGGGCATCAACACCGACCAGATGCGTGGCGATTGTTCATAGACTCCTCTAAAGTAAGTTTGAAGGCTGTGCTGCTACATATTGGCAATGAACTTCCATCAATACCAGTAGCGCATGCCGCTATGAAAGAGACATATCAAAATATGAAACTAATTTTAGAGAAAATACAATATGGAAAATATGAATGGAATATCTGTGGTGACTTAAAGGTCATTGCTTTATTGCTTGGTTTGCAACTTGGGTTCACCAAATTTTGCTGTTTTTTGTGCGAGTGGGACAGCAGAGATAAGAAGTCTCACTACGTTAGAAAGTCATGGCCAAAACGTGAATCTCTTCTCCCTGGCCAGAAAAATGTGGCATGTGTCCCTTTAGTGAATCCTGAAAAAATATTTTTACCTCCATTGCATATTAAGCTAGGAGTTATGAAAAATTTCGTCAAAGCTATGGATAAACTTTCTGATGGATTCTTGTACTTGAAATCGAAATTCCCCAAAGTCAGTGATGCTAAATTGAAAGAAGGAGTTTTTATAGGACCACAAATCCGATCATTAATGGCTGATGAACATTTCGAGGTACTGTTAAATCCACTGGAGAGAGCAGCCTGGCAGTCTGTCAAAAGTTTATGTTGCAATTTTCTTGGAAACCATAAAGCAGAAAACTATCGTGACATAGTGGCTGATCTTCTGTATTCTTATAAAGCTATGGGATGCAACATGTCTTTAAAAATTCACTTCTTGGACTCTCACTTGGACTTCTTCCCCGAAAACCTTGGAGCTGTCAGCGATGAACACGGTGAGCGTTTTCATCAGCAAATTTCTACGATAGAGAAGAGGTACCAAGGCAAGTGGAGTTCCAATATGCTGGCTGACTACTGTTGGACTAAAATGAGAGACGTTCCAGGTGCAAAATATACCCGAAAATCACTATCTACCACTTTCTAGGTAAGTCAGAATCAGTAGTTATAATTTTGAGTTAGATAGCTAGTTACGGATTTTTTAGAATATTATAAAAATTCAAATGAATATTACACAAAACTCCTGCCCAATGCGGACAAACTGTAATTATATTTGAATTCAGCACGAAAAATACTTTTAGAATCTGTTATTTTAATTCTTGTGAAAGAGAAAAAGTTAATTTTTGTAGACCAGTGTTATATTTAAAAAACCCACAATTTATTACAACAAAAGGTAACAAATTGTAGGTTTTTTAATTTACACAAAAACCGTTGAATCTATTGAAATACGCCAAAGGAAAAGGTTATCGTTTATTCAGTTTTCTATGAATATACCCATAAATCAAGAACCTTCAATCAATAATAATTCAGCCAGGTGATAATAAATTTTTTTGATAATTGTTTTTTCCTAGAAAACTATATAAACTTTTCTACATTTTGGTATTAAACTTTCTTGTTATTCACAACATGAGAAATTCGCTTTTAAAGTCTGACGGATCATTTCATTTTCATTCTGTATATTGAATTTTCTGCAAGTAACAAATGAAATTCTTTTATGTATAATTTATTATAACGGGTAAACTGTAACATGTAAACAAATAGTTACTTAGCAAAGAGTGTAGATCTCTTTAAAACACACAATTTATTTAAAGTAACTTTTCCGTGCCATGAACCGTTTCTTTACTAGTTTGAATTTTTCTCGTCGCCTTCGTTATTCGGTTGTTTCTCACGATCATGGAAGGAGTATAGCATTTTAAGGCCAGCATAATATGGTGGCATCTCAGTATTGATTGTATTTTCTGTATCCACCTTGTACAGCCATGGAAAAATGATTGAGCGCATTAGGAGAACAAGAGTGTCCCACGTCGTGTTGCAGCGCGGTTTACACAAGTCGATACTTCCAATATCTTGGTGAGTTTATTGATAGTCGTGTTCTCCATATGCTATAGGCTGTCGGACACAAATGGGCTGTCTTGAATCACCACTGGACACAGCATATTCGTGTGTCCGACAGACGATAACATATGAAACTGTCTCAATTGTTAGACACAGTCTTATCAATTATTGTTAGCAGTTTGAGATAAGCAGTAGGCACCGTATGTTTCGGCCTTTTGAGAGCAATTTCGTGCATCCGGAATTATGGTACAAGAGGTGCTAGTGGTTGCGTAAACCTTGCGCTCAATTACAGTCGGCGAGAGCTAACCTGGCATTTGACTGCTACATGATTCACTTATCTGCGAACGAGGCTAGCCGCTGGTCCAGTCGAGTTACAAACACGTCGCGCAGCAATTAGTCGATTGGACGACATAGGGCTAGCCTCGTTCGCAGGTGAGTGAATCAGGTACCTGTCAAGTGCCAGGTTAGGTCTCACCTACTTTAGATTCTACGGAGCTACAATGGATTCGGCCTTTCCATGCCTTCGCTCACTCCCGTCTAATATTGAAGTGGCATTTATTACCTAGGTGCGTAGAAGCCATTCCCGCTACTTCAAAACTTTGGAACGAAGAATAGCACAAATACACTTCTCTTTTTCTTCCCTTTGTTCTGTTTCGCTATGTATTTGTGTCTCCCTAATATCAAACTTCCAAATCCAGCGCAAATTCGATTTGAGCATTTTTTTTTTCTTCAAAGAGTGGGATTAAATTCGAGGATCCTTTGAATGAGCTTCATAATTACTACAGTAAGTTCTTTGGTTAAGCATAACCATTGATTTGTACTCAAAGTATTGAATTATCAGCCTTCTTTAATATAAGTAAGAAACGCATACAAGTTCCGTTTTTTTCGTATGATGAGTTGGTCATACAATTCTTCTTTAATCATCTTTACTTGTATTTGCCGGAAAGCCCATTCTTTTAACTGATCAAAATCTTATAAATTCTTTCTTTGGCTGAGTAGGGGGATGTAAGGTGTTCATGTAATGCTTCCAAATCAGTATCAAATGAACGGTCTGCTGTAGAAATCGATACTATAGGGTTATCGAGAAGTCGCTCCGCAGTCTCCTGTAACCAAAATTCCCACAGAGAAGGGAATTCCAAAGGCAGCACTGGCTGCCGCGAGCCTATGGTTGTTTGTAACGTTCCACGAAATGAAGTATATGATAAATTCAAGTATGTAATTCATGTGAGGTAATGCAGGTAAACAGGAAACGAAGTTGGTAGACACCGGCACGGTGCGGAGGGACTTGTTGATAATTCTTTATATTTAGCTGATTTAACGCTATTAAATACCAACATGCAGAACAAAGTTAGAAAGAAAGTGAATTTCATTTGTCACATGTAATGTGTTTTCTATGCAAAATGAAAATGGACGTCAACGTTACAATCAAACTACCTTATTACTAAATATACTCTGAAGTACCTCTCTTGCATGGTAATTCCAAATGTATTACTACTAAGGAATAAAAATCTAATGTGTTGCACTCACATAGCTTTCTCTGCTCTTGTACTAGCTATTCTTACGAACTCTTATTCCTTTATCTTCATGTTAGTCGAGTTAAACATTTGCAGAAGTTACCTTATTGCTGATTTTCTTGTACGTGCAAGAATATGGGAATACAGTAGGCTTTGAGCGATAATCAAACCTTTTAAAGCATTAAAATTCCGTTCTCTTTGTACGCCCAAGAGACAAAACAAGTGTATAACGACCTTCCATGTGAGAAAAGTTTAAGTACTGCAAAACTCGCACAAATAACAAGAAATATCTCCGAAATGGTTCACTCCATAAAAAAAATTATTTGGACATAAATTGTGTGTTTTAAGAAGATCTGCATGTTTTAAACAGTAAGATTTGGTCTATCTCTTACGGTTTACCAGTTATGCAAAAGTTATCCAGAGCAAATAGGACTACGTGGCTATAGCCAGAAAATTCAAGATGTACATTTCATTTGTCATAGAAATATCTTACATGTATGGACTTAGATACCAACTTGGGTTTTTAACCGACTTTTGTTTCTGAGTTATGCTGTCCACAGGCTGACACACACAGACACACGCACGCACACCTTTTTCTAAAAATTCCTTTTTTTATTCAGGGGGTGTCAAAACATATTTCTGGTAACATTTGGCAGTGGTTAATTTTTAATAACGGTTTGTTACCTGTTATGGGTGATTTAACTAAGTCGGAACCAATAGTGTTTGGTACAAAACTTCACAGTAAAAGCTCAGCCACTAAACACCGGTTCCTGAAGTTTTATTCCATGTCATCTGTATCAATTTTTAGTTTCTGTATTATATTTCTGAGGTTGGGTTGGTTGGATTGAACACATGATCTGAGATTTATTTCTAAACAAGATGATTTTTAGGAAGTGTTAATGTGCTAATGTGTGTTTGGTAATTATTCAGTTCATCTTTATTTGCTCACAATTAATGTTAACTCCTGACTTAGAACTTCCGCTTCGTTTGTCACTATCGTGCTTTAAGGAGGCAATTCAAAGTATCTAGCACGAATCGAGAAAGTGAAAGCTAGAAGGGAAAAATTAACTCTCGAGGCTTTTACTGGCAACAGAGCTTTAACCCCACCCGGACCACTTACAGCTGTCATTCCTTGTTAGAACTCTGGATTTGCTAGAACCTGACTTTCCACTCAAGCCCTTCTCTTTCACCATTTCAGGAAAACGTCTTTGCCAGATTTGTTTCGTTTTATTCACTGGTGGGGTATAAAAAGCAAAGTATCCAGAAAGAAGTGCCGATTTAAACATCCTTTGTTGCAGACGGCCACCAAGGACTGCAAAATCCTTTCAGATTCCTTCCAAGCTAAATAAACACACTATTGTTGATTTTAATGGAGTTTGATTAGGATACCAATTTTCTGGACCAGTGGTACCTAAACCTTTTACGTCATAGAACGCTTTTCAGTAGAGGAGTTCATTGCAAAGTATTGAGTTTTTCCTATTACAGTATGCCATAGTAAAATTTCATAATTTAGAACCCTAGAAATATGAAACTTTCTTTATTACATAGTTTCATTACAAAAATTATTTTCAATTATAATTTTATCTCGTGCATAAAACAAATATTCAGGCAACATACCTCAACTGAAAGCGAATTACTGTAAATCAATAATACATCTGGTAAGTAAAGCCAGTTTTTAATGATGCCGATCCATTTCGATTCCGATTTTCACTGCCGAATTTTACAGAAAGCATGACTCACAGCCGCGCAAAATTCACAATTTTAAGACCCAATCATTGCTACATGCTTTCGATCTCTTCCAATTTTATTGTACCCTCGACCAGACCGTCATGGCACTCCCTCACTCCTGGTGCATAGATGCGCAATAGCAGTGATGTGCCCACTTGCATAATAGGAGAGGTGGGGGCTTGTTCTGGCTGTGATAACTACACAGTAATTGTTTACAATACGTAAACTTTCACTGCTTGTGTATGTGACTGTCAGTAATTTTTTCCCCACCACTCGTCACTTCAAATTTCTCCTCTAGAGCGTATGAAGTGACAGAACGATGTAGACAAACTATACTAGAAGATTTTAAAAGGTGGAATCAGGACTGAAAAATTCAATGCCATAGCGGGGATTTGAACCACGGATCCTCTGTTTATCGAGCGGCTGCTCTTACCACTAAGCTACCATGGCCAGCTTGCCAGTGTGACATTAAATTCCCCAACCGATTCGTACTTTCCCGGTTAGACCTCCAGGGAATCTCACATTAGAGATAAATAACCCAAAGGCGACTTACAATAGTAAGTTCTTTATGTCCTTGGTTTTAAGTATGATTAGATCACCTCCTTCGTTGCCTCAATCAATGCTGGAGCGCTATCTGTTGCTGCTGACACCAGCCATTTCAAGTCTGGATTGCTTTCTACTATATTTTCAATGCTCGGTGTAGTTCTCCTGTTGTTTGAACTACTGGTGTTACTGTGTATACTCTCGCGTACCGAGAGGCTCCCCTCTCCATACCACGATTACAAGTTCAAGGGCAAAGGCAGTGAAAGCGAGTATTCTCTCAAATGAGGCTTGGTTTAAAATGAACGCCCGTTGTGTCGTGAGTCTATAGAGTTTTCACCCCGGTGTGCTACTTGGGCAGAACGGTCTCTATGGCCCGTTTGAAGAATGGTCGATTATGACCCGCAGGCCGTTTAAGGTTCGCAAGGTCGTATAGCCCCAGCAACAGGCCGGTGTGGGGTCAACGCCTTCTCTTAACCTGGAGAGTCAACAATAACGTGAATATTAATACTTCCTCCCTCCTGTATATATTGTGGCACACTGTCGCGGGGTTTATGGCCCAGCCGTTGTTTGCTAATGTAATATTCTAGTAGGCATGGGCACCGAGCCGTGAACTTAATGACTTTGTGTAGCAGAGGCTTTTGTCTTCCCCTGCCATTACTGGAGCAAAGGAGCTCAACAGATTGGCTCAACGTGATGTACAGTGTGGAGTTGCATCTGCTGGATTGTTTGCGCGTAAAAAACTTGCCTACCTAAGTTTTGAACAAGGAGCAGGTGCATTCAAAGGATGTAGGAACTGCGTAAGAAGCTTTCACGGTAGTCCGTTCTACAGGTTTAATCTGACAAAGGCGCTCAACCGTACAAAGGAGGTTCCCCTTACAATTACCGTGCATGCCATCGTCATAATAAGATCTTGGTCAAACCGGTAACGCGAGAGGCTCGCATTCGGAGAATTCCGGGTTCGACCGCATCAAGATCAACTTTGACTTTGGGTTTTTCGCAGTTTTCTCTGGTCGATAGACAAATATTGGGGTGGTTTCTCACCCACCCCATGCCCTTTCATTCACTTTACCCCTCATCTTTCAGGTGTGACTCCAGGTTTCCGGATGTATTGCGGACAAGTGTTGCGGATGCTTGCAAAAAGGGAAAAGTAATCCCAATGAAGGGGTCAGCTTGGCTGAACGGTCGTCTATTGCCCTCTCTGGGAAGCTCCATTAGAAGAATGTGTCTTAGGGACGGGTACAACTTTTTTTAACGATATTGACGTCTAGCCACTTAGAATGAGTAGATTCCAATAAACAAGAATACATAAGAAACCGTCTTTTTTTTTTTAAAAAAAAAATCCCCATTTAGTCTGTCCTTAATGTAAAAGATGTAAATTTCGAGATAAGACACCGTCTCCCACTTATTTTGGAAGTGTAAGGTTGTTGCAAAGCAAGTTTCTAGTTTAAAATGAGTGGTTTCACAAATTTGAAGCCCAAATAAAGAAGTGGGATTTTGTTAAAAGAATATAAAATTAAATATGACCACCGCCAAGTTGTTCAATAAGCAACAAGCTATGCTATAGGTAAACGATTTTGTCGATAAATGGACCAGTTTCCTCAAAGTTGTTCATCATTTTGCGCAATGATTTTATAGATCCATTTATTGTTCGTTATCTTCTCCATGTATGTGAATTTTGTCTGTTACACTGTAATAACACTGAAGGTCTATTCGAATAGGTAAAGCTATTCCTTCTCGAATTCTTATGCTAATGCAAACATTATACAGTTACCACAGGAATTTAAAAAATCTGATCCATGGCACTCAATTGACTTCCTCTACTTTCGTACTATTCTTACAAAGTCTTATTCCTATATCTTCTTCATGTTAGCTGAGTTAAACAGTTGCAGAAATTATCTTATTGCTTATTTCCTTGTAGGTACAGAGGAAATATGGGAATACAGTAGACTTTGGGCGATAGTCAGATCTTTTAAAGCTTTCAAATTCCGTTCTCTTTGCACGGTTAACATATAAAAAATTGAATAACGATGTTCCATTTGACAGAGTATGTTCTCCAAAACTCGCACAAATAACCAGAACATATCTCCGAAATGGTCACTCTACAAAAAGATTTATTTGGACATAAAGTTTGTATTTTAGCAAAATCTACATGTGTTTGTATAGTTTAATTTAGTCTATTACTTACGGTTTACTTACGGTTTATGCAAAAGTCATCTAAAGTGAATATGACTAGAGGAACATGGCCAGAAAATTCAAGATATACGTTTCATTTGTCATAAAAATATTTTAAACATGGCGTTTTAATAAAAATCGTTAGAGCCATTTTCAAGAAATTCAAAATTTTCCATGTAAAGGGTAGTTTAGGGTGGAACAATTTTCTTCAAAATGTTCATGTCGCATACTTGACAGGCATCAAACTTAAATACCAACTTTGGTATTTAAGCGATTTTTTTTGGTTTTTGAATTACGTTGTCCACACACACGGACCTCTTTTTTTTTTTTTTTTTTTTTTTTTAATTCAGAGGGTCTCAAAACAGATATTTCCGGTGAAATCTCGACATCGAATTTTTGGGTGGAATACATACGTCCTTTGCTTAGTAGTAGAGAAAGTAAAAATAGACCCAAACCATGCCTGTATCAACATGGGAAGTTGCTTTGGAATATCCTTATGCATATAGCATAGGAAATCCCTCGTTCTAACCGAAGTTTGCACAGTAGCGCATTTATTGGCCAGGGTGTTTCAGCGTACATTTTCTACAGAGACTCAAGCGTTGCTGTTTGTATGGTAATTGAATAGAGTAGCGGGAAGAAACTGGCGGTGCTATGGTAATCAGGCGGATCCCTTCCATCCTGAGCCAGTAGGAATAAACGTAAACCGGGTAAGCATGATTTCTTGACTAGAGGTACAACAGCGGGATACAAGAAATTTAGGACATGTTAGCACCAAGAAAAGTGTGTCTTTCCTTTGTCTCGCACCTTCCACTCCCCATGAGTCACTGCTATGATCTTTTGAAACCGGAAACAGAAAAGCAAGTAAATAAATGTTACTTGAAACAAAAGGCCTAAAATTCGAAAGTAAAGGTTCTGAAATTGTCGTGTGTTTCATTATCTATGATTGGTTTGTTTGGTTTAAGGGCGCTCAACTTCTAGGTCATCAGCGCCCTTAAAAGATCCATGGCAATAGCCAGATATAAGTTTCACTCAAAAAATAAAAATACTAGCAACAAGGAAAGTTTACAAAGGTAAAAATCAGTGGCAATAGCCAGATATCAAACAAGGTGATAAATATGTCCAAAAGCAGAAACAGATAATTAAAAAATTTAAATCCTCAAATTTATATTGCACTCCGCTAAAAAATTAAAAACTCTATCAACCGCTGTTTTGTCGTCCGCTAGGACCTCTGCAAGTCTGGCAGGCAGCTGCAGAGAATCCCGAAGGTGCGCTAGAGAGCAACACTCTAGCAGCACGTGGCGAACCGACAGAACGTTGTCACACAGCGGACATAGAGGCGCAGGGTTCCTTTTAAATAGGTAACCGTGCGAAAAATTGCACTGCCCTATTCTTAATCGAGCCAAACTAACCTCCTCGCGACGAGATGTGCGACAGGAGTTTATCGGAAGTTCTTTCACTTCTCTCAGCTTATTACCGCGGAGAGTTGACCACTCGTCGTGCCAGGACGACAGCACCGCTCTCCGCACTTCAAGCCTAAAGTCTTCCGAAGTAACACGTGAGATGGTAGTACTGGGTTCTGTAGTTGCCGTCTTTGCTGCTAAATCTGCCATTTCATTCCCCGGCAAACCTACGTGACCAGGAATCCATGCACACACCACGTCAACACCAGAAGCGTGTAAAACATGCAGGGCATCCTGGATACGTTGTACAATAGGATGGGGGTTGTACAACTGACAAAGGCTCTGCAGTGCACTAAGGGAATCGCTCAAAATCAGGCAGTCACCTAATTTACGACGGCGAACATACAAAACGGCTCGATAAATTGCATAAAGCTCTGCAGTAATCATTATCTATGAGTGAATTATATTCCTCCACTCAGATTGTCTTGAAGTACTCGTACAACGTTCTGCAAGTGAAAGCTTAAATGTCTACTGATGTTGGCTACCTCCAGAAGAGTCCTTGTAAAAACTAGAGAGGGATGTTTTGGCTCATTATAGTAGCATTACGCATTAGTAATAGATTATTTTATCTATTAAAAATGCTTTACAGTGGTAAATGGCCGGAATAGAATTGAAAAATTAACAAAAAATGGAAATACAGTGCGCCAGGAAACTCTCAGCACTAGACACAGCGGTGCTAGTAACTACATTCATGGTGGCAGCAACTGCAACTTACGCCGAGGAGCGGATAGAGGATGTAATTTAGGACCAAAGTGAAGCTGTGTACTCGCCACTAATTACTGATGCTGGAAATGTTTTCCTCGTTCTTGAACGCACAGTTCAACTCTTTTACACTTATTTGCACACACAGACTGTGTGTAACAGACTGCATAATTAATTGTATTCGTCACGTACAGTATACAGTATCATGATTTGGAATAGTGGAATCAGGAAAACTGGTACGAAATTCCCGTTAAGGCACCTTCACGAAAAATGTATTCTCAAAAAAAAAAAAAAAAATCGCTAGAACGCAACGCAACCCTCAAACTACCAACATAATTGTAGTTGCTTCGGCCCATTACTGTGTCCACTGCAGTGAGAGTTCTCTGGCACCCCATAGAATACAAGATCATATTCCACCCTCCCCCGCCAAGTGCAATTTTTACTAACACGGTCGGTTACGTGCTTATACATACAGGTGCATAAAGGAAAAGGTATCTGAAATTAAACTTTTTTTTACCTGATTACCTTGCCCTTATGTAGGACTTACTAGGTAATGGCTGGGGTCAAATGCCTGTCGGGGAGCACAGGACCGTACAGAGTGAAGACCTGGAAGTGGGTGGTTAGAGAAGCACCGGGCATGATAGAGAGGAAGAGGATGATATGAAATGCAGGCGAGAGTGGATGATTGGAAAGGTGGTAACGCAGCAATTGGTGGGATGAGTGGTAAGGGAATGGTGAGGGAAACCGGAGAACCCGGAGAAGACCCGCCCTGAGGCCGCTTCTTCCACAACGAATACCACGTGCGGGCCCCTGGGATCCAATCCGGGCCGCCTAGGTGGCAGGCCAACGCTCTAAGCGCTTGGCCACGGCGCCGCCTGAAATTAAACATGTACCTGCTAATTTTGTTCTTTGTTCACATTTTGCAGATCATTAGACCACAGTGTAATTTAGAACAAAGATTTGGAGCGTAGAATCCCCGCAGTTACGGAACAGCATGTGCACATGGTCCATCTTTTAATTTCTGTGTCCAGTGCTTATGAGGAACATTTCCATTTAAGGGATCTACCAAAGAATGAATATCTACCATATTACATTGCAAATATTCAGAGTAGGTTCATTGCTTAATCATAATGCAAAATCATCAGAAAGCATAAGAACAAACACCTTCATGGACAAGGTTCTCCAATCTCCAAAGAAAAGCATGAGGCATGTGTAGAAGGAATTATCTCTAATAAATAATACCACGAGAGGGTTTTATATGACAATAATTTTGCGAAGCACGAAAAAATCCCAAATATGAAAACCTCGAGTGGTATTTGTTTAGAGCAGGGGAAGACAGGTAACGCTGCTGTGACGTCAGCCCACTGAGCACACATGCTCCCAGAGCAAGCCAGTTGAACGTGTGACGTCACAGCGGGCAAGGGGAAATGGGATACGGGACATCGTAATCTTAATGCTGACTGTTTCAATTACGGAACAGTCACAGATTATAAATAATTACATTTCGGCTTTATGCTATATATATAATTCTAGTTTATGTGAACAGTCATGTTATAACGCAAATAGAACAGAAATTATAACTATTTTGCCTGAGCAAGAGGAGAGCTATACAGAACAATTAGGTGGACATTTTCCGACATTTGTCGTTTCGCTTTTCTTTAACTAGTTTGTCAATGTTAGGGCGTAATGTACGACACATTTGTAACCGAAGATTGAACGTTAGATTGTGATCTGACAATATGCTTCGGGATTCTGACTTAGAAAGGTTCATAACAGAAAAGAATTGTTCGCACACATATGTAGAACCAACCATACATAATATCCGTGCAACAAGGGCATATAACCTCCGAAATCTGGTTTGAGGAACATTCTTATAACAATTAGCCAAGTCTTCCTTGTGTTTATATTTGCCCTTCAGCAAATCGTCGCACTGTAAATTTATCAATTCAATTTGCAACCTGCTAGAAGCATTGTTAACATCCAATGAATACGGGGTCACAAAGATCTGAAACGTAGTTGACAATGTTTTTATATCTTGAAGCCTGGTCTTTAACTAGTGTGTAACATGGGGAACTGAACACATGCGCCGCTGATCTAGGCTGCATAGCAATACACTGCTCTCACCTGACGTCACACGAACGTACAAGCTGGCTCTTCGTTTAAATACGTCACACGGCCCGAAGTTGTCTTCCCCTAGTTTAGAGTATTCCGCAGAATAATTTATTTAACACTTTAATATTAAGTCATTAAAACGTTACCAGTTTATAATAACGTTTATACATTTTAATTAAGATTTATTTTCGCAGCACTGCAACTAATTCGGTAAGCTGTGAGAACAATCACAATTTTAGCGCATAATCGTGGGAAATGAATTGGACATGATATATATGAATGAACGAAATTGCGTCGTTGGGTTAATATGCCATTTTTAATGGCCCGCTAATTGTTCTTACTGCGCCTGGATACTTCAGATGTTCAGAAACATAAGGAAATGTTAGATTGGCGGAACCACAAGGAGGAGGTTGTATAACCCACGACTAAGTGGTGATAATCCGGCATGAGTGGAATAGTCAACATGTTTTCAATTGCGACATATCTACATAATGTGAAAGAGACAGTACAAAGAGAGTTGGAAATCTAATTATTTTGTTGTTTTATAACGCTGTCAATTGCCAGGATCACATCAGCGTAACCGGTGTGCCGGAATTTCGTCCCGCAGGAGTTATTTTATATGCCAGTAAATCTACTGACATGGAACTGTAGATTTTAAGCACACTTAAAACCATCGGTCAGGGTCGGATTTGAACCCGCGACCTTGGAATCAGTAGAACAGCGTTTAACCAACTGAGCCACGCAGACCGCCAGAGTTGGTGGTGTTAAATAAAAAAACACAAACGTGACAGTAGCTTTTGCTATTTATGTGTTGCACCACGTGTCTCATAAAGAGCTATTGGATTTAGCTTATGAAATTTCGAGAGGGGAGAAAAACTGGAGTTATTGCAAACTACAATTTTTTCTTCTCTTCAATGTATCTAGTTGGCCGAGGAACTTGTGGAATACAATGGAATAGGAATCATAGAGACCATGAATACCTGTAGAGGGCAGAAGCGTAATATTGCAAACGTTGTGGGTTATGATGGTTTGAGTTTCACATTGAATACAAGTAGAGGAATTGGAGTATCCCCCACTCCGCAGTGTTCTGTACAATAGAAGCTTCCTTCACAGAAGAAAATTGTTGGGAGAAAATATATGGAGCGAGAAGAAGGATGGGGCTCGGTAAGTCCTCAGAAAGAAATTCAACGGAATACCTTCCGCAAACATCAAGACTGCCGCTGATGCATATCATTATTTATGTACGTCAGACTTGTATAGCAAGGCATAAGTCAACGGGGCTGTGAACCCCCTCGCGAAAAGGAAGACAGAAAATGTATCTCTTAAGCGCCTGCTGTAACTTCCAACCTTTCAGTTTCCGAGAATTGATATCACTGGAGTACCACACAATCTTTTGTCTTATTATACTCGCAGTTAGACCAACGCGTCATATACATTTAGTGCACGTCAGAATTGAAATTGTAAAGAACTGTAGCTTGCAGATACTTGCCATTCTTCAATTTGGCTGTCTTCCAAAAACTGTCACTCCACTACAGACACAAATGAAATATGCTTTCTATCAAAGTTCCGAATAAGGAAAGTCCTCCAGGAAACGAACAAAGGGTTCCAAGTTTGGAAATGAGAATGTCTGCCTCATCCGAGCTCCATTGAGGCTTCAAAGGCGATGTCACTTCTTGAGCGAATGGCTGCCTTGGGTAATGATTCCTTTTTGAACTTAGGATTTCAAAGACCAATGAAAACTAATCAAAATTCTGATGGATGCGTTTTTCCAGAATGATTTTTCCCTGCTCCTTGGATGTAAGAATTTGACATTTAACAACTTAAAGCACACTTTGAAAATTCTAATACATCTAGAACTGCATGGAAAAAGGTATCATGAAGCATTTAGCCTGAAGGCTCATTTCGGTGGCTGGAGATTCTAAGCATTTTGGGTACTGGATTTCACAAATTCAAAAATTAAAATCTTCCTCACTTCATGCAGAATGTCTTTACATTTTGTTTTTAGTTACTTACGAATGTAATCTTGAATTGGAGTTGATTTTAAACTGAAATGTAGTGGTAGTAGTGATATTACTTCAGTTTGAATTTTGAAGGCACGAGCATTTCACTGCAACTGCTTGTAAAATCAAAAGAAAATTTCAAATTGAAGGAATGTGACTATTCGTAGAATATTCACACTTACATGAAGATGGACATGTTAAGTGAGCCAGTGCGTAGTATTTAAGGGCCCGTCTACAACTAGGTCATTAGGGCCCGGACAGTTAATCTTAAGAGCTTTTTATTTCAACGCTGAGAATGTTCATCTTTAAATGCCAATGTATTGGGCACTTCATAAAGAAAGACACAATTCTTTAAAATAATTATGCTTATATTTTTGTAGCAGAACGTGGCATAATTTGGTTGACCTGTAGGGAGATTCAATGTTTTTTTATTTGGCAGCACTGCCACAGAGAGACAATGAGTGAATCGACCAATAGAACGATCAGACACGTAAGTTGCGTGGATAATCCGAAATGATACTCGTGATTTAAGCTATATCAACATGAAATTCTGGAATCCGTAAGTCTCCGTTAAAACTGTTTACTGATCCTGTTTGATGAACGTTAGCCAGTGTAAACATGTTCAAATAAGATAGAATGAAATAAATGTTTATACTTGCGTTATATTTACTTTTGTCACTGTCAATGGCACTTCACGCTTTGCACGCTTTGTTATACCTGTTATGTTAACTGGGTGAAGCATCATCAGGGTTGCCTCGTACCATAATTATGGAGAACAGTAATTTGAACATTTGTATGATATAGTTGTACCACACCAGCTAAGCATGGGATGATATTCCTGTTGTGTTTGTTAAACAGCGAAATAAAACTAATCTGGCAATACTACCTTTTCCTCATGCTGGTGTTGTATTATTTCATGTGGCAATTAAATCGTACTCCTATTTGAATTTTCCCTTGAAAGTAACCACCACATCTCTCACCACCATATGTCTGTGGGATATATCCCACAAAACCGCCTTACCTGTTATGTCTCATAGATAGTGTACCTAGAATGGTTAATCCTAGAGATCATGGTACCATCTAGGGAACATATAACAATAAATTGAGAAAACTAGGGGGAGGAGGAACTGACATTCCCTGCGAAATGTAAAACACGTATGGATTAGATATTTTCTAGAGTGCCTTTATATACATGTGAACCAATGGAAATGATTTCAAAAAACTATTGAAATTTGCATTGTCAGTGATTTCATTGCCATACAGCAACACTTCTTGTGAACAAATGTTTCCTAAAGTGGGTTTTGCACTAAACTTCGGAAAAGACGGACACTATATACAACAACTGGGCTCATTTTGTCATCCCAATGTCTGAAAGAATGTGATAGGTCTGAAAATTCCAAGCCATGGAAAGTTAATTGTATGAGAACGATTTAATTTCTGCTACAGGAGTTCAGAGTGAAGATAAGTAGATCGAGAAACGGGTGTGCTAATCGTGCCTATAGTCATCGACATTATAGGTACTCTAAAAATGAACATTACGTTGTATCCGTCTTCCACCTGACACCTGGGTGCAGGTGAGGCAGGAGTAGGATTGATTGGGTGCCGGGAGGTAGGTGAGGTTCGCGAGATATTCCAGTACAATCACGGAATCGAAGTTGTAAGTATGCATAAATGGTTACACAAGTTCAAATAGTCTTCAGTAGTAAAGGACAAAGGTGTGAATCGCCGTTCATAGACCAACGGTGGATCATACGACAACGCTAGAGTCTTCGGTTTGTATACCTATACTTAGTACGGTGGTCCAGAAGGTTCTATGGGTAAAGTACACATGTTCAGTATCCAGCAGAACCACAATGAAGTCTTACATAACATGTTACATTAGACTGAGCGTTCCACCCTTCCATGTTGTCTCTCAAGGTGTAAGTGAAAAATGGCCTATTCTCTGCCCAAATACACACAAGTTAATTTGGATACATTTTCAAATCGTTGAGGTCTAATCACATATTAGAATTAATAATCATCACACCTTAAACAGTATTAGTATATGAGAATTACAATCCCCAGTGACTCTACCACAACAATTATTGTCAACACGATTTTAGTGTTATTACATTTGTTCAGAGATACAGATTTACGCCCAAATTTATTGTAATTCTGAACTGCAGGTGCGATGTATTTAGATTTACATTTAAACATTGACTATTATCTGGAAATGTATGCTATTCCTAAAGTGTTATCATCTATTGTGTACAGTCTTTGAAGTCGATTCGCATAGGAGATTAACCAGTGTGCTTGATGCGTTCAAATGTTCTTACCGAAAACAGTTCAAGCACACAATGTACACTAATCAAGCGCAGTAATTACAAGTAGTTACGAATTGATTGTTCAGTTAAAGAATGTGTCAAGCGGGAAGCAGTTGAACTGTAGCTTCAGTGTTCTTGATCATTGTCACTTTCTAAGACAATGCAGATGCATCCCACGTCCTCAGGGTTCAACATATGCATTCTGTCTCCTGTGGTGTTCAAAAATTGCCATTCAAATTTAAATTATATCTTGCTAATGGCAAACGAAACCCAGTGATTTGAATTCACAGGCTTGTCCAGAGCATTAGTTTCAGTTTGGACATTACTGAAGAAAGATAATACAGATAAGTTTTTTTTTTCTTTTTTCTTTTTTTCCCACAACATATGGGAATAATTTAAAGGCAGTACGTTTCTATTAAAATTGTTGCTACCGTTATAGTTTGAAAGTAAATAGCCATCTGTGACCTATTCATAATCGTGCAATCCATGTCGCATTCAATCAGCAGCATGAACAGTACCCATGATGTTAGCTAGAGTACTCGGATGACAGGAATGCTAGCAACCAGAATGTTATTTAAGAATTATTTGCTTCTTTCCTCATGCAAACACTCACAGTCAAAGCTACCAATGAAAAGCTCCGCAGCAGGATTGCCATTACTCAGTAGTGCACAAACTATCAGTCTAAAGTACTGTCTGCTCACCAGAAGAAGGCGATCTAGAGGAATATGCTACTTGAACATTTTCTATCATCACCATTATGTATATGTGCATACAAAACACCGCGTTGTCAGATAAATCCGAAATATCTGTCACAGCAGTTGCATACAAGTATTAGATCTGGCCGCATGGGTATTTCGCGTACACACATTTCTTAGTAAACAAATCAACTATATAAGCAGATTAACAATTCAAGTCCCCTCTCCTGCCAGGAAGATTTAAAGAAAAATGAAGGCATATAAATATATTAATACACCTTCAAAAAATATAAGAATGCTAAATGTCTCTCAGATAAAGTACATTGGTCATACTTGTGTGTATTTTAGATAGAAATGATAGGTAGATATAGAGTTATACAGATATGGATTGATTGATTGAGACATAGATAAAGCGTTAGATGGATGGACGGACGGATGGATGAATTGATACTTTCTGTAATCAAATGCGTACTGTTTCCATTACTGCCTGATATCAAATCTAAGGCGAGATGGATTGTACGTCCTGCAGCCATAGACAGTTTTTCCTGCGTAGTTTATTTTTATCGCGCGTACGCAAAAGAGTCACATTTCTAGATTAATGTTTCCGCATGGCTTGGAATTATCATCGTTCATATTTTTACCTGTCACTTCAGCGCAGAACGCACATCCTCTGGAAAGTCAGATCGCTAAAAATACCTTCCTCATCCCCCAGAAACACATTATTCTATATGTCTTCGAGAACGACCGTCTTTCCACCTTTGACTTGGGAGTGCTGCCTTTCTTTTGAGGGCTGTGGGATTTTTCCTCCCGTCCCACAAAAGTTCGCAGCATCTCTGCGGTAAAAAACTGCTTGTATCAGCTGTTCACTCTCTTTCGAGATCGCGTTCCATATATTTTAGTGATGACATGAGATGCTTTCTAAAGTGCAAAATCATGTTCTTTTTTAGAAAACCTTTGATTAGGAAAAGGGTGCAAAAAGTGAGCTTTGCCCCTCTTCCCCGTATCTTTCTTGCAGCTTATACATCACACATATTTGTTTGCTTACTCTGTTTAATATAGAACTTTTAGCATAGCAAAATATTGTATATATTAATAATACCTGTTTAAAATATGACCGAAATTGTGAAAAATAGTTAAACGTTTCATAATATATAAAATATGCATTCTAAACGTGAAAGGAATACGTTTTCCCCCTACTTTGGCAAGTATAAATATTGTATAAATAGACAAGAGAGTGGTTTTCAATAGATCACGCCCAATTTTATATCTGGTTTACTCGTAACTTTTATCAGCATTTTTTCCATTTAAAAGGCTCCACAGATGTAACTTTTTGCTAGTTTGTTTCATCTTTTTCTGCTACCTCTCAAAATATATTGAAGAAACTTACTGTGTGTTTTTAAATTCACTAATTTAGAGAAATAATTTGAAAAATAACAATTTTACTTAAACTAACATTTGTAAAGTAAGTGTAGATTAATAAAACATCTGATGATATTTTTGTAATCTGTCCTGTAATCCCTGAATTTTTATATGAAAGTTTAAACACTGCATAATTTGGAGAATGTATTCATTGAATTCACAGAGTAAAAAAAAAAAAAAAAGAAAAGAAAAAACTTAATATTAAATACTAGAAGCTAGAATTTTGAAATATGGCATAAACATTACTGTTGTGTGTAAAAACGAGCATAAGTTTCAGCTAGATCTCGTACTGTAAATTGTGCTAGGTAATGGTTTCTTACAGCACGTATATGGTATAGTAACTTACTATGTTAATCAGAGCAAAAGCTTGGAATATATGCGATTAAGATATGCACGACCTTATGCCTTTTGTTTGATATGTAATAGTCTGCGGTTCCTCTGAATGGTACTGTTGTTGAATAAGACGAAACAGACACCCAATACTATAGCAATTTAGTGTAAAATTATTGAACGTGGCTGCTGAAACAAATTGGAACACCAGACCTGCTAGAGTCGCCGTGAAAGATATGCGACCTACATAACACGTCGAGCGGATTGTCTACATTCACGGCGTTGGTTTTTCCTACAGTCGGCAAGGAATTAACGCAATTTAATCGCCATTTAAGGGAACACCGAAGTGATACTTTAACCTGTTTGGTCAAAAAAATATATTTTTGGATTTTGATTGTAAAAAATGCACCATATATTAAAGGAAATACCTGCGAAGTTTTAATCCCCTAGGGAGGGGGGGGGGGCGACTCATTTTTCTCGGAGACGATTTTTTATTCATGTTCAAAATCTATCTTCTCCCACATTCTCCCAATCTATCTTGAGAGATCTAACAGTGTTTCCAATATTTCAAAATATGCGTAGTAAAATATAGGTTTGTAATTTTGACATTGCTTATACCGTTTTTTTAAATAATATATTAATGGGCTGCTTTTATGGCATTTTTACACTTTAGAGTATTAAAAATTGTTTCAGAAAATCTATACTGTATCAAAATGTCCAACCTTTACGTTGTTAAACAGGTAATAAGAGAGACAATTTTAAAAAATAATCCGTTCAACATGTTGGAGGAGATAGATTTTGATTAAAACGAATACAGTTGATATAAATTAATATATAAAAATGTGATTAAATATTAGAATGGAATTTGATACACATTTCCTTGGTTGCTGGTAATGCCTGTGTTAAAAATTGTCTCTAACTTCAATACTTTAGAAAATCACCTTTTTCACTGCGGTGTACTCTTAAGCATACATGATTCACGCAGATCTAGATACAGTGTAATTCCGTCTTCATTGGTAGGAAACCGCTTTTAAATAAATTTACAAGTATGTAACTGAAAATGTGATAGTTCTACGTAGATTACTTCTTCGAAGCTCTGTTCAGTTTAAAATGGAAAGGAGTTAATTTACCAACAATTGAGTCTCTCGTTATTTTTCTTTTGTTTTCGCCTCCCCTCCCCCCACCCCATTGTTTCCGACAGCAATAATTAGTGTATTACTTTCTTTGCTGGTAAGTAGAGGAAGTATTGTATTCCACTCAAAAATTCGATGTCGAGATTTCACCGGAAATATGTTTTGAGACCCCCTGAATCTAAAAAAAAAGCATTTATAGAAAAAGGTGTGTCAGTCTATGGGCAGCATAACTCAAAAACGAAAAGTCGGTTAAAAACCAAAGTTGGTATTTAAGTTTAATATCTTTCAAGGATGCGACACGAAGATTTTGAAGAAAATAGCCCCACTCTAAACTACTGTTTACATGGAAAATGTTTTCGAAAATTTTTATTTTCTCAAAAACGGCTATTGATTTTGATTAAAACGCCATATTTACAAGATATTTTTATGGAAAATGAAATATATATTTTGAATTTTCTGAATAGAGCCCATATAGTCCTGTTTACTCTTAGTGACTTTTGCATAAATGGTAAGCCATGAATTTTGCAATACCTAAGCTTTTCTCAAATGGAAGGTCGTTATTCACTCACTTATTTCAAACCTTTGAAAGATTTGACTACCGCTTAAAGCCTACTGTATTCCATACTCTCCTTGCACCTATAAGAAAATCAGCAATAAGGTGATTTCTGCAAATGCTTATCTCGATCAACCTGAAGATAGAGGAATAAGAGTTTGTAACAATAGTTAGTGCACGAGTGGAGAAAGTCATGTAAGCCCAACACATCAGAATTTTTTGCCTAAGTGCAGTCTTTAGCCCACCCGTAAGTTGAAAACCTTATGTAACTCAAGATACTGCCAGGGACCAGTAGTGTTAAGGGCATGTCTCCTTCAATGTGAACATACAATTGAAGTTGGAAAACAGAACACTAACGATCGACACAGCAGCAGTAGGTTACCATGTTGAGGTTGGCCGCAAGAGTTTTGACTTCACCTTTCCAATCACGACGTTGCCGGGGTGTGAGCTCATCAGCTGGAGGCAACTTGGCGTTAATCCGGCATTGTCGTACCTTTTCATATGCTGCATCAGTGTGCTGGTCGTTTGATGTAGAGCGGCGCAGTTCCCTCGTAATCAATACTGATGACAAAGAACGACTTGCAGGCAACTTTCAAAAGAAGACAGCATTTCTATTCTCCTTTATCTGCTCTCTTTTGTCTCGCTCTGTCTTATCCATTACTGCTGGCATTCCCAATCTGTAGAATAATCTGTTATCATGCCTGTTGCAATGAAAGGAGTGATCGGGTCTCCAGCGGTTCAAATGACCTTATAAATTACCATCTATAACGATCTGTTTCGAACTGATAATGTAATAATCCCTAAGGCAGCTTATGTGAGAAGTTTTATAAACCACTCCCTTCTAACTAGTGGAAAACATTGGCTTTAAGAAAGTAAGCGTTGAGGTTTTAAATCGGATTAAAAGTTGTTTTAGAGTTTTAGGAGCCACAAATGTTGCTGTGTAGCTTGTAAATAGTTAAAACATTCTGTCCAGTGTTAAGTATTCAAGTATTTATAGAAAATTTGAGTGGTTATTTCTCCTGTAAAGTAAAATGATTTGAAGCTCTGAAGATAAAACATTAACGCGAGCTTTTAGAAGTGTATATCATGTACAAACAGCATGAAAAGAAATCAGCACTGCCTTCTTGCGGACACTTCATTGCTTACTGTTTGTAGGGTACTTTGTCATGCCGTCATTTTCTTGCCGCGTACTGTCACCTTAAAGGTGCGTATCAGTAGAGCACATCTATGCTGGTGTCATCTCGTTGCCTAATAGATATAGCCACCTCCCTCAACTGGAAGGGAGGGGAGCTAACGTGGCCCGTTTAAACTGGTGGAGACCGAATCAGAAGACGCGTACTATAAATACCCCTACAGGCGGTCAGAAATTCGATGTCAATTACTATTTGTGCCGTGTGTACTAATATCAGATAGAGGGAGTAAGTATTCTACGGTATTCTATTTTGTTGTATCAACTTCACTGGAAGTTCGTGTGTGTGTGTGTGTGTGTGTGTGGTGTGTGTGTGTGTGTGTGTGTGTGTGTGTGTGTGTGTTGTGTGTGGTGTGTGTGTGTGTGAGAGAGAGAGATCTTAGAACTATTTTTTTTTTTTTTTTTCATGAAATCTCGATATTGAATTTCTGGACGGATTAATAGCCTATAATTAACATACGAAGTAAAAATAAGAGATTCCATTTATTGAGTCAAGTCACAGATTATTCATTGTGACGGAAGAGATGTTGGGAAACACATGGAGAGAGATCAGTAGCCTTTAGATGTTCTTCTGGCAACAAATGGGGCACATGTCAAAGTGTATCCATAGAAAAGTTGTGCATTGAGCTACCATTTGCAAGAAACCTCGAATCGTCACAGATGTTGAGATGGGTATAATTAATCATAATCAGGGAAAGACTTCGTGCTCACTCTGTATAAATGAGATGTAGCAACGTCAACATGGAAACGTAAAACCTTTTACACCTTACCCCTTAGTGTTTCCTTTGTAGCAAATGCCATCTCATATTTTCAGAACTTCTACCCATCAATTCGAAGTACGAGAGGAGAGACGATGGGCCTCGATGATACCAAAAAAAGTGCACAGGATCCAGAAACCTGCAGGAACAACCGTGTTAGCGAAATTTACACGGCTGTTATACCGCTGTGTACGGCGAAGACCAAAATAACATTACGCGTTTGATTCGTTCCTGTTGAACGAATTTCCCTCGCTGTTTGAACTCAAAGCCAAACATGTACGCACTGATTACCCAATGAGGATAGCAAAATGTCGCAAAAGCTCTAGTGGAGCACCGTTTCTCGTGTGTTTCTAGGTAATTCGGCATGTGCATGTGTGTGAGGCGGGAAGAGGAATTCCGGAAGCACGAACTCCTCCCCAGCCATTTCATTCCCTTCTCACTAATTGGCAATTGGCTGAGGGAAGTGATTTTACGGTGCCTGTTCACAGAAACACTGCACGTATTCAGTGGGGTCCGTGACGAACTCCATCCCTGTAGCTGTAGATAGTTCGGAATTGCATTTAAAGTAGTTTTGTGGCCGAAAACCCTGGGGCCGTTCCACCGGTAATAATATTGCGGTGTTGGTCTGAAACCCGCTCCCTCAGGGTCGCATATGTTCATCAAGAGCCCTCGCGAGCTGTTCCAATTATCCGACCAATTTTAGGGGTGAGTTGGGCTAAATGTGTTTGTCCAAATTGTGAAATGTAGGGGATGTATATACGACCATTGTGAAGGTAAACCTCTGTTACTAAGGTTTTTACTTTATCGTACAGAAAGACTTCACTGGAAATACACGTTTTCAGGTCCCCTGAATTAAAAAAGAAATTGTAGAATAAGGTCTATGTGTGAACAGCATAACTCAAAACGAAAAGTTGTTGAATTACCAAATTTGGTATTAAGTACAGCAACTTCAAAGGATGGGACCCGAAACATCTCAAGAAAGTCGCCCCACCCAAAGTACCCTTTGTATGGAACATTTTTCGAAAACGTTGATTTTCTCAAAAATGGATCTAACGATTTTGATTAAAATAAGTTATGTTTGATAGTATCATGACAAATGAAATGTATAAATACGTACCAATATGTTAAACTTTCTGGGATTAGCCTCTAAAGCCATCTTCATCCCGGATGAATTTTGCCCATCTGGTAATAGGCAAATAGATGAACTACTGCTGAACAAAAAATATAGGATATGTCGCCAAAGTGTACACTGTGTCAAATAAATGTCTTATGTAAAGATTTTCGAGATATTCCTTATTATAGGTTTCATGTTTTCAGTGCTTATACCTTTCTCAAACATGAAGTCATTATTCCCTTTTTAATGTGAGGAGGGGAGAAGAATATAAAAGCCAAAGCCCTCACACAGGGATTAGCTCTTAAATGATTTTACTCTTGCTTAGGTCAACTACACTTTCCTATTATTCCTATTGCACCTATGAGGAAATATGTAATATCACATTTTTTACAAACGTCTCGATTTGTCTCGATTAACATGAAGTAGATAGAGAATAAATGTTTTTAAGGCAGCTTTAGAGCAGCTGCTCACCGGTATGAGGTACTCTGGTTTTATTATTTGTATAGCTTTGGGTCTGTTTACATTTAGTTTTCTTCATAAACAAGTTCACACATACACACACACACACACACACACACACACACACACACACACACACACACACACACACACATTTACACTCACTCATACCGCCATATTCTAGGGAGAGTAGGGAATAATCCTGACTTTAGAAAAATTCCTATCCTAAAGCTGGGAATTGAACACGGGACCTCTGGATTTGGAAACTAGCATGCTAAGCACTTATATATGGGCAACATGTGTTTCTTTTTTCTTTTTTTCTACAATCTAGGGTTTCAGATAGTTTAAATCCGTATATAACATGGTTTAAAGGGTCGTATATCTAGAACTAAAGTAGATGTTTTTAGTATGTTTACGGAGTCCGGGAAGTGTAATTCAGTCGACACCTTTGATGAGAGCTTATGTCTCCTTCAACTATTAATGTTCCACAAGATTTTTAGAAAATTCAAAGTAAGCGTTTGGCCAATTGGCTCTACAAAGTCCATTCCTTCTTAAATTGAATTATTTTTACGACGTTTGGTACCTTCTGTTCTAATTAATAAAGAAAACAGTGTCATTTTACCGCCTTTAGAATTATAATCAAGATCTGCTAATCTTAAGCAGAATATTTAGAGGAAAAGTTTGAGATTCTCTGGAATTTTTGTTACAAAACTAGCATGGACCGATTTTTCCCATTTGATATAGCAGGTACAGATGTAGCTGGAACTGGGAGTTCCGTACCTGTAGGTACTTTAAGTTTGAAACATCTGCTAGGAAGCTTAAATATCGATTGCCATTCCAGAATGCCGGCTGTGTGCGGTGTGGTTCAAACGTTACGTAATGTTCCAATGAAGTGTTTTCTCCACCACAACAAATTCCACCCGGAAGACGGCTGTAAAATCAACGATTAGAACGGGAACATAATCGTGGAAATTACACGATTACGACACAATGCACAGGTATATTAAATGGGAAGATATTTCCTTTGATATCTATGTAGCCTTCAGGATGCTCGCTGCAGATTAGCAAGGGTGTTTCAACGGTGTAATCCTCTTGCAGCATTTGTGTTTAGGTTTTAGGACTTAGGAATTCATGTACATTGCAGCTATAACAAACTGCATCACATGTGTGGACAGGAAGTATGTAGAATTGGTCATACTAGGTTTTCCTTTGATGCCCAAATGCCAGTATTTCTATCTGTGCGCACTCAAGTTTTGTAACAGTTATGCTTCTAGCGTATGTCTCTTTCTTCCCTCCCATATGTTTGCAAAGGATCATTCTAGACTTGAGAGAGATTGTTAACTTCACCATTCTTTTCGGAAAGCTTAACGGAAAAAAAGTGCATTAGATTTCTTACTCGTGCTTTAAAACGCGCTCTATAGTTGTACATATATCGTATATCTTATCATAAGCAGTATTGTCACGGACCAGGGTTTTGATCAGCGGTATGTTGGTGGATAACCAAAATTAAAGTGGTGCTCGTTTAAGCTGTATTCCATTATTTGAGACAAATTATTTTAAATATTGACTTCTACTCTTCGCCTGAGAAAAAGGAGACAACAGCTACGCATGGGTTTGTTAGCCTAGAAGGTATCCACTGGTATTTAGCTTAGGCAATCTTATCTTGGCTACTGCGGTTATTAATTGATACCGGCTTGGTGCTAAAAAAAGTACCATGTTTTACTTATCGTACAGATTTAAAATGACGCGACGCAGTAATTGGATGTGTATTGTTAGTTTTAGGGCAAACAGACAATCGAGCATCCTGTGAGCTTGGTTAAGATTCTTATGTTTTTATAGCGCTGATCACAGAATCATATATTTTTGTCGGTATTTTTAAATTATATGATAATAGTACTCATTTTGGGTTCTCTGTTGCTTATTTGGAGTATACAGAAGTGCATCGTCAGATGCTGACTGTTGTCCTCAGATAAACATGTCGCTCTTACTTGAAACAATGCTAAAATCCCATTTACCTGAATGTTAGCTAGAATAAAAAATAATGTGATACCAATGTAAAATTGGTGCAATTTTTCAGTAACTGAAGTTGGATGGCTCTTTAGTAAGTACATTTACTTTAAACACGCCACAAGATTTATGTAGCTATATTTTTAAGAAGTAAAAGGTAGTTCTACGGCACTAAGCAGTGCATATTTTGATTCTGGAACATCCCATTCATTTCTTGGGGTAGTTTCATTACTCTAAGACACTCAGAACCATAATAACTAAAGGAACTAAAGTAAAAGCATAGGTACTCATTAACATGCGCAAACGTGACAACATTTATAAAATATGTATGATACAAGAGAACAGGAAGGTTCTTAGTAAATTAAAAATGTTTGTCCTGTAAAGCTGTGCGAGGATATTTCGGTGCAATGTTTTATTCCCGTGTAAAAAGAAGTGAATGTGTTTGTTGTTTCAAGTCTGAACTTGTTACATTCTGTGTTAATGTATGCGCACACTTCTTAGTAATGATGCCCGTGTATAAACAAACTACAAAATATTCTTTTTCTTTTTTTCTTTTTCTGTTTCTCTTAGAAGCCCGTGCTGCTGTAGGTAATACAATATATTAACTTAATGAAACAGTATGTAGTATTCTCGTTGTTTACACTTGTAAGGTAGGGTATACGAAATTCTCTCCGAGAACATCTCATTGCTTGTCATAACAGTCGTGGTTCGCCTGGTATTTGAGTGACGGGGCGGGGAATGAAATGAAAGAGCGGACGTCAACACTACAGAGCCCCAGAGGGCGGGCATAGCAGGAACGTGGTGTCAGAAGTGGGTTGCCTGCTGCTTACCAGTGCTTGCCAAGATCGATGGATGCCATCCTGACGCCTTCTTTGTTGGTTTTGTTGCAGAGGTGACGAAAGAAGTAGCGCGAATCCAGGCCACCGGCAAACCTCTACCCAAAGAGAGCAAGTATGTGGATATCTACAGAGAGAAGCCAATCAGAGTCGCCGTCAAGGTGCTCGTACCCATCAAAGAGCATCCTAAGGTAAGTTCTTACAACATTAGAAATTCACATGATTGCTATTGCTGATGTTAAACAAGCTTTAATTCAAAATTAGCGGGAAGGCGTAAAGAACGGGGCCGAGTTGTATTTAGCGCAGAGACTGGTGGTTTGTTTAGATACAGATTAACGCAAGTATCAGTGGTGTAATTTGCATGCTAAGGTTACCCACGAAACATTGTCATAGTCAAAGTAAATTATGATATGATTATGGAGGAAGATAATCACTCAAGAAGTCATCTATTAAAATAAAAGTTAAAGGAAACGTACTCACAATTTTGGTACAATGGAGCTGCTACCACTCAAAAAAGAACATAAACCTACTTAGTTGTTAAATAAAGTTCTCCAAGTTTGAAGTAAGGTGATAGTTCGCGCATTAGAGGAAATGTTCAATTATGGACAAGGGTCTAACTTCAGACTAATAAGGTTCTGCATTGCAGCGTAGTTTAAAACAATCCTCAAGGTCTGTATTGTAGCCAGGTGAAAGTTGCCACTCAGTGCGCAACTCTCTGCATGAGTGGTGATAAAAGTTCATTTGTAACGTCCTCAAAACTTTTTCGGGTAGGCACTCTTAATTTTATTTTACGCAGTACATGGTCTTAATTTAGGATTGTTCCTACCCATCATATTAAGGGACATTGGAAGATCAGCGAATCAATATCAAGCTGCTAGCCCAGTTTTAGACCACACAATCAAAAGACTTAAATGAGCAACTTTTGTTACACAATGCCAGGAGCAATTCCAAAGTACATCCTTGAGGATAAAAGGAAATAAATGGACTGAAGCTGTTATAGCAAACGCAATTAATGCTATCCAAGAAGGAAAGAAAAGTAAGTTACTCTGAAACAGAGTAACAATTTTTATTCCTACTATTTCTAATATTAATTGAAATTCCAAGACAAAACTATTTTTGTACACCAAAAGCTATATTCATCACTTCCCTAAATAGTACCTTCCCTTTTTTCTCTCAAAAGAAGGATACTTGCCCTAACGGGGTTTACGATGGTGCCCGCGCCTCCGCATGAGTCAATGTGCCCGAGTACATAAGAAAGTTGGAGAGCACTGCTCTAAAGCATGGCAGGATTTGCAGTTCAAGATCGCAACAAATTAACAGAGTTATCTTCTGTAGACATGTCATCTGCTATAGCTGAACCCCAAACATCCGACACTTCAGAAGGCACAGCTAGATAGATTCCCTGAAAAACTGTAAGCTCTTGGGTTATTGCGCCTCTTCCCTCAGTCATAAGAAACCAAGTCTACTAGAATAATCATGTTATAACTGGCACTCTATATAAACTGCAGCTGTATCTCTTTGGTACGGAAAGTTGTGGCTAAACGTCCCCAGCAAAAGGAATAATCCGTAAAAAACGAGGATAACCTTTGAAGAAGAAAAAGAACTATGTTAATTTAACTGGTTAACTGGGAAAGACAGAAAAGGAAGATAAAAGCTAACGGGATGCGAAATCCGGATTCCGCTTGGAAGATTCACAGGACTGTCTCGGACCTTGTAGATGATGCATAAGTGACTTGGGGTTACCTGTGGGTGAAAAACTACATAGATGATGATGTCGCTTGGGATTTTTGTGAGCAACTTTTCTGTAGTCTAATGACACGAGTGGGAAACTGAGTAGTGTGTGTTACATGCAAAATGTGCATATTGACTGTACTGGGTCGGGTTTTGACGGAAGTAGTGTAAGTAAAATGAAACAAGGCCCCTCCTCCCCCAAAAAAGTCAAATTTGACCCAAATTTGACATAAAACATCTTCAAAACATTTGTTTATTTATAAACTATTTATCTACAACCTACGGATTTTGTTTATGTAGCGGAAAATTCAACGCTTTGAACTTGGCACTAATCTCCCGAGTCCCGCCATTAGAATCGATAGTGATTACATTTGCCCATCCTGGTATATTCGCCAAATTTGGAAAAGTTTAAACGATACATCGCTTGTAAGAAGTAAACAAGGGAATAAGATTCCTGTTCTGCTGTAATGATCAAGACAGCTTTAGAAGGGTTGTACTTGATGGTGTCAATAACCTTGAAGTTGGAGAGAGTCACTGGACATATGTCTATGTTGTTGAATTGGTTTATTCAACTCAGCCGTACTTAAACTGAGCACATTTTATGCTGTATTTATTGCGGTTTTTCAACTTCAGACGCACAGACCTCAGCAGTCTGCTAGAAACTGAATAGATTGGCAACATTGGACTGTTCGTTAGAAAAATCTCTACTCTTGCACTAACCATTCTTACTAACTCTTATTCTTCTATCTTCTTCGTGTTAGTTGAGATATATATGTGCAGAAATTATGTTATTGCTCGTTTTCTAGCACGTGCAAAGGGAATATGGGAATACAATAGTCTTTGAGTGATAGTCAGATCTTTGAAAGCATTCAAATTCCGTTCTCTTTGCACAGTTAACATATAAAAATGAATAGCAATGTTCCATGTGGCGAGTATAAGTTCTCCAAAACACAAATAACGAAGAATATCTCCGAAATGGTTCACTCTACAAAAAAATTATTTAGACAAATTGTGTGTTTAGCAAGAACTACATTTTTTGTAAAGATTTGCTCTCCTATGGTTTATCAGTTACTCTGCAAAAGTCATCTAAAGTAAATAGGATTTCATGGGCAATAGCCAGAAAATTCAGGATATACATTTCATTTGTCATAAAAATATCTCAATCATATGGTATTTTAATCAAAATCGTTAGCCATTTTCAAGAAAATACAAATTTTCGAAACATTTCCATGTTAAGGGTAGTTTTTCTTCAAAATCTTCGTGTCACATCCTTGAAAGAGAGTAAAAGTTAAACATCAAATTTGGTTCCTAACTGACTCCTCGTTTTTGTGACTGACGGACACACATGGGCCTTCTAACAACATTTTTTTTTTGTTTTTTTTTTTTGTTTTTTTTTTTTTTTTGTTTTTAAATACTCTGTTTCAAATCCACCGCATACAACAGATAGTAGGGGGGTTGTTAAAAGGTTGCTCTGCACCTCTTTACAAAGATGCGACATGTCGTTTATACTTTTTTAAATTGTGCTAGAAGCAGAGAGAGAAAGCACCATTCTAAACTGGAGCTTCGTGTGTTAGCAACTTTGTGCCGGTACTGTACCAGTTGTTGCTGTTCCGCCACGTGACTGTTATAGCAGCAGGGCGATATGAAACATTTTTACCGCAGCAATATACGTACGGCACGGTAATCTGGTGATCGTTAGTGGCTTTCACACCTAGATTCAAGCACTCTGCACTCAAGCACGAGGTAATCCTGCTGAGAGTTAAATTTACTGCAGTAAATGGCACGGCACGTAACCACCATCCGGCGGAGCGGCCTGCTAGAGAACTCCGAGATTTATCGAATGCTTCAAGTTTGTAGGATGAGTTTCTCTTGACGGATGGACACGAACATACCCAATATGTTCCTCCCGATCACTGCCTTTGGAAGAATAATTTCTTAATATCTGCGGAATTACAACCACACAGATAGAAAGGAGTTGAATCTGGAGTCTACATTTAATACAAATTATGCCAGTGAATGTTTCAATATCTTTGGCTCGCATTCTGGCGGTCGCGGGTGCAGAATTTAATTTCTTTAACTGATAAGGTACTACTTAATACTTCAGTGCTTGAAGTTTTGATTAGAACTTGCTGTGATAGAATTATCTTTTGTGGGTGCATTACATTTGAGAAAGATTGGTAGTAGTATAGGCATAAAATATGTCTTGTTAGGCTGCGAAACAGTGAGCAACCTTTAAAAAATAGTAGATGGACTTTCAAGATTTTCTTTTCACTTCCAACTAGGAAGCCCTAAAACATGGACAAAATCATACTACCTATGTCAGAAAATGTATATGTGGATTCATTAAAATAATTATTATGGCTCTTAAGCCTATATATCTTATTTATGTCACATTTAAGTAGCACATTTTGAAGAGTATATTTTCTCCTTTATGTATCATTAAATTATTCAATGGCCACTATTACATCAGCGCTGCCGCTGTGCTGAAATTTCGTCCCTCAGGAGCTCTTTTGTGTGCCAGTACAGGACTGGGAAACTGGTGCTCACTGAGCGCAGCCTGCTCGTGACCTTGCACTGATAACTATGTTTTAACAGGTTAAAAGAAGTGAATGTCGCTCAAGGTATCCCGCGAGTCACCCAGGACTGTGCCAGTAAATATATTGACACGGGGCTATTGGTGCAAGCATCGGTTTTGGTTGGATTTCAACACGCAACTTTGAGTATCAGTAGGCCAGCCCCAAATCAACAGAGCCACTCTTATAGCTCGCGCAATCATTTTTGAGCACTGAAATATTTGAATGAAAGCTTTGATGCGAGTCACCTGCCTTTATCAGTGTTACCTCATTGTGAAGTCAGCCCCTGAAGTAGTACCTGGCAAAGCCATGAAGTGTATAGGAAAGAATGTGAAACTGCCCAGACTGTTATCGCACAGACAGCAACGTCTCGTATATCGGAAGGCGCAAGAGATCATCAATTTGTGTTTTATCACAGACTAAACACAAAGTTACTATTATTTCGCTCTTCTAATAAGATAAGGATCGTAGCGCTCAATAGCCAAGGTCAACACGCCTCAACGCTTTGCCAAGTAATATCACTGGACTGTTTATACTTTATTTCTTACGTGGCTACTTAACACGTGTGAAGTCAAGGGGGAGGGGCAGGGGCAGACGATACACACAGCGTTGCATCATGGAATGCGAGCCATAAGGGTGCTTAATATAGTAGGTGGAAGGGGAGATAGGAGATCCCGGCGGGCTAACTGTCCTCTGGGTGAAGGTCAATGCTCAAAAACGAATGCGCCAGCTATGCATAAGGGTATGTAATATCATGGGTAGCATAAATATTTTAAAGTGGTTATATGGCTTCCTCTATGTTGCCGTGGCTCAAATATTTTCTTGAAAGCACTATCTGAATTACACAGAAAAATCGGCTTGGAATGATAAACTTGTGAAACAGGTTAGGCTGGTAATGAACTTTGCGGAGTGATCATTATTTCAGAAACCCAGAGCAAAGGCTTCTTGTTATCAATTATTTTGTTCCTTAAGGAACGAAATGTCGGACTTTGGAAGCCAGAAAACAAGCAAAAGCTGTCATTCTTAAGCATCTCGTTTCAGTCAACTGCCACAAGAACGTGTACGTCATTTATTTTGGCTGTAACATGCCTTAAGTCCATAATATTCAAAGTAGCTGTTAAGCCAACAAACTTGACGGAAATGGCGTTGAAGATTAGTGCTGCAGTTGGGACTCAGCTGGGGTCGACCTCACGTCCAACCGTAACCCATTCCACAAGCATGGAGCCACCGATAAATCTTGTTACTGTGAAGCAGAACGGCTCGCCCTGCCATTTACTGGACTGGAGTTTAATTTACGTGCTGCCGGCCCTTGCATCCTTGTGAGGGAAGAAGAGATCTCAATCTCGGGTTAGAAATAGCAGTTAATGATATCGTCTATCGGATTTATAGAGTAGTTCCGGTACCAGGATTGAAGATGTTACGTTTCGGTAACAACTAGATAGGTAGTCATGAAAATATCATGCTCCGTAATGGTTCTTGTTGCTGAGAGCAGTTGAAGGTCTTACCATCAAACGTGTTGGCAATGAACTGGAAGCCCACCTCCGCGATAGCGTGTCTGCTTCACATTCAAGAGTTCCGTAGTTCTATTGGGTTAAGGTGATCTGCTGTAATGTGTGAGACTCGGGACATCCCGTGTTCGAATCTCGTTCACAGTCCACTCTAAACTTGGTTGTCCTTAGTGGATTGGCGAATGCTGGGGTGGTTACTCATGTACCAGGATTTTCTTTCCATAATTTCCCTTTGAAGTCAACAAACTAAGCTAATGGTATTCCACTGTGAGAATAATATTATTGAACAAGTATCTTGGATGCGATTTTAGTTATGAAGTAGACCAATACATAAATCATAAAATTAAAAGAACAATAAAATGTAAAACAAGAGGCACGCAGTTAGAATTCATGACATTCCATGTCTTACTAGACGGTAGCGAAGTATAGACGTTAAGAAGTAAAGATTTAAGTAAAATACAAGCAACAGAAATGCGTTTTCGAAGATCTCTCAAAAGTTGTACAAGAGAAGGCCAGTTTAAAAATAAAGATATTAGAAATCTATTGATCATTGATTTTGTCACCATCAGGTTTTAGTAAGTAAACATAGGAATCAAATTAACAGCACGGAGTATAGAGCCGGCAGGTAGCGTGAGGGTTGTACTGCCTTCCACTCTGCAAGGTTGCCGGCGCTTCCACTTCCCGTGGTAGATGCACGGTTAACTCGATGGATTTTACACTAAAACCCCACTCCCTGGTCATCATCATCATCATCATCATCACATTCTAGATTAGGAATTTCTCCAGCTCCGGCCTCACGTTTATCACTGGAAACAGTCTATTTTGGGCTTTTTAAGTTTTTTGATCATTAGATCACACACACACACACACACACACACACACACACACACACACACACACACACACACACACAGAAACGAACACTCATTCATACTTACAGAATCTGGGAAGGAAAGGGAATAATTAATCTTGGCTAGAGAAAAAAAGAAAATTCCCACACAAACGGGAATCAAACCCAGGGTAACTTGCGCAGCAGGCAGGTACTCAATCGGCTGAGCTATGTGGGGACATTAGAAAAAAAAATTGGGTGGTCCAAGCAGCCTATTCTTCAAGTGGGTACTGAGGTGTATTCAGATACGTAGTTCTATAGCAATCGGTTTGGCTACTCTTGCATAAAAACATAAAACACACCCCCCCGCGCGCGCGCGCGTTCGCGCGCACACACACACACACACACACACACACACACACACACACACAAATATTTAGCATACACACACACACACACACACACACACACATATATATATATATATATATACACACATACTTATTTCTGGGTTCAGGATAGCCCATAATGTACGATAGCACCTATTATCCATCCCAAATTAGCTTAAAAAGGTCGTGAGGCAAGATCTGAGGAATTCCCCTACCTGCGCAGTTGCAACTCGTTACCTGAAGAACTGATGGGATAAGTTACGCAATCATATATGACATAAAATACATGAGTATGGAGCGGAGTTCGCTAGCATAGCTTTAGTGCATATTGCTAATGACATATATGTGTAAAAAATAATATAACGAACAAAGGGATTTTTCTACAACTATGGATGTGTGCCAACAATTACTTTATGTGAACTTCAATAATTGTTCAGCTGCACGCTGTTATAGTAATGTTTACTCATTCGCGGCACGGTCGCCCGCCTTTCCCCCTCTCAGCAGTGGCAGAGAGGGAGGCAAGGAAAGCAGCTTTCTCAATTAGCAAGATTTGTTCATGTCTCACCTCATGACCTATACAATTTTCTGTCTGGGTCGAAAATAAACATACAAAATCTAAAAGCAATGAATGATTTCAAGTTTTATAAAGTTTCTCATCGCATACACATACCACTTTTGGAAACCTCTTTACCTTCTCCCTCTCCTTCCGAACGATAAGGTTTTAGGGGCTCTGCCAAAGGAATTGATTGTAAAAAGAACTCCGCGAATCCAAAAGTTTGGGAATGCCTGCCATTGACTTTTCAGAAACACTTTCGCGTCAGGAGGCAAACATATGAAGCTGCTTTTCATGGGAGGTGACGTTTGAAATTAATGTAAACTACCTATAGTTGATTTATAACGACATAGTAAAAGTTACATGTTTTAGAATTTTGTTGTGCTCATTTAAAGGTTTGCTTCGCTTCTTGAATATAGCTGTTGGACTTCTGCTCCTTAGCCCCGAATTTATAATGCTCATATTTTTAATACTGCTTACAATAGCTGTAAATGTTGATATGCAATATAATTTTAATAGTACGTTTTCGAGAGGTGGCTAAAATAATTTATAAATGAAAGTATTAGTGAGTTTTCTGATGACTGAAACTTTTTTTATAGATTACTTAAAGAAATGATGAATTATTTAATATAGGAAATGAAACAAACTCATAAATAATAAACATAATACAATATTTAGTTCACTTGCTTGCAGTAGTGTTACTCAAATTTCAGATTAAAAACAAATCAGATTTCTGGTTTAAAGTGTTCATGTTTGTTTGCTGTTTCCAAACAGTCCCACCAGTCCATTATATTCACAGATCACAGAAATGTGATCATTTGAACTTTAAATTTGAAGAAATCCTGGTTAATTACTAAGCTAAGCCCCGGCACAACAACCCATGAGGAGCCAAGCCTTACCGCCCAGCCGCTGCCTCCCCCATCTCGACCCACCACAGGCGTCATTGGTGGGGTGCAGTACTGGAGGGTGGTACGTGGTCAGCGTCCCGACCCCTCCCGGCCAGTTACGCAGTCTTATCGACCTGGGGCCGCTACTTTTCCATCAAGTAGCTCCTCAATTGGTGCCCCCGGACTAAAGAGGCTGAGTGCACCTAGTGCCAGAACTGCCAGAGGGGATAAAATCCCCATGCTGGTACCAGGGATCCAACCCGGGTCCTCCGCGCCAGAGGCAAGCGCGCTACCAACTGCGCTACGGAGGCGGTCCCTGTTTAATTACTAAATTTTGATTTGCATCATGCGCACTGGGAGCAGGTTTATTATTTAGGCACTACTTCGTCACAGTAGCAACTTCAAAGACAAAATACAATTTGGGAAAGGAGGACCTAGTCGACCGTATTGTTAACATCTGTATAGCAATAATGCATTTCAAAAGTGTTGAAGTGTATTAGAGAACGTACAGGTGAACTAAATATTAATGGACGAAGTTCGCTGATTCAACATTTTAGCACACATCTGCGAAATACATAGGAGTGAATAACGAATGTAAGATAAATACCTGCACCATCGTCACTGAAAATGTTAACCATATTCAATTACAGCCTGTAGGTCAGTAAATCATTTTAAATGAATCGCAACTTAAGTTGCAGTGCTGATTTTGTCATATGCGTTTGGGACGTTGGAATTAGCTAGATAGATACCCCATGCCTTGCTGACACAGCCACCTTCACGAACTGCTGATCGTGCTGATGGGAAGGGGAGATAAATCACAAGATAGCTAGGGGATGTAAGGTGGAAGAGGTAATATTAATTACCACACTCAACTACGGGCTTAAAATGTGTACCTTAAATGAGCAGGTTTAGTACCTGACACAAAGATCGTCAGAAAGACACATATTTTGAACCAATATTGCGAGAGGCATGCACCGGAGAATCCTCAAATGTGCGACAAGTGTAGGAAGAAAGGGAAATAATAAACTGGCTCTTTATCAGTTTCCAAATGGTTGCACACAATGAATATGGTGTATAAATGCATGGCGCGTAAAAAGTGACAACTGCTCTCGTAAGCGAGGTTTGACATTGACGCGGTTTATTTCTAGCAGTGCAGAACAGTTCGTTATAAGAAATAAGAAAGGGACATATGCACTGACTGCGTTTGAAATAAATCTATCGAGAAGTACGTTCTGAACACGCTTTATTAGTAATTTGGTCGATCTTTAAATTCATTACAGTAATAAAATAGTACGTAGATCGTATTCGGGTTATATAGGAGGAGATATCTGTTGTACAGCCGGCTCCAAATGCTTTCCGATCGACGAGAAGGTGTAGGCGAAAGAGTTTTGTGTAGTTCTATTATTTGCGTTACGTTAAACTTTCTTTTTACTTTCTCTACTGGTAGGTAGGGGAAGTATTGTATTCCACCCAAAAATTCGATGTCCAGATTTCACCGGAAATATGTTTTGAGGATCCCTGAATCCAAAAAAGCATTTTTAGAAAAAGGTCTCTGTGTGTGTGCCTATGGACAGCATAACTCAAAAGCGAAAAGTCGGTTAAAACCAAAGTTGGTACTTGAGTGTAATATCTTTCAAGGATGCTACACGAAGATTTCGAAAATATAACCCTACCCTAAACTACCCTTTACATGGAAAATTTTTATTTTCTTGAAAATGGCTCTAACGATTTTCATTAAAATGTCATATGTTTGAGTTATTTTTATGACGAAATGTATATCTTGAATTTTCTCGCTATATCCCCTGTAGTCGTATTTACTCTGGACGACTTTTGCATAGCTGGTAAACCGTTAGATATAGACCAAATCATAGTATACAAAAAATGGTGATCTTGCTAAAATATACAATTTATGTCCAAATAAATTTTCTTGTAAGGTGAACCATTTCGGAGAAATTCCTTGTTATGTGTGTCAGTTTAGCAAAACTTAGAACTTTCGTGAAATGGGTCATCGTTGTTCATGTTTTATATGTTAAGTGTGCAAAGACAACAGAATCACAAAGGTTTCAAACAAACGCACAAAGCGCACATTCCCCTTGTATCTACAAGGAAACAAGCAATAAGATAATTTGTACAAATGTTTATCTTAACTAACACGAAGAAGATATAGGAATAAGAGTTTGTAAGAATGGTTAGTACAAGAGTAGAGAAAGTCATGTGAGTGCAACACATCAGATCTTTTCTTTGATGTCAGTTTTCCTGCTGTTTCCGACAAACAGCCATTCAATGGTTTAAACTTCTATGTGAAATTTCAGGTCAAATACACGATTTCATATTCGCTGAAGAAGCCAACCTGTGTGTTACCAAATGTGAATTCTGTTAAAAAGGTCATTAGCTGAAGTTGTGAAATTGCAAAAAAATTAAATGTCCCACAAAATTGAGTGAGAACTGCCCTAGATAACTTTAATTAATGTTAATGAAATCCTGTAAAGTGGGTGGTGCCTTTAAATGATTTTACAGAGTTTCCTCCTTGTTCAAATACGACCATTTGCATCCTCTGTTGATGGGCTGCGTTTATATTTTATTTTCGTAGTAGATATAGATGAAGTTAGATTTAACTACGGAACGCCTCAGGTTTTGAAATGTTTGCAACGTTAAATCCACTCTTAGTGGCGAAAGGGGTTCCCTTTAGAACTGGCAGTATTAGTGCAGTGTTGCACATCACTGCGTTTCTAATAATATTAAGCTACTTACTAAGTAGCTCACCATTACGCATCCTGCCTGCACTGCGCCTCATTGGAATTAGAGATTGCTTGCTGAAAATACAGGGTATATCAAGACACTTTCCCAGTAACCAACCATTCTCAGCATCATTGTTGCGCAAGTTGTGTCGGCATCGGAAACATGTTTAAATGACACCCCATAGCTATTATTTTGTAAACCATTTCAAAGATTTTATTGTGTGTGATTAACGCTATCAATTGTTTTATAAGCAAACAACACAAAAATGTGACAGGAAGCTGTTTAACGCATCCCCCACTGGATACTAACGTTTCCATGGAAAAACTTTCCTTGTTTTTATTTTCTCAAAAATAAGTAACTCTTATTCGAGTAACATATTTGCATGACGTAAAAATTCATGTCTTTGAGTTTTCTGAGAATAGCCTGTGAAGTCTTCATTCTGTATAACTTTTGTGAAATTGGTAAACCTTAAGAGATAGTCAAACCTTAGTTTTATTTTAATAATTTCTTTTCGTGGAGTTTACCATTTCCTAGATATCCCTTGTTACCGATTTGAATTTTAGATACTTAATATTTTTACTTTCTCTACCGGTAAGTAGCGGTATTGTATTCAACCCAAAAATTCGATGTCGAGATTTCACCGGAAATATATGTTTTGAGACCCCCCTAAATCCAAAAAGAAAAAAAAAAAAGCATTTTTAGAAAAAGGTCCCTCTGTGTGTCTTGTCAGTCTGTGGACAGCATAACTCAAAAACGAAAAGTCGGTTAAAAACCAAACTTGGTATTTAAGTTTAATGTCTTTTAAGGATGCGACACGAAGATTTTGAAGAAAATAGCCCCACCCTAAACTACCCTTTACATAGAACATTTTACGAACATTTTGATTTTCTTGAAAATGGCTCTAATGATTTTGATTAAAATGTCATATGTTTGAGATATTTTGATGACAAATGAAATGTATATCTTGAATTTTCTGGCTATAGCCCCTGTGGTCGTATTTACTCTGGACGACTTTTGCATAACTGGTAAACCGTTAGAGGTAGACCAAATCATACTATACAAAAAATGTAGATCTTGCTAAAATATACAAATTATGTCTGAATAAATTTTCTTGTAGGGTAAACCATTTCGGAGATATTCCATGTTATGTGTGTGAGTTTCGGAAAATTTAATGAAATGGAATATCGTTAATTTTTTATATGTTAAGTGTGCAAAGAGAACGAAATCTCAAAGCTTTTAAAGGTTTGACTATCGCACAAAACCTACTGTATTCTAATATTCCCCTTGCACCTACAACGAAATAAGCAATAAGATAATGTGTACAAATGTTTATTTTAACTAACAAGAAGAAGATATAGGAATAAGAATGTGTAAGAATGGTTAGTGCAAGAGTAGAGAAAGTCATGTGAGTGCAACATCAGATTTTTTATTTTTGTGTTCGTACAAACGGAACGAAATCAAATGCGCTTTTAAAATATTTGAATACCCTTTAATATACTATCTAGTCTTCTTATACCTACAGCAAAATGGCTAAACAAGAATTAAAAGGTTAACGTTAAACAAGATAGAGATGTATTCTCTTTCTCTCTCTCTCTCTCTCTCTCTCTCTCTCTCTCTCTCTCTCTCTCTCTCTCTCTCCGGATGGATGCGTAGCCGAGATTGTTCAGGTATGTAGCGATTCGAGAACAAGAGTTTCTCCTTTTCCAATCTTGCCAAGAGCATCTTCCCTCACAGAAGTTCGCTCCACGCTTCACTCACGCCTCATAATTACTTACAAATGCCGCTTGGAACGTTTCCTTCCCAATTATTTAATTTAATGTATTAGTGTTGGCGCCTGTGGTGCCTTGTGTATTAAGAACGGGTGTTTAGCACTATTCTCTCGCTCCCTCCCTCTCTCCCCCTTATTCACAAATACCTGCATGCACGTACGAACCGTTTTCTAAAATTCTGAGGACTCTACTCTTGTACTCTTGTACTACTATTCTTACAAACTTTTATTTCTCTCATCTTGTTCATGTTAGTCGAGATAAACACTGGTAGCAATTGTTATTGCTAATATCCTTGTAGGTGCAAGGGAAATATGGTAATAATCTTTGAGCGATAGTCAAATCTTTTATATCTGGTTTCTACATGAAAGCTTTGAAATTCCGTTCTTTGCACAGTCAAGAGATTATATATATATAAAACTCAAATAACACGAATACCTCCAAAGTGGTTCATTCCACCAAAAAAAAAAAAAAAAAAAAAAAAAAAAAAAAAAAAAAAAAAAAAAAAACATAACGTGTGTTTTAATGAGATCTACATTTTTTGTTCAGTAAGATTTGGTCTATCTCTTATGGTTTACCAGTTATGTAAAAGTCATCAACAGTAAACAAAACCATATAGGCTACAGTTAGAAAATTCAAAGTATGTTTCATTTCCGATAATATTTTAAACATATGGCATTTTAATCACAATCGTAAGAGCCAGTTTTGAGAAAATCAAAATTTTCCATGCAAAGGATAGTTTAGGGTGGAGAAATTTTCTTCAAAATCTTCGTGCTGCATCCTTGAAAGGTATTAAACTTAAACACCAACTTTGGTTTTTAGCCGACTTCTCGTTTTTGAGTTATGGTGTTCACAGACACACACGTTTTTCTAAAACTATTTTCTTATTCAGGGGCCTCAAAACATATATTTCCAGTGAAATATTGACATCGAATTTTAGGTCTAAGATAATACTTCCCGCAGGTAATAGAGAAAGTAAAAATGCTGTCAGTGAACCCTCAGACTTCAAATTAATGTGCGTTTTCAATGAATCTTTATGTCGAATTTTTTTAGTGTAACACAATGCTTCCTACAGTAGTTGATGCCTAAAGCAAAAAGTTGGTTTTCCCGCTGGTTTCTGCTCAAACGTACCTTTCGAATCGTTTAAACTCGTAAAACAAAAACAAAGGCAAAAAGGAAGATGTACTAGACAAAACACGGGGTTTGTTGATGCGATAACATATCGTAAAACACGAAGTCGTTTGTATATAACTAATAACTTTCATCAACCAACGGAGTAATTATGTAATATCTCGCACGATAATCCCAGAGACACTGCAGAGCGAGGATGAAAATAACTCGTACTTTACAGTTGAGTGGGAAATGAAACCCCGAATGAAAAACTCCACCAAGAATTCAGAGCTGCAGGCTATGTCTCATACAGATGCGATGGAAATATAATTAAAATTGCACCTGGGTCGGCTTTAGCCTTACTAAGAGCGAGCTGTTTCATTCACCCGGAATATTTTGATGAGAGAAACATGGTTCTTGCGTGCTTAAAAAAAAGAAGACAGACGAAGGTTATAACACCTCTCACAGTATACAAACCATTGAATACCAGCTTAACTGTCGTTTTGTTTCAGTAAATCGGCTTAAATAAGGACGATTTTGCATTTTAATCTACTTTTGTCGTATTTCAGTCGTTGGTTTTCCATCCTTGTTCCCTCCACTTAACGCACGGGCTACTGTGTATCATATCTTTTCTGCTAATACCCCCGCCCATTACTTCTAGAATATGGTTAGCTCATTCGTTCATTCATATACAGTTCTCTTCATTCAACCCCTAATGAAGCACACGGTGTTTCGCCTCTCCCGCGACCTTGCTGGATTCCCCCAATACCGGGTGCCGTTGTGACGCAGCTAATCGGGACTGGGCCTATAAAAATCCATATCACGTTCAAGAAATCCCCCATTATGATCGGAGAGTTGGAGTTTGGTGTGCTTTTAGTGCTAGACGCATAATCGGTCCAATATTCTACGAGCAGAGAGGTACCGAAATGACATTTTGACCCTATTTTGTCATGAATTGACAGAATAAGAGAATAAGTGGTGTCTCGCTCCCCCGATCTAACAGTGTGCGACTTTTACTTTTGGGGTAACCTCAAAGACAAAGTTTACGAGACAAACCCTCATACATTGGGAGAACAACAACTAGTACGTTCATATTGTTTATCAGTAAGTACTTTGTGCATCCTGAAAGTTGGGGGATCTATAAACATAATTTTGGTAGGTGTATGTCCCTAACTAACAATACAGGGTTTTAAAATTTAATTTATAGACCTCACTTAAAAAACCTACTGAAAAAATTATAAAGTGATATTACAAATGTTGTAGTACAAGCATGACAAAAACATGTCTAATTTTATGTTTAAAAAAAAAACGAGCGGTGATTCAAGGCACAGCCTATTTGAGTGTCTAATAGACGATAACATGTGGATCAGAGAATATCAATAAACTGCTGCATGGCGGAATATCGACTTGTGTAAACCGTGCTGCCATACGATGTGGAACTTAAAAATAGTCTGCTCTCCTAACGCGCTCAATTTTGTCCATGGCCAGCGCTCATTTTTTCCATGGCTGTACAATGTCGGCTGTTTCTTCAGTTTACATCATTAGCACATTTAAATTATCCACCACTTCATAAAAAATGCAACGTTCTTGGATGACAGTCTTCACATCTGCCAGGAGATCAAAGTGTTGTCATTTGATGCTAGTGGTGTAATTTTCTCCTTGTAATATTATCTGTGGTTAAAATCGCTCCTTTTGCCTTCGTCAGAGTAAAATGAATTTCACCAATGAAGTTGAAAAGGAAATACTAAACCTTTGATCATGATTACGCATTGTATACGATGTATGCCAAGAAATGATGGAAGGTTTACCGATTCCATTTGTGAAGATGTTGCCAGCGGGGCAAAAAGATTAAGGTAACTTTTCGACTCGTGTCTCATGTTTCAATTTTTGTAACCAAGTCGGCCTCGAGTTTCTTGGCGAATCCCTCCACTGTAAAGATGTGAAAGCTTTTCTGCTGGAAGGGCGCACACAACACAAGAACGTTCAATTTATGGGAGTAGTGAACCGTTTGAAAACTAATGTCAGTTTTTCTTTTCATTCTCTACTCAACTCAGCGAGGCAGGCAGGCAGTCTCTTCTGCCATCTTTCACATACATCTTGGCGGACGTATCAGAGTTATCTGGTCCCGAGCAAAAAAAAGAATATTGTGCCCGAGGCAGAAACATCCCTGCTTTTTGCGCAACTCCCAGACAACAGTTTCTGTCTTCGTCAGTTCCTAAATTTGTTACCAAACATGTGAATGTTTTTTTCAAGTATATCCTTACGGAATATGTGCGAAGCGTTATTTTTTGTGAATGCACTAACGCCAGATGTTGAAAGCACAAAAGACAAAGGGAAGATAAGAGTACCTAACGCACTTACGTGACATTCACATACACATGTGAAGAAAAACAAATCGATGTGTTGCACTCGCATGACTCTAATACAGAGTAATATACAGAGTGATCCATATAAAGTGTTACAAGTAGATATCTCTTAAACGAACAGGAAAAAAAAAAAGCCAAAAATTCCAAATCTTATAGGAGCAAAGGGGCCTTCCAAATTGTGACATGGAAAATATTTTCATCAGGCACAATCTTAGAATTTTAAATGAAATCATGGTAATTTTATGTATATTCTGGTTCCCCACATTAAAATTTTATTCAACCATCTTTTTTCCATGTAATAAAAGTTGCTTCGTTTATTGTGGTGAACCAGAATATACGCAGAAAACCATGGTTTCGAATTTTGAGGTGTCCCATGAAAATATTTCCCATATCACTTGTTCCTGTAAGATTTACAATTCTTGGGATTTATTTATTTATTTATTTTTTTTTTTTTTCTTCTGTTCGTTTAAGAGATTTTCACCTGTAACCGTTTATATGGACCACCCTGTAATTTGGGTCTGGTGCTGCATCTATGCAGCGCATTTTGTCGGAACGTTGTGAATCATTAAGGGTACTCGTCTCTGAAAATATTGCCGAAATTCATACGTATATATTTTAGTAATTATACACTACAAAACTTCTACGTTAGCTTTTATAGCTGTGAGACCTAAATCATGTGCAACAATTTGTCTGCCTGTAAGCCCAGCTTCCAGTTGTAATAAACATGAAGTGCCAACATTACTGTGACCCAACATTCAACAGAGGCCTCGGGAATCATCAAATACTAAATTAACTGCACAGGAGGGGGAAAAATACGAACTATGTATGTCTATGTACTAACTACCTTCTAAATGGCCTAAAGTTAAAAAAATATATATTATAATTTTTAACCCTGTTGTCGGGTTTTCATATGCTATTATAATTTTCAAATTGTTTCAATGCTCCTTTCCTTATACAATTTTGTACACTTAATAAATAAGACAATAAAAAAGTAAATCGAGTTTTTCTTACAATTTTAAGTTGTAATGTTATTAAACGGTAAAACTTATTTTCAAGGAGAAAGTTTGTCTGGTATTTAATACATATTTTCTCCCAAACTAATAGGATGATTAAGATTTCACACCTACATTTATTAGCATGAGAGTTTAATTAAAAGATGCTTTGTTTGAAAAATAACTGCATTGTGTGGTGCAATTTTGTAAAACTGGTGTCTTACATTTCTCTACGCATTCTTCAACAAACTATTCTTAGTAAGGCTTGTTCTTTTTTCTGTTCTATGTTAATCGAGATAAACATTTGCAAAAACAGTCTTCCTTGTTTCCATACGGGAACAATAGAACATGGAAATGCAGTAGGTTGGTATAGTCACTTTTAAGAATTGGTAGCTTTGTCTCTCTTGCAGATTACCATAAATTCTAAAGTCATTCAGAATGAAGAGGACTTGAGGTTCTTTCCAGAAAATTCAAAATGTATATTTCATTTGTTTAAGATGAATATATCTTAAAGATAAGCAATTTTAATCAAAATCCATAACCTATTTTTGAGAAAATAAAAATTTTCGAAAACTGTTCTTGTAAAGGATAAATTGAAGTAGGGGTGGGGCCTATTGAAAATCTTAATGTCGCATTGTTGAAAGACTAAATACCAAATTTTGGATTGGATTACGTTCAGAGTTCACTAGCAGCCATAAAAGCCCGTGAACATCGAAAATGTCTGGGAAATGTGCAGAAAGTATACTGCATATCTGCATGAACATTAGGTTTGAATAAAGATCATTTAAATACATATTAGATGCAATATGAGAAAACAAAAACAGAGCAAGAATAATTCACAAACAAAATCAAATCTTCCCTCCAGTTTTAAGACTTAACAAATGTGCATATACAAGTAGGCCTTTGTTTTAAACTTTCACTAGGCTTTTACTGTCGCTTCTCATAATTTTGTTAGATATTTGGTTAGCAATGCATGGCATTTAATGTCATACATATAAGTAGCTTTTGGGTGATTTTATGTTTTTAAATTATTCACTTGATAGACGCGCGTGCTGTCTAAAGTTACTTATTTTGGAGGCTTAGTTCAGTGAAATCTCGACATCCAAGTTTCGGATGGAATGCAAATTTTTTCTACTTACCGCAAGTAGAAGATAAAGTAAATGTATGCCACAAATTTGTGTACATGAAACGCTGGTTATATTAAAATTTCAACTGAATCGGAATGAAAGTGTGAATTTTGGAAATTTCACCGACAGGTATCCTAAAGAGCTAATGATTTTCGCTAACAAAAATGTCAAGTGAGACCGAGGCGCATAGATCTGAAAGATACCCGACATTCGTCTCCTCAGCGTAAGCGAAAACCTTGGAATATAACCTTATCCCAAGGCTGGGTAACTGGTACCCAAAGAGCGCAGATTGCTCACGACCTTATGCTGATAACTATGTTTAGCAGGCAAAAAAATGGTCAGGCTTGCTGGATTACTCATTCGAACTCACGACCTCTTGGATGTGAGGCAGATAAATTAGCGCAACACCATAGAGGCGGGCTACACAAGTGTGTGTTTGAGGTGTTAAGTGATATCTGTGCGTTCCACTCTTTAAGGAAACCCCAGCACGATTTTTGAACGCAGGCATTCATTGTTGTGCGAGGTGTGTGCGTCATACGTTTACGTCACATCCTGTCAGCAATGCTGGTAATTAATAATGCACAGCCCTCTAGCGGTTTTTGTGTTACTGTGAACTACTTTTAACGATATTGCATGCCCTGGCAGCAGCCTTACCGAATTTACAACCCTTCCCACAGCTGGTTTTAAAAGGATTTGCCCCCGGCATTGTCTTGCATGTAAGGGATGAAAAACGTTAACAGAAAACTTGGTGGAACTTGGAGCGGGCTTTTTACATTCATCTCAAGGCGACGCTGGTGGAAAACATCAACAAGTAAGAGAGTGCACTCTTATTACTTAAAACGTTGCCCTGTGACCGCCCTTGTGCTAATATATCTCTAGCTCTTTCTGGCACAACTTCAGAAAAAGTTGGACCTAATGCTTTTATCACTGGTCGCTGGAAGGCATTAGGGTGCAATTTCTATGTAGGTAATGCTCTAACAGCACTCTCCACCTATTTGCAGGGCCGGTGATGCGAATCGGAACCAAGAAAAGGCTGAGAAGTGGAAAAGCCTAAAGGTGGCTGCGTATCATTGGGGTCTGGCCAAATGGTGCATTTGTGTGTACTTCTACGTACGAAAATGTACCCGTTAGTGAAGTAGTTTCCACAGTCGTTCCCTCCTCAAGAAATGCCTTTTCTGAGTGTTAGCACAGCACTTACGTCACAAGACATTTTCTTCTTAAATTATGCGTGTAGTTCCCAAGGTCACGGGTTCAAACCTGTCGGAGAGCGATGTATTTTTTCGGAAGTTATAACTTCCTTCATAAGGGAAGCAAAGTCCTGTGTCTCAGAGGCCTCTGAGCAAAATTAAACTGTCTTTCACTCCGAATATAGATTAGGGCGCTGAGAACCATAGCAGATTTAGAGCGCTCACAAATACAACTCAATCTAATTTTATGAAAAGAGTGATGGTAGGGTATTTATTTACTTATTTATTTATTACTAGCACATATTTACAGCAGAAAACTATAGTGCATGAATTCTCAAGGGAGCCTAAGTACAATTTTGCATGTTTCAATAAAGAATAACTTAGTTAATCATATAACTATTAAAGTTCTGATTATACTGAACTAATTACAATTTAGGATACACGTATGGAGCGAAATTACTGCCTACTACCTATAATTTTCAGATAACACTAAATATTCAATTTTAATTTGACAGAAAAAAAAATTGTTACAACTATATTTCTTTCTTTGTGATTTAATGTATATTTATTTATAAATGTTAAACTGCTCAATGGTAAACTTAATTTTAAATATATTCTTTATCCCTAACGTGTCCAAATAATACGATTCTGTGGAATCGGACTACGACTTGCAGATACTGTGTTTTGATACCGTCGTGGACATAACGTTTTCTGCAACAAGCATTACTTTTCTTACCTTTACGAGTTCGGAATTTCGAAAGGGGTATAGTAAATGCATTTGTAGTAAGGATAAATATGTTTACTAGTCCTAGTTGAAGTTTCCTATGATTGAAAGTCATATAGTAAACAGTTGAATGAAAGATTATTTGCTTACATTTCTCCATAGGAAATCGATGAAGGATATATTAGTGGATAGGTAACAAGATCTTGAAAAGCAATAACTCGACAATATACGAATGCGGAACTGAAAAATTGGAGTTTAAAAACCAACCGCTAAAATGCTGCAAATGAAGTTGTTGCAGATGCACTGTTCGAGGGAAATAGGTACGTTTGCTATTTTAGAGCACCAGTTCGAAAAGGTTTTTTCATCTGCATGTTTATCTCTCGAAACGCTGAACTTGGCAGATCGGAAGTGTGATGAATATTTGTGGATACATTTAGAATTTTATGGGTATTCTAATGCATGGCACATGTTGGAGAAGTTCCCTCGAAAGCAAGCGTTCAGCGTTTACGTGAGGACTTTTAGTCGTAGTAACAGATGGCGATCTTATTGCATGTACTACATGGCCAAGTGTCGAGGCGTATTGACCGTTACTGTCGAGCGCTACGATCGCTTCTTATCTTGTTTATTGGAACAGGGAAATAATAGTAACCTGGCGTATAGTCAGTGATAACAGTAGATCTCTCGCACTTGCCGATATGAGACGTTGCTGTCCTAATGATATGATTGCATCCGAACAGTTTGTACATACCCTTTCTCGCTGTGTTTGTGCTATAAGCTCGCATAAACAACTGGGCAGTTCCACATTCTTTCCGATACGCCTTATGGCTTTGCCAAATAGTACACTAAGAAAAGCTCTCTTGAATTGTTTTCATTGGTCGATACCTAAAGTCCGTGAAAGCTGTAAGCGAGTCATGTAATCGCTAGCGTAAAGCAACATGAATTTCTCAGGTGTGTGTGCGTGCGCCTTTTTTTTGTTTTTTTTTTTTTTTTTTTTTTTTTTTTGTTTTCCGGCCGAATTTAAATAAGACATCTGAATGGAATGAATGGGGGTTTGTGGCTTTATGCAGAAGATAAACATGTTTCGTTGTATATTTTATTTTGCTATATTTTATGATTATGCATGTGACATTCGAATTATGTTTCTTAGTCCGCGTTTTATGTTTCTTTATTATTATTATTATTATTATTATTATTATTATTATTATTATTATTATTATTATTATTACCTATTACTTGATTGCCGTGTTGGCCAGGCAACTTTTCCACTACTGATGCAGTAGGTTATATGTCCTTTCCCTTAGAGATAAGTGCAAAAATTGACTGACGTCACGACACATTTTGAAATGCATACTCCGTAAATAGATATCGGAAATTACTACAGGATAAGAGAGGAAACATGGAAGAGCAAAGGATTGCCAAAATCTCCAGTCCCAGCTAACGTGGTACAGAATTTCACACTATGTGGCCTCAGGAACGTGGCGCGTGCAATCCCAAACACCCCGTCTTCATTCCCCTGCGTTGATGGAACTAACCACAAACTGTCCCCGTCTTGCACAGTTTGAACCTTAGGCCCCTTACAGATACATTCCGGTTCCGTAAGTGTTGCCCTCCTCTGTATTTCCTGTATTTCATGTCGAGCAAATTGCTCTCAAAATATATACCTTATTAAAATGGATGTTATAAACTCTGATGAACTTCCTTAATTGCAAATAATTAAAAACCGAAAATCGATGAATTTTTTTCAGGCTGCAACACAACTAAATTCTCCAAAGTTGGACTCCACAAATTTCTCTCACTGTCCAAAGTCCAAAGTATTACTCTTAAGTAGCAGGGACTTCGAAACAAAGGTCCCTTTAAATCGGCCAAAAACGGAGAGAATATTCTCAACTTTAAGAACAAACTGCATATTAAATTTTAAATTGTTCTAGTGGTTTCTTCTTTTTTTCCCCTCCAAATTTTCATGTACGAATTGATCTGATACTTTTTCTTTCTTCCTTTACTGTTCACTTATAAGTAGCGGAGTGAAATTCCACCCAAAATTCGATACCGAAAGGAATAAATGCTTTAAAACTCTAGGGAACACCCTCCGCCCCCCTCCTTCCATAAACAATTTTGAGAAAGAAAATTCAGTGAGTATCTGTGAACAGCAAATTCAAAATAAAAGAAGGCGGTTAAGCACCAAAGTTGGTGTTTAAGCTCAGGTCTTCCAAGAATGCGATACAAAGATTTTCAAGAAATTCCACTATCTTTATTTGCTAAAAAATGACATGATTTTGAATAAAATGTCTCATGGCTTAGATATTTTCAGGGCATAATAATGGTGAATTCTCTAGGAATAGCTGTGAAGTCCTCTTCACGCTGAACGGCAAACCTTAAACCGAATAGCGACTTTCCACTTGAAATAAGCATGTGAAAATTCAAACCAACAGCAAAGAGTATCTCGGAAAGGTTAATGCCACCTAAGAATAGCTTTTCTAAATGTCTATACAATACATTAAAAACATCCCGCACAAAGAAGTTGAAAAATCGGAGAAATAACATTAAATCTAGTTTTGGATTCTCACTAACTCGCTCTTATATAGTTTATTCTTACGAAAGCTTATTCTTCAATACGCATTTACAAATTTTGTTGTAGGTATAAAAATGCAGTAGATAAAGCAAGTCGGATTTTTAAAAGTCATGACGCGATGTGGTTTCTTTGAAATGCTATGCTCTTTTCCATGGCCACTAGAGAAACGAAGCAGTTAAGCAGAAGACAGATACTAAAGACGGATAATTATAAGGAATTAATAAATTGTATCTCACAATATGGGTGTTGGAGGTAATAAGAGCTGTATAGTTAACCTCCGAGCAAGAGTGGGTGTGCGTATTGTCCACTGACAACAATACTGTGACTCAGGAGTTTAGCTATGACCTAGTTGACATAAGTGAACCTGTTGCACCCTGCTTCAAACGCAGCTCATCTTTCTTTCCCGGTAAAATAAATATTATGCGAAAGAGCATCACTAATACAATTATATTGCCGCATCACACAAAGCAATTATAATCATACTTTCAATAATATCACCAATGAATTATGTTTATTGGAGACTCAAGAAACCATGTGATATAATTTTGTAGCAACACTGGCACAGTTTACAGTTCAATTGCCTTGTAGAACTGTTGGCATTACTTTGTTTACATCGTATCAAGAAGCTCCCCACTGCACACACGATTGCACATTCAAGGACAAGGATACTCGGCATGGCTAACGAAAAAGTCAGGCTGCGGCGCGAATCGGAGTTACGTGATAATGATAGTCTGATACATGGCTAACGTATACCGTCATGATCAAACTATCTTTTGTATGAATTCAACGAGCCATTTGTTTGGTTGTTTAGGATATGGGTATGTCGTATTAGGCGATTGTAGTTTTACTTCATTGGGCCATAACTGGACTAGAATTACGTCACAGCAGTTCGCGCCGTAACCTGCCCTTTTCGTTAGCCACGCTTGTGGGTAAACGACAGTACCTTTTTCTGGGTGTGTATTTCTGGTAGATTTGTTAGTGATCTATAAGTTCTGAAGCTGCATGTTAATGTAATTTAAAATGGCATATTCCAGTGAAGTAGTTTAGACAATGAAGCTTTCGATGCGTTCTTTTTCTTGCAAAACGTTCCATTACCAGATTCAATTTCCAATAAAACATCGGCGTTTTGCAATCTAGACGATTCGATCCTTTCCTGTTTTTCATGCACGTAAAAGTAACAGCAAATTTTCAAGGTATCATTAGCTAAATTACAATTGACTTGGATGCTGCAGTCCTGTCAGTTATGAAGTATGTACACTGGAAGAAAGGTCGTATTTAAAGCGTAGAGTTGTTTCAATGAGTGATCTATGTCTGAAATATTTGTAGGGTAAACGGTGAAACAATTTAAACGTGACTTGTTATCGAGGATATTCAACTACAGTGCAACTAGCCATACGTATACATGTGTAAAGAAAATGTATACCCAAAATATGTTACACATCGCTGATAGTTATCTCTTGCAGGATGGAACGGAAGGTTTAGTGTATCAGGCTGGAAGCCACATTTCGGTTAATTATTACCGAAATGTGGCCATACTATGGGACCATAATTCCAACTCCTCTCAATCCTTGCAGATAGCGAACATAGGCAAACTATGAAATGTCATTGCTAAATCAGGACTGCTATTGCAGTGAGAACTATTTTTATGTTTCGCGATTTCAGGTTTCATCTTTTTTACAATTTATAAATTTCTGTTTAAAATACATTGTATACTAATAACTTGCACACATTTCTTACTCCAGTACTTCACCAGTAATGAAAATTTCCACCGTTTCCGGATTTGCTGTATAGGCCGTTACAGAAAGCCTGTATACGACGCTCTAAGACTGAGGGAAGAATTGACTGAAGTTTATGATCATTTCGGGAAGGCGTTTCTACTAAACCTGACTTGCTACTGGGCAATTTTCCATCTTTATTACAGTCGCCGTCACGAACGATGGCGGTTGCGTAGAATTCAAATATCCAACGACGTCACAATTAGAACAATTGTCTGTTTCAGAGCGCGCGTGACAGTACTTGCCTACAGTTTAACAGTGAAATTAAATAAGTTCACTTCATTGTGTGATAGTACATAGGTTCATTAAGTGTTCCTGCGATGGCAGAAGCAAGAAACGCTTTGTTATTTACAATCAAGCCAGAGAAGTAGTGAGTGTATGAAGTGTACAAATACTTCCTGAGAAAGATGGGAAACAGTTGCAACGCAGCACTTCCCCTACTACCCCTACATGCGCGTTATATGTCATTTACCGCCATCGTTCATGTTAAAAGATAGTAATCTTCCTAAAACAAAATCAATGAAATATCGACAGTGATTAAGGTGCCCAAAATAGAGAATTAATATGTGATGTGAGCTATGTTTTTCGTCGCACACAATAATTTTGATAGAAAATGCCAAGTTTACTGGAAAACACTCTAAAGCTGCTTTCTGTGTATGATAACTAGTGTTAAGTTTAGTCATAGTAATCGACGATTCATTTGTTTTTGCAGGATTCACAGTGCTGAACCTATTGTAAGGTCATTGTGATTACCATATTATATGGCCAAAACTTAATCTAAAAAGGGCATACTCTTTCACAATTGTTGCCTGTTCAAAATGACTATGGGCAACTGTTTTTGGCGTTCAAATAGTATGTCCTGAACACTTAATAATTTCTTCATCATTTTCAACTTGCGACAGATTTTTTTCGACACTGCCCGTACTGCTAAGTGACTTATCATTCCATGTTAATGGCCCAAACAAAGTAGATGAATTATTGCAATCTCAGATTCTCGTAGCCATTGCCAGCGTGATAACGTCAGACACAGCGACCAGTATTCAATTAACTCACGAACGAGGACCGAGGAAGCTAGATCCTTGAGCCTTGTAAGCAAGTGCTGCTGGATTCATCGCTTTAGCGTTAATAACTTACGTAGCTGACACACCACATGACATTGTTTCTGCTATCGCTTGACTTGGTGACTCGACCTCAGTCTCGGTAAAGTTAGCTCAATTATTTAAACGATGTTTGGGAATATTCATTGTGTGTAAAATGGTGGCACATGTTTCAAGTGTATGCCTAGTGGCCTCAGATTATTTAGGCGCTTCAAAAAAGAGTGATAGATTAGGAAACGCTTTTGTTCATAGGCTGTTTTACATTGCGTAACTTTCGTAGTCCTATTTGTGATGTAAATGCAAGTTTGTTTTTTAAAAGTTGCGCTACTTACCTGTCAATGTTACTTCATCTTCAACAATGGATAAACATAAACGTCTACATTTCTTAGTATATAAATGCCAATTGTTTTAAAGGGACTTACTGTGCACAATGACTTTATTTTATAATTCTTCTTGTCATGGAGTTCAAAATTCAACTTCTAGAAATCTCATATAACATTCACATGATTTTCTCCACCTGATGTTCTACAGATTCTTATTCTTTTACCTGTTTCATGTTAATTTCGATACACATTTGAGAAAATTGTTTTGCGTATTTCGTTGTAGGTACAGGGGAAATATGCAGCTTAAGCGAGCCCTGTCCAACCGTGATGTTTTTCCGGTGCCCTTCATAAGCAAATTCTTACTCCGAAGATTAATATTCAAATTTCAAGACAAAACTATTTCCTTTCGAATATCTTCCCAGTACACACCCATTAAATACGCCTTTGTACATCTAAAGCTGTATTCATTACTTCCCTAACAAGTGCTTTCCCTTTTCCCCCCCTCAAAAGATTGGTACTTGCTCTAACGGTGGTTGTGATGGCGCCCGTGCCTCCTTATGCATGAATTAAATGTGCTCGAGCACCTAATGTTTGACAGTGCTGGCTGAAGCCATAGTCAATTCTTTTAAAAGCCGGTCGTTATTGTAATGATCAGGGAGCGGGGTTTTAATAAGTAAACATAGAAATAAGATTAACAGCACGGAGTATAGAGCCGGCAGGTAGCGTGAGGGCCAGCACGGAGTATAGAGCCGGCAGGTAGCGTGAGGGCTGTACTGCCTTCCACTCTACAAGGTCGCCGGCGCTTCCACTTCCCGTTGTAAGTGCACGGTTAACTTGATGGATTTCGCACAAAAACCCCACTCCCTGGTAATGACTAGGCTTCGGTCCGGGTTGCATGTTGTCAGCATTTAAGTTACGTTTGCGGGGAAGTTTTCTACCGCCCGTACCTAACGTGGTAAGTTGGCAGCGGCGGTACAGTCGCGGCGCTTTACAAACAGGTTAGTGTAGCGGTGTGTCACCCTCCCATTCCCTACCTCCTCTGCTGTCAACAAACGTGAAGTAGAAACAGATACAGTAAAGTAGCTGTCAACCTAAAGTCATTTGCAATCGCCACCGAAGCCTAGTAACGACTTTTTACTTTCTCTACTAGATACTTATAGCAAGTAGGGGCAGTATTGTAATCGACCCAACAATTCGATGGTGAGATTTCACCGGAAATGTGAACAAAAAAAAAAAAAGCATTTTTAGAACAGGGTTCGCGCGCGTGTGTGTGTGTGCGCGCTTGTGTCTGTCTGGTGAACAGCATAACTAAAAAACGAAAAGTCGGTGAAAAACCAAAGTTGGTATTTGTTTAATATCTTTCAAGGGTGTGACACGAAAATGTCAGAGAAAATTCCTCCGCCCTAAACTAACCTTTGAAGAAAAATTTTTTCGAAAATTCTTATTTTCTCAAAAATGGCTCTGAACGATTTTGATTAAAATGCCATGTTTGAGATATTTTTATGGCGAATTAAGTATATATTTTGAATTTTCTGACTGTAGCCTATGTAGTCCTGTTTGCTCTGGATGACTTTTGCATAACTGGTAAACATTAAGAGATAGACTAAATCTCACTAGACAAAAAATGTAGATTTCTTGGCTGTGCAAAGAAAACGGAATTTCAAAGCTGTGAAAGGTTTCACTATCGTTCAAAACCTACTGTATCCCCATGTTCTAGCACGTACAAGAAAATCAGCAACGATTTCTGCAAATTTTATCTCGACTAACACGAAGATAAAGCGGTAGGAGTTTGTAGGAATAGTTAGTACAGGAGTAGAGAAAGTTATGTGATAGCACGAATAGGCATTTACCTCAAGAAAAAAGCACTTGATTTAAACCAATAATAAAGAGTATCTGTAAAAGAGTTAATGCCACAGAAATGTGTTTGACATAAATGTTGTGTTGTGACGAAATCTACATCTTTGTGTGGCAAGTTTTTGCTTATCTCGTGTGGTTTTAAAGGTAATAGGTTATTCACACAAAATTAAGATGCTGAATAATATTATTCATGTAAATATCTTGAACGATGCTTAAGTCAATGTCCTTAGAGCTATTTATGAGAGAATTAGATATTTATTTGTCTTATGATGTCAACGGTCGTTTGCCTTGAGGACATTTTCAAGATAATATAAATGTGCACCTAATTTAGTATTAAAACTGTAGCGGGTTTAGAATATGAAATGGTGCTTTATAACTGCTCCCACGATAAGGGGCACTTTTATAGCGGGTTTTAAGTATACTGATTTTACTTATGAGTGAGCTATTACTTTTCATCTCTTTCTTCTTGTATGATCCCGTTTAGACGCACAACTCGTAAATTCGTAGAGATTTCCAGAAATGGCTCAAACTAGCTGGAGGGTTTTAGCTGTGAGACTATTTGGTCTTCAAAGGTCGTGGTTATGGACTGATGAGAATCAGATCTATTATGAATTCGTCTCTTAAAATCAATATTAATAAGGTTTATTACCTGTTGGTGGCGTTTCACAAGTAAATATACAAAATATAAATTTTTCTTTCATGTTTAGAATTATCATTGCTGTTTATGTAGCATGTCAAGAACTTCTTAATGCGTCTTTTTTGTATTTGATTATGAGGGCTTAGAAAAGAAGCTGCCTCAAAACTTAGTCCTTTTTATACTACGTATAGCAAATAGGGAAATATTGTATTCGACCCAAAATTTCCATGTCGAGATTTCTCCGGAAATATGCATTGAATCCCCATAAAAAGCAGTTTTAGAAAATGGTGTGTGTGTGTGTGTGTGTGAGAGAGAGAGAGAGAGAGAGAGAGAGAGAGAGAGAGAGAGAGAGAGAGAGAGAGAGAGAACAGCATAACTCAAAAACGATAAGTTGGTTAAAGACCAAAATTTGTATTAAGTTTAATATCTTTCGAGCATGTGACACGAACATTTTAAAGAAAATTCCTCCACCCTAAACTACCCTTTACATGGAAAGCTTTTCAAAAATTTGTTTGCTCAAAAATGATTCTAGCGGTTTTGATTAAAATGCCATACGTTTCAGATATTTTTATGGCAAATGAAATGTATACATGTTTCGAAACGATACCGAACGAATATAGCCGTTTCGTAGTTTATAACTTAAGTGATCCGAATTTTGTTGTCGCAGCTTCGAAATTCTTTTAGGTATAATTTTATTCAGCATTAAATATTACATTATTGTGTGATTAGGCAGTGCAGGACCCACCGGTGTGCGAACCTCATGGTAGAGGCCTTCACGGGCCGACATTCTTAGGTTCGGCCCGGACTCAACCAAGCCCGAGCCCGACCCGGCCCGATTATTTAATTTTATTATGATTATGACATTATTGTTATTATCATTATTATTTGAAACCTTTCAACAGAATAATAATATAGAATTCCTAGTACCTAATGGAATGCTGTGATAATTGTGCTATCCTCGGAAAAATATATAATACATTATGTTGTATCTTTTAATTTTCAAGCCCGAGCCCGGCCCGAGCCCGACATTTTCCAAATTAGGCCCGAGCCCGTGCAGACCTCTCTACCTTATGGTATGTCACCTACCTCTGATAACGTGAGGCAGGCGACGTTGTTCCTGTCACTGCTTCATCCACACTCATTCTGGAGCGTTTTTATGCGACTATATTGGTGGTAAAAACTATTATTTTGTAGTTTCTAGCTATAGCCCATGTAGTCCTGTTTACTCTTGATGACTTGCATAACTGGTAAGCCATAAGAGATCAAATCTTACTTCACAAAAACACAAGTTATGTCCAAATGCATTTTTTGTGGAGTGAACTATTTCCTTCTATTTGTGTGAGTTTTGCAATACTTTCCTCATTTTTTATCTCTTGGCCGTGCAAAGAGAACGGAATTTCAAAGCTTTAAAAGGTCTGACTATCGCTCAAAGCCTACGTATTCTCATATCCCCCTTGCACCTACATGGAAATTAGCAATAAGATAATTTCTGCAAATGTTTATCTCGACTAACACGAACATAGAGGACTAAGAGTTTGTTACAATAGTACAAGAATAGTGAAAGTCATGTGGGTGCAACACAGTTTTGTTGTATTTTATTTGTTTGGAGGGAGGGGTTATGTGCACAAACATTCACAAGCATAGGTCCTTTACTGAAATCGTTTTAATTTTCAATTGATTTTTCTTCTTCAGGAGTTCTCAAAACCTGCATTTCCGGTGAAATATCGGTATCGAATTTTTGGATGGAATGTAATACCTTTGCTTCTTACTACAAGTAAACAGTAGAGAAATTAAAAATCGCACTCGTGCAGTTGACTTTATTACATTGTGTGTACGTTGCTTCCAGACAGCTGCAAAAATAGTGATGAAGCCTAATGAATTTAAAATTCTCTCCCCGTTTTTAATGAAAACACAATTTCCTTTCGAGTACGTTGAATACTCAAGGGTTTGTTTCAAATTCTCTTACCTAACTTGAAACGGAGTAAGCTCAGGTATTTCCAATGTCCAACCTTTTGTTTCCATCATCCCTCCTAGTTTGATAGACAAGCGTTGTAAAAAAAGGAGCATGTCAGACAAAATATTGTTTTGACTCGTCAGAATGCTACAGGGAGCGGGAGGAACCACCTCTTTATTGCAAGATCTTTGTTGATGAGTATCGGAAACCAATGCCAGTCTTCCACAGTACTTAAAGCAATTCAGAATTCACAGAAAGCGCACGCAGGGTGGGAGAAGACAGGGGACTGCTTCTCTTCTCTCTGCTCAATTAAAAATGTTATTAGGGACAGAAAAGCTCCAACCCCTTTCATAATGGAGCTCCTCTTGGTGCAGCCTTCATGTCACTTTAAGGACAACCCTCGTCTTAGGTATTCTATTTTTAAAGTATTTATTTTTCCCTCTAGTTGGTTGAGAAACGTGTTGAACTTTACATTCAGGGTAAGAAATATGGAGAGCGTTTTTGTTTGCATTTGCATTAAAATAAATTCTCTCGCTTCGCTCTCGTATTTTGATACGGTACGTTTGTATTTATCTTCATTCTAAAAGCATATTTGCTGCGGAATCTCCAACCGGAAAATAACGCTTGCGATACGTTATTCATTTTTTGCTCTAACATTTACATACCTTTTACTAAACTTGTCTGTAGCTGCTTCAAGGGCTCGCACACTTTTTTTACTTGACGTAATTATGTGATAATTCGGGTACAAATTACTCTAACAAACTACAGAAGAAACCGGAATAAAATCAACGTAATGGATTTAAAGGTCTCCTCCTTAGCGCTTTGTAGGGAGGCTGTGTACCAAGCATGAGACCCGAGTTCGATTTCCGGTATCGGCGTGGGTATTTTCTCTCGCTGGGAGACCTGCTCCGAGGTACACTCAATCTCTTTTGAGGAGCTACGAAGGCTTCTTAGGAATACTCTGACTTACTGATCGCAGTTGTTTCAAACACATGACTATGGTAGAAAGTACCAACCTTACAAATCTTAAGTTTGAAATTCCACGGTGCTGCGATGTTTTGTTTTGCAGCTATCAACACTCAATGCTCTTAGCAGTTTTGTAAACTGCATAAAACCGGCCATCGTTATGCGATACAATACTTTCATTTGATAGGTCTTAGTCCAACTAATTTTAAAGCGGAGTTAGATTCTACCCCTTCGTTTACAACAGTAACATATTAGGAGGCAGAGCTTAAGCTTATGAGCTGCCGAAACGAACATAGCAGTGGTCGACCAAATGAGGTGACTACGCCAGAAATTGTAAAGAAAAGGTCCTTAAAATGGAATTAGAGGACCGTCGACTGAAAGTGCCCCGAGCCAGCAGGCATTTCGGGTATTTCACTAGTGATGTACATCGCATACTGACTGAAAATTTGCAAATGAGAACGCTCTGCGCAAGATGGGTGCTGCATTTGCTCATAATAGAACAAAAGCAGCGCCAGTGTCGTGCGGATATTTCAGTCGAGAGTTTAGTGATGTTTCGCCGGAGTAAAGCTGAGCTCCTGCGTCTATTTATAACCATAGGTGAAACGGGTCTACCACTTCACACTTGAGGAAAACGAATAGTCGAAATAGTGGATTGAAAAGGGAGAATCGGCTCCAAAGGAGGCGAAGAGAGTTCCATCTGTAGGCATGCTGATAGTTTCTCGGGATGCATTATCTTCAAAAGATAATGGTATCAGGCGAACGTGTTGCAGCGCATCTAGCGCAAGGTTTTGTTTCATCAAGATAATGCACCAATTCACACATCCATAATAGCCATAGCCAAAATCAACGAGTTAACATTCGAATTTCTTTCTCACGTACCCTATTCGCCAGATTTAGCCCCCTCCGATTATTTTCTGTTTCTTTTCTGTTTCCAAACTTGAAGAAATAGCATGTTGGTAAAAGATTTGGCAACAGTGAAGAAGTGGAGTCTGCAGTTGTTGTCTATTTTGCAGACCTGAAGCTTTTCACTTAACACAGATACCAAAGCTATTGAGCATCGCTGGAAAAAGGCGAATCGAGCTGAAAGGAAACTATGTAGAGAAATATAGATGTTTCTTCCCAAAATGTTTGTATTTTCTTCGTTAGAACGGGTACTTCTGGGAGGAGTCCAGGAGTATGTTCGAGTCGCCTGGGTTAACCCAAGCGGATGGTAAAGTGGCCACGGTACCTATCCGTTTAGTACGGATTTACCCGTGTGGTTTACAGGTGTAGTCTAATTTTACAAGCTTTAGTGTAAATGTCGGTTGATGGTGCAAATTGGTTTTCTATATTGTCACTGGCGGTGGGATGTGTCCGATCTTGGATGTCTGACCATCCGAGCGACCATTGCCCTACTGCTTACTTCGCCGGCCGCTTGTGGGACCGTCGAGCAATACAGTGCCAGTGGACAGTAAACCGAGAGGATTAGTCAGTCCTGGTGTTTGAGATATAGCACTCCCTGGTTGCAAAGACCGCATTCACGACCGGGAGGGACCGGGATGCTGACCGCTCCCACCATCCAGTACCGCATCTTACTCATGACGCCTGTGATAGGCGTAGCGGCAGTGCGGCATATCTTAGCTCGGAAAGAGCTGTTAGTGTTAATAGACCTAAAATAGCCAAGCATCCGTTGACTAAGACTTGTTTATAAGGAAGTGAAGGAGATACTGTAAATGCAGAAATATGCAATAATTTATGAATCCTTGACATAGGTTTTGCATGTGCAAACTTTTGCAACAAGCACTTAGCGGAACACGTTGAGGGGAGCGATATATTGCGTTGTATCACGCGGCTGTAAAGTCGAATGCACGGATGTAACGATTTACGGCGGCTCACATAGGTTTGCTAATCATGTTATTTTAGAGCACGCCATCAAGCAGGTGGTCTTCCTCAAAACAAACACGAACGCAGATTTGACAAGGAAGTGTTGATGCTTAACACCCGTTCTTTGGGAGTATATTTCTCCCATCCATAGTTCCAGAATACTTCGAACACTATATACAGCGCGTCCAAATGAATGGCAACATTTATTACTAGGGTTGCTAATAATGCCAGCTTGAAATCCTTTACCTTGAGAAGCTTCCTGTTTTACTTTTTCTACCGCGTTGTAGTTAGGGAAAATAATGCATTCCACCAACAACAAAAAATAATGTGAACATTTAAATAGCGCAATAAACATCTGGAAAAAAAAATCAGTCCCTTTGTTGATCAGTCCTCGTAGGTAAAGGAGAACTAACATGATTTAAGTGTGCGTGTTCAAGTGCAAGAAAATAGAAGCCAGTAGCTGTATTGGTTAGCCAATGCATTCCAAGTTGACAACAGACAGTACGAGTAAAATGTGACATTTGGTATGTTAATGAACTAAACGTATTATGCGATAGGCCACATATGTAGATTCACATTATGGGTCATTAATACCATAATCAACACCTTTCTAAACTGATATTTAAGTTGCAAAATACAGATATATATATACATTTACAAAGTTGCTTGAGAAACATGCAACATGCTTACAGTGCAATGTACAGAAAGGAAGTTCAGTAAAATGCACCGTTTGGGAGCATCTCTCAGTGGTGAGGCATAACTACTGACCAGTGAACTGCTGACAGTTACACTACGGGGCTAGAAGCAAGCGCTGCACTAAGGACAAGGAAAGCTGGGAGAGGGATGGATACATCTGGCCTCGTAGAAAAGACACGTTTTAATTTTCTTCAGATTTATCTCCAAATTCGTAATACCTATTACGGAATGTGTTGTAATTTTTGCTTAAAATAAACATTTATTGAATTAAACGAATCTGAGTTATAAAAAAGATTAACTTTGTCCTTGGAATCACAAAAAACGTGTAAACCTTTACAGTAAACATACTACGATATTACATTGAAAAATATGAAAACGTTTAATCCTTGTACAAATTCCCCTAATTTTGTACTGGAATTAAAATTTCTATCGAAATTGCACTCAACATGTTTGTCTATTACATTATATTATAGGTAATAGTTTCTGCTTTCAAAGGAAAGCTTTTCTTCTAATACCTATGCAGTAAACCATCTTTCTTGGGCCGCATTAAAATGTAATTAGCTAAATTCCTGTGAATTTGCAGTTTCTGAAATTTGCGAACTGTGCTCCCATTAATCTGACCACGTGTAGCTTCTGATGTGTGTGAAACAAGCAACAATTGTAGTTTGAGTAACGATTTAATGAGCCATCAGAAGTAATCAATACTTCTCTTTAAGCCGGCACGTTATTGGTTATAACTATGTCCAGCCAGCAGCATGGATACCGCTCGTCATTGGAGAGGGAAATAGGAGAAGCTACGAAGGTTTCGTTAAAATAATGACGCTCTTGCGTTTTACTAAATTCGCTTTCTGTATAGTTTTATTATGACTAAAAAGAGAATAATTTATTTGGATTTTATAATTTCAAGAAGACCTGAGTAGCAGATTGTACACCCCTAACAGGTTATATACGTAGCGACATATGCTAGTCGTGGTAAAATACAAGTAATCACACACCCACATATACAACAATATAAATAATATTACATCAGCAAAGACAAGTGAATTTCCACAAGAGATCAACGCAATCACTTTGCAGTACTCGGCATCCTCTCCAGTATATTTATAACCCAATCTACAACACTGGGATAGTATATAAAGGTCAACTTGTTTAATCGATAAAAACGTTAGAGCCAGCTTGTAGAAAACAATTTGGAATATAAGATGCTATGTATGTGAAGAGATAGCTTGAAAATATTTTCCTTGAATCCTTAAAATGTGCTTGACTTGGTAACTTACTCCTGACTACGGTAGTTTTCATGGGGTGAGTCTCTCCAGCTGGACGGCGACTGAATTATTGAAAAGAATGTCTCCGATGCCCGTGGGCAGAAGGATGTCATTTAAAATAATGGCCATGCTCTACGATGTGGGCATCGTCTAGCCGTTGCATGAATCTATCTCTATTATTCAGCCACATGTAGCGCTGGGAATGTAAATCAACTGACATATGGAGAAAAGAAAGTGTGGTCAAGAATGAATAGGGAATCTGATTTAAATAAAATTATAGATAAAAACTTGGGGGAATGTTCAGAAACTCAGAAATCGGTCTGTAAAATGAGAAAGAGAACAATAGCTTGTGAACATTTATATAAGAGCGTAGTAATAATAGTAGTATCTAACTACTGTAGTTTTCCCACTAGAAATGGTCAGTTAAGAACGTACCCACATTACCTGTACGTTAGGTGTGTTGCATAACTATCGGCATTACGCCTTGTTTACGTTTTTTACTTTCTCTACTGGCAAGTAGAGGAAGTATTGTATTTCACCGGAAATATATGCTTTGAGGCCCGCTGAATCAAAAAAAAAAAAAAAAAAAGCATTTTTAGAAAAGGTCCGTGTGTGTGTATGTGTGTCAGTCAGTCTGTGGACAGCATAACTCAAAAACGAAAAGTCGGTTAAAAACCAAAGTTGGTATTTAAGTTTAATGTCTTTCAAGGATACGACACGAAGATTTTGAAGAAAATAGCCCCACACTAAACTATCTTTTACATGGAGCATTTTTCGAAAATTTTTATTTTCTTGAAAATGGCTCTAATGATTTTGATTGAAATGCCATGTTTGAGATATTTTGATGACAAATGAAATGTGTATCTTGAATTTTCTGGCTATAGCCCCTATAGTCGTATTTACTCTGGACGACGTTTGCATAACTGGTAAACCGTTAGAAATAGACCATATCATACTATACAAAAATGTAGATCTTGCTAAACTACACAATTTATGTCTCAATAAATTTTCTTGTAGGGTGAACCATTTCCGAGATATCCCTTGTTATGTGTGTGAATTTCTTCCGAGATATCCCTTGTTATGTGTGTGAATTTCTGAAAGCTTAAAGCTTCCGTGAAATGGAACATCGTTGTTCATTTTTTTATATGTTAAGTGTGTAAAGAGAACGGAATCTCAAAGCTTTATAAGATTTGACCATCTCACAAAGCCTACTGTATTCTAACTTTCCCCTTGCACCTAAAGGAATTAAGCAATAAGATAATTTGTACAAATGTTTATTTCAACTAACACGAAGGTGAGTAAATGAATGTGTAGGGTTTAATGGCCCTTCGATAACGAGCTCATTAGGGCCAACACGAAGAAGATATAGGAATAAGAGTTTGGAAGAATGGTTAGTACGAGAGTAGAGAAAGTCATGTGAGTGCAACACATCAGATTTTTAATAATGTTTTTCTAGCTTCCTCTAAAAAAACGGGGACGTTGAACCTTCTCGAAACAGAGTGTATATAAGGGGCCCTTAACGTGCGGAACATTAGTGTTTTCAGAACTTAAGGATGGTCCTCTAAATACACTACAGTTCACATCGATCACACTGATTGTTACTTTGAACCGAAAAGTACAATTTTCATTTTGATCGCAGTGACCGAACTCACGATCAGTTTTTCGTCATCATTAAGTTTGAATTTCTCATTAAATTTGTTAATTAGTTGTATTTTCATTGTTTCTTTCGCTACCAATGCCACCAATACTACCGGCAATCCTGTCATTTACTGTCATTTTTGTAGCGCGTAACTGAAAGCGTCTTGATAGTTCTGCTAGAAAAGCCATTAAAAATGTGTCTGAAGCTACTGAAAAAAACACTTTGTAGTGGGCTCTTTAATAAAATATCTCAGTCCGTCCTTTATCCCATATGAAAGATGATAAGAAGCTAATTAGAAGAGTTGCAACTAATTTACATCAGACCTATAAGACAAATCTGATGTGTTGCTCTCACATGACTTTCTCTACTCTTGTACTACCCATTCTTACAAACTCTTATTACTATATCTTCTTCGTGTTAGTTGAGATAAACATTTGTACGAATTATCTTATAGCTTATTTCCTTGTAGGTGCAAGGGGAATGTTAGAATACAGTAGGCTTTGTGAGATGGTCAAATCTTTTTAAGCTTTGAGATCACGTTCTCCTTGCATCCTAACATATAAAAAATGAACAACGATGTTCCATTTCACGAAAGTTTTAAGTTTTCCGAAACTGATAGAAATAACAAGGAATAGGTATCTCCGAATTGGTTCATTCTACAAAACATTTATTTGGACATAAACCGTGTGTTTTAAGGAGATTATATATATTTTTGTGCAGTAAGATTTTCTCTCTTACGGATTACGAGTTATTGAAAGGTCATCCAGAGAGTAAACAGGGCCACATAGGCCAGAAAATTCAAAATATATATTTCATTTGTCATACAAATAGCTTACATATATGGCATTCTAGTCAAAATAGTTAAGAGCCATTTTCAAGAAAATAAAAATTTTCCTTGTGAAGGGTAGTTTAGGGTAGGGCTATTTTCTTCAAAATCTTCGTGTCGCATCTTTGAAGGACATTAAACTTAAATACCAACTTTGGTTTTTAACCGACTTTTCGTTTTTGAGTTACGCTGTCCACAGACTGACAGAAACATACAAATGCGCTCGCGTGACCTTTTTCTAATTTTTTTTTTTTATTCAGGGCTCTTAAAACATATATTTCTGGTGAAATCTCAACATCGAATACTTACTTCTACTTACCAGTAGAGAAAGTGAAAATGTGTTGTTATATTCAAATGGCTTTCTCTAACCATTCAGTTCTATTGTTACAAACTCTTGTGGCTGTGATAGTAAAGAAAGTATACGTAATGTAGGATAGATTAAATGCAATTTCGTAAAAGCTGGTAAAAGAGCTTTGGAATAGCTAATCTTCCACCAGATAAAATAATTGTAGTAGGAAATATTGTTAGATTTGATTATGTTCGTTTCATTTTATTTTTGTTTTTAGTAGCTTAAGATTGTATACTTTTTGAGCGCAAATAAATTATTTATTCATTCTTACAAATTCTTACTTCTTACATTCTTACAAATCATATTTTACAAAATCTTATTCTTCCGTTTACTTCATGTTAATCGAGATTAAACATAGTTACATATTTCCTTGTAAGTACAATGGGAATAGGAGAATACAGTGGGTATAAGTTATAGTCGAATATTTTAAGAGTTGGTCGCTGTGTGATATCTTTGAAAATCCATGTGTAGTGCAACTAACCTCAACCTTAGCCCTAATGACGACAGATCAACGTAACATGCAAAGTAAAGCTACGAACACTGATTATGCAACAATTACATGGTTAACGCCGAGCAAAGGCCAGACAGTATTTAGTAGAAATTAGATTCCGTTGAAGGATATCTCTGTCGTGTGTGATTTATAACGCTAACTTACTTTGTGTGACCATTCTATGTAGTAGTAACAAATGGAAGAAGTTCTTGAAGTATTTAGATATTTTCGCTATCATGGCCTACCATACACTTTGTTCACTGAGGTATTTGTATATACCTCTTGGTTGGTAATGTTTATTTTCTTTCTTTCAAATGAGCTGTTTCTTTTTGTAACTTGCCGGTACAGAATAAGTTCTTGATTATTTTAACATGCGTAGTAGAACATTTGGTCCCTGAAAAAGCGACGGACATACTTTTTTCTTACAACGTTAATGTCCCCATTCTTTACTAAACTGCTCTTTTCTGCTCTGCTGATTACGTTTGTTCCATCGTTTTGCCCCTTTTCTTTGGCAACTACAAAGAAGCGAAATTACCTGTGGTTTAGAAGTCGTAGAAAGAATACCAACCATTATTTACCTCGATATTTGGCCCAGTACTTCATAGCAAAAGTAGGACCTAACATTTGCATTACAGTGCTTGGAAAAACAAGCAAGAACAAGAAAAACGCTTTCAAATCGAAATGCTAGTGTTCGGCGTCATCCGGCTTATATTTAATGCAAAGGATAAGTGAAATTTGATTTCTCTTTAAAGTGTATTAAACGTATTATTGTCCAGGGGCGACGAGATTATAAACTGAAGGGCCTCTGAGATTATTTATGTTGCAAAAGAGCATTTCCATTAATACATTTCGTGGATAGCGCAATAATTTAAGAATGTTTGTTATTAAATAAACACCTAAATGTTTGAGAATAAATTTACAAATGCAAAACTCGATTCCAGGGTTTCGTTTTCCTAAGGTGCAATATAGAGGGACTCCGCATTTTTATAGAGGAAGCTCATTATTTCGTAGACATTTTACTGAAGCTGTACAACTAAGAATGTACAGATAAGCCACAGCAAGGCAGTTAAGAAATCTGCATAACTAACTTACTAGTTTCGAAAACTGGTTGAAGTGAATTTGCTAGGCATTTTTGAAACAATACTTCTGGCTTACCCCCAATTCATCTTGGACCCGGTACCGTGGTGGTGATACTGGGGCTGAGCGCTTGAAAACAGCCTTAAGCTATACTACTTTTTGAAGCCAGGTGGATAATTATAGTACATGCATAGCAGAATATGTATTTCACTTTTAATATAAAATGGGGGGGGGGGGGTCAAGAAGAATTGGCCAGAGAGAAGGCTTTTCAAGCTCCTTGTTGAAACTCCGAATGAAAGCTTTTTACCATCAAGCTTGGTCTACTTTTTGGTATTTTTGACAAGATCTAGCCAGTAGCTATGCACGAGATATAGATTCTGATTATATTTGTGAATGCAGCTGAAACAAAGGCTAGTTTTCATTCTAATAGAAAGGAAATAAATTGAGAATTTGCACTTTATTAGAAAGTGAATTTGAAGGGAAATCGTAATGCACAGCCAGTTGGAAGGAACGCATTTACGAAAGTCCAAACATGCGACTTGGCGGCCAATTCGAAGGTCAGTACTCATGACTTATGACTAGGTTTGGAACAGGGTTGCCAACTTTTAGAAGTAAAATTATCGTACCGGCCACTCAAAATTATAGATTTGCATTCAAAATTATCGTACATCATAAACCAAATTGTACAACAATGAAAATGCCAGCAAAACGTTTATGAAAATGTAATAGTATTGATGTTTATGGTACCCACTTACAAGATTGATTACAGTATTACAACTTTAGTACTTATGTTTCTTGCACTATTCATCTGAAAGTTCATCATCTTCCTCAACTATTGCAGCATTATACAAATGTATTGCTAAGATAAACTTGAACATCTTCTCGGTAACCTGCAGATTTTACGACAGAAGAATAAGTCCACTTACCACATCTTGTGCCAATCTGTTTCTAATTTTGGCTTTTATTAAGCCAGTTTAGAAGAAAGGTCGTCCACAGGACTGTGGGGCAACGAAATCACTGACAATGCAAACTCCGCCAGTTCTTTGAAATCAGTATTTCCACCGAGGTGACGCATATGTTTAACAGCACTCCAGAAACTGCCAGGTTCAGGCATGTTCTTTATTTCACACCGAGTATCACTTATTCCTAGTTTTCTCCATTGATCATCAATTTTCTGAACAGTGCCTTCTTCATTGAGATTGCCAGATCTGGACACACTGGCGATAAGAGGATAAAGGGTAGGAGGATTAGTAGGATATGGAATCGTTGTCTTAGAGGGGTAGAGACAGGCCATGAGGGCAAAACTGATGTCGCTATTTGTAATTAATTTTATTTCGCTGGTGTGACAAACTAGTGCAAATGATATTTCGCCGCTATCGAACTATGAACATTAAAATTATCGTGCACCCCCATAATTATCGTACGGGTTGGTTACCATGAGTACACATATTAAAATTATCGTATGCCCCATAATTATCGTACGGGTTGGTTACCATGAGTACAAACATTATAATTATCGTACGGGTTGGCAACCCTGGTTTGGAAGCAGTTTGGCCTAAGGATTTTTTGTGCGCCTAGTATTTTCTAGTTTTTTATATATTTATATCCATAGTTGCAGTATTTGTCTCACTAGGTTAGAACGTTTCTCTAATTTTGCGGCAGCTCCGAGAATCTGGTAACTTCTCCGTTCTGTAGCTTCGCATTTTAATAAGAATTGTGAGTTCCATTTGGTGTAGTCCCATTGTCCTTAGATGCTTTCTGAATGCTCCATGTCCAGTTGTATAACTTATAACTCTTCTAAGTTGTCGCTTGATTAACCTAACGAGCGAGTTCCTTGGTCTGTCATGAGGTTTATTATCTGCTTGTAAAGTTCATTCATGGGTATCGTTTCCCATTTATTTTGGGTTTCATTACGAACCCAATTTTGCACTGCGTTTAAGTCAGTGCTCACGACTAACTTCCGCAGCTTTGCTAACGGACACAGAAGTAGTGGTAGTTTCAAGCCTCATGGAGGATGAGGCTCATTTCTCTGGCTGTTGGATATTTAGAAAACAGCATAGCGTTGAAGAATGCAATTTCCCGGATCGTAGCGGGCAAGTCCCTCCTGTGCTTCTGTTATATGCAGTAATCGTCTAAACGAAGAATATAAATGAGCATTAATACTGGCCCGATTGTCTAAAGCTTTTAAATCGTGTGCACTGTATTAAGAAGTTTTACTTTTCGGTCATGTTGTCTGGTACCAGATAAACTCTCGCGCGAACATCAGAAATATCGGTAATTGTGTAACTTAACATTGTGTCTAGGCGATATGTGCCCAGTAACAAACTAGTTCCTCAAAATAAAGGAATTGGAATATGCAAAACAATAAACATCTACTTGGTATTTGGGAACACTTGTTTTGTAAACTTAAAACAAGCTAGCGCACAAAAATAATTTGCTCATGTTTTCGCCCTAAGTTTATACTTGCGTATCACTGAATCATACCATGAAATTTTGACTCCTGTTTTGCCTTTTTTCGGGAAGGGGGCGATACTTCATATAATTAAAATCCTATCTCATTAAAGTTTTCCACCGTCCTGCAGAAAAATAATTAATTGGGTCGGTTTGCCATGGATTACTTTTTAGCGTCCGTATGTGGGAGATACAACTGATTTTCAGGAGAGAAAATGAGGTAGGTATGTTAGCTTAGGTGCGAAATAGTTTGAAGAAAAGGAAACTGGCGTCTGCGAGCCGTGCTCTGTATCGATTTCCTGGCTTCTCTGGAACGGATAATTGAGAAAATGCATTCACCAAGTATTACTTTTTATTATAGCTTTCTCTTTCTTTTAATTAACGCTGCCAGTTGTAAATAAAACGAAGTGAACCGGGCTTGAGCCAAGCGGTTTTTGTGCGAGGGTACTGTTCCGGAAGATCGGTAAATTGAATGTGATCTACGAGGTACATAATTCAGGGTAGCTCTTCGTTGGATGCACAAGTGCATTTCACAATAAAAGAAACTCTGAAAATGAAAGTGAAAAACTTAAGTGTAGGTGAATACAATTTATTCAGAATGCAAGAAGCTTACTCGAAGTCTTAAACCGTATATCCAAGCTGCTTCAATTATTATTATTACTATTATTGTTGTTATTATTACTACTACTATTACTTATTCGTCGTCTCCTTAGCGCGGTGCTAGCGCTCATGCTTATCACATGGAAGACCTGGCTTCGATCCCCGGTACCGGCGTGGGAGTGTTCTCCCGCTAGAAAACCTGGTCCGGGGTGCACTCAGCCTCCTCAGGTCCCTTAGGAGGCCAATTAAAGAGTTACTTCATTGAAATGTAGCGGCCCTGGTTGCGTTGTCCGCATAACCGGCCGGGAGGTATCCGGCGGAATCGATTGTAGGAAGGTACTTACTAACCACATACTACCTTCCAGTACTGCACCCACTCATGACGCTCGTGGTGGTCAGAGGTGGTGGGCCTTGGCGCGGAAAGGACTGTTGCATGTTTTTATTATTATTTACTATTGTTACCGTTCGTCTACCACCTAGGCGGCCCGAGTTCGATCCCAGGGACCCGCATGTGGTATTCTTGGTGGATGAAGCGGCGTCTGGGCGGTTTTCTCCGGGTTCTCCGATTTCCCCATCATTCACTCCACCAATTGCTCCATCGTCACCTTTCCCTTCATCGATTTCGCCAGCATTTCATATCATCCTCTTCCTCACTATCATACTCCTTACAGCAGTAAGTGAAATGACGTTTTGTCTGTGGACTTCTTGAAATTCTGGGCAAGGATGCAGAAAATCATTCACAACGGCCAATCTCGTAACGTATCCTTCCAGTTTGGAAGTAGTATTCAACCATGCAAATTGTGTGATCAGTTGTCACTTCCATCTCGCCTGCAAAGAAGGCACACTGTGTGGAGGGGTCCGCTGAACTAGTAACAATGTCATTCATTTAAACTGACTAGGCCAAACAACTGAATACCCACATGTATATTTAACTCTCCCTCCGATAAAGATGCTCGTACTTCCGTACTATCATTGATGTAGACGTACATATTTTATTAAATGCTATCCCTTTAATAACCTATGTTGGAATGACAGTCATTATTAAACATTTAAAAGGGTTCACAACGAAGCTGGTACACTTTCTGATGGGGGTGAGCTATGTTGAACAAACACAACGGTTTGGTGTATCCTCAGCATACTGGGGTGTAGGTGGGGAGGTAGATGGATATTGTCGAGTGTCCCACAACGCAGGGCTGTGTTGGCTACATTTCATGTGCAGTTATAATGGCAGTAATGTTGAAACATTGGAGAATCGATTCAGGAAAGTTAGCGCGCAGCAGACTTACTTATTTCAAGCCTGTACGCCCGTCAGATATTCCCGGGGGCTGGAAATAAACCCTGGGAAACCTGGCTTCAGGTAAAAGTTATTACTTTTTAACGCGTTAAGCACATGCATCCTAAGGGCAGTAAAGCTGACTGGTTACGATACAGCCCCGAGACCCATTTAGCTCTTTTGGTTCATCATTTTTGTTCATGCGAATAAGCCCTAACGGTTAACTGTGTCGTTTCAAGAATATAGGACTTCAATTTCCTGTTACGTTCACAGCATACGGGACTCACTGTGTTCTCTTTATGCTTTTTGGCTGTGTTTGGGGTTTTTGTGACGTTACATAAAAGGATCGATCTCCAGAAAGGATAAATGTATTTGAAAATGGATTGGTCACCTAGAGCGGGATTCCCGATTTCCGATCGAGTAAAATTTTGCGGTCCAATGAATTGAGTATGTGGAATTCGTCCGCACACAATCCTTAGCAATACGCGCTCCAGCAATTTTCAGTGCTTTTCATTAATAATGAACCAGGTATGTGCCTTATACTAGGGATGGAGACTTCGATGCTGGTGATAGATACCTCGATCCTCATTGGTATAGGAGTACGTCTAGTTCTTTGAGATAAATCTACGATGCTTTTTCGATACTTGAATAGGTCCAGATGACCTCGTTGTCGACGGGCCGTTAAACCCCACACACTCACTCGATACTTGGCGGCGCCGTGGCCGAGCGGTTAGCGCGCTCGCCTACCACCTAGGCGGCCCAGGTTCGATCCCAGGGACCCGCATGTGGTATTCGTGGTGGACGAAGCGGCGTCAGGGCGGGTTTTCTCCGGGTGCTCCGGTTTCCCCCGCCATCTCATTCCACCGGTGCTCCATCTTCATTCCATGTGTCATCAGTGTCACGCCTGCGGTGCCGTAGTAGTAAAAGCGGGCGTTAAACTACAACAACAACTCACTCGATACTTCGAAAATTTTTAGTTTTCATATCGTTGAAAGTTTTTGCGTTTAAGTTTATGCCAGATTAAGAGTGAAATGATTCGCGACTTCTCGTTATTATCTCACGCAGTTGTAGATACGATCTTGTCTGTGTTTACTGTGAGTGAATAAATGTAGCGTACCACTGAACGTTATGTCTAAGTGAAAACAAGAGAAGACGTAGGGGTAGGTACTTATGTAACAGGCAGTGACAATAATAGTAATTTGCCGTATAGTCAGTGATAAAACACAAATAGATTATCTCTCGCGCCTGTCGATATGAGACTTTGCTGTCCTGAAGATATGCTTGCATCTGAAACAGAGTACGCACACCGTCTAGCCATGTTTGTACAATAACCTCGCGTAAACATCTGGGCAGTTTCACATTCTGTCCGATACGCTTCATGGCTTTGCCAGGTAGCACTATTATTTCGCTCTTCTAATATAAACAAGATAAGCGATCGTAGTGCTCGACAGCCAAGGTCAATAAGCCTCAACGCTATACCAAGTAGTAAGTTTACCTTGCTCAGGGAATAGTTATAGTCAGAGCAAGTGGTATACCAATCCCCACCTCTCTTATCATGCAAGTGGTCAGGTCTTTACTATTGCGCATTCTAAGCTTCAGGAGTGGGGGAACACCACGAGAATCTGGACGAGCGGTACAAGATTGAAGAGAAAGTGGATATTCAGATAACTCACCAATTTCAATATGTCATCGGCTTCTTCCCTTTCTGTTTCAGGTATATAACAGGCTAAGGCATAGTAGCTTAGTGTTAATTCGCATACTTTGGATTTTCACATTTCGAAAGATACTACATTCACTTAGGCATTTCCAAACCGAACCGTGATTTAGGGGTTACGTCACCACATCCGCAGAGGGATTCGTTCCTTCCTTATGGATATAGCACAGATGTAACAATTTACAAAGTATTGCCTTTAGAAGACCGCATATTGTGCAGCGGAAACTATAAGCATCCCAAAGCCTGCTCAACCGAGTGCCTTTGAGCATGGTTTTGGGTGATGGGTGTAACGATTGTTTACTATGGACTAGAATCATGTGCGAAGAACACCCCATTTGCGTCAATCAGTGACCGAGGTGCAAATTGGATCTACTATTACACACCTGAGTCGAGGCACACACACCTATGAACAGGAACTGGTGAAATTTCGTCGAAGTAGGGATGTTTCTCACGTTTACCTAGAGTGCTGGTGAGGTGCTAGACTTTGTATATGGAAAAGCATCACCAAGGGAAAATGCACTAACGACTGTGCTTAGTAAGCTGGTACTCATGATAATTTTCAGATAGGACTCTTTTTGATCTGGTATTGGCTTAATTATTGAAGTTACAAAGATCGGATCAATACCAATCTAGGTAGGTATTTAAGTTCAGCGTCTTCCAAGATTCGACTCGATTTTCAGGAAATTCTCATCACCTCAAAGTATGCTTTGAATGAAACTTTTTTATTATTTATTTTCTCGAAAATTGCCCCAGCTGAGTTTATTAATATATGTTTAAGATATTTACCTACAAAGCTAATAAGCTGTATTGCTGATACATTTAAATTCTCTGAAAATGGCCTTTGAAGTCTTTCATTCGTCTTTCATTTGTATAATTGGTAAACCATAAGGAACCTGCTACAAAAATAGTTTAACACACAATGAATTTTTGAATATTTATTGAGGCAATAGCTTATTCCTAGATAGTAGTTATTAGTTTCAGTACCTACCTCTGCCATTTTTAAAGTGGGCACCATTCAGTGTATCCGTATTGTCATGGAAAGAGTGTGGCATTTCAAAGTCAGCATATAGCGAACCATTATTTAAAGATTTTACTATAGTGTCAGTCGCCCTTTTGTACCTTCAACGAAATGTGTAATTAAACAATTTTGTTAGCGTTTATCTTGATATGATAATAAGCTTCTGTAACAATAATTGTTTTTTCACACAAACGTGCTTAGGACAAGATTGGAAAGTCGCACCCGGAATTTGAAACTTGGAAGTCTTGATGTCCGTCCGATTGCTCTAGGCAGCCGAGCTAATGGTGACATGTCGGACTACATTAAATTCCTCAACTGACTCGCTTTTTCCAATTTCAAATTTATTTGAGAGTACCAGTGGCGACTTTCAATGTTTAGTATGTACTATCAAGCTTAAGTCCTTGCTATGACATGGAATGTTATGTAATTTCTTCTTTCTATTTGAAATTGTTTTTATTTATTTATTTTATGTTTAACTTACTTAAGCCTGATAGATTATATTGGGGAATGAAATGGGTGAGAATGCCCAAAGGAACCCGGTGTCCGCAGTGCTCTGAATTACTAGGAATTCATCTTTAAAGCATAACGGAAAGCGACGGAGAAAGAAGCGAAAGGAAACCCCCTTATCAGGGTAACTCGTCCTAATCAAGATTTGAACTCTGGAGCTCCGGAATCCAGGGCAGACACACTACTTGCACAACAAAGAAAGGGCGTTAAACCTACTACTCCACTATAGCCAGGGAAAGAAGCAGCACTTCACAATACCATTGGGTGGAAATCACGAAGCAGATACAACAAAAGACTAGCACATGCAGAAACACAAATTCACAGATCAGTGCCCGCTTACAGTAGAATGAAACGCGTCATTGGTTCAGAATTCAGAGGGGACCCCAAACAGAACCCAGCCTACCAAGTGAAAGAAAAATCATCTCGATCTAATGAGCTTGGCATCAGCGCTTTTTTTGCTGGAACATTTGGCTACTCACGTGCGTTCGTTTCTTTCTTGCCCTGGCCAAAATTTGTTTTGTCACCAGTCAGACTAAACAGCGTCTGACAGGCATCTTGAAACACAGCGGCACACTGCCAAGTAGCTGAACACTCAACAAATTACCTTGATTAAACTGTTCCCTTTATTGCCTTTACAAAATCAAATGTTTGCTAAATCATTTAGACAGATCTTAATTGACTTGGGTACAGTGAACCATCAAAGCCGCACAAAAAATCTGAAGTTTCACTCGCACGACTATCTCTACACACTCTTGTGCAAATTACTCTACTAGCGATTATACAATCTACTTCATTTTAATCGAGTTAATCTGCAGAATTTTTTTTGTCGAATAGTTTTAGACGGGTATAGTAGGATTAGGAAAATACTATCAACTCTTTAAAGAGCAATCGCCATGCGATGGCTTTGAAGTTCTCTTGGCACATGACCAAACGGTGCGAGGAAGAATAACGACCTTTGAGAAAATAAAGTACCTATCCGAATAAAGCAAACTTTCAAATTCGGCTATCAGGTCTACCAGTATAAACATTTTTGCCTGGATGGTGCGTTGTGTTCCTAAAAGTATCTATTTTCAGATTTTATACCTTGAACGACTGTTATTTACACAAATTCATTTGAAATGAAACGTGTGTGTGTGTGTGGGGGGGGGGGGGGGGGCGTTCATAGGGCATGAGACGGCACAGTGTGGGGAGCCGGTTCTGTTTGTCTGATCTACAGACAGAGCGTGCATAACTTCATCCTTATGGCAGCTCACCTACTAAGCTTAGTAATCACAAAAATGCACTACTATATGTTGAGTGCGTAAGGAAAGAATAAAGACATTGAAAAGTATTGTTTTATAACAAATCAATAATTTCACCCCAAACACTCAGCAACTGTTCTTAGGAAAAAAAGGATACGAAAGGTTTTCTTCACCTCATTCTTCATGTGCCCTTCGCATATCATGCCCACTTTTCCCCTCGCGTGTCCTCAGAGTATAATCTAGTGTAAACATGATCTGCATCATCAGTTGAAGATGGGAATCACTGAAGTCAAGATCAGTTTCAGCTTTCGGTTATTCTGTGAGCTTTCTTGGCACTTTTTTGGTTGAGACTACCCTTTTTCCAACCATTTTCTTCAGCCCCTGTACCATTTCCTTTCCTGATCAAACTTTTCTTGAGACTGGCGGTAAGGGCTAGTTTTAGCCGCTAGAAGTTGCTGATTCCCGACCTCCTCTCCGTGATGCTGGTTCCGCACTAGTTGAAGGCTGTCGCTCTTACACCCTTTGGTAATTGAGGGAATAGAGAAACTTCAATTGGTCCTATGGGATTTTCAGCAATTGGAATCACGATGTTGGATGTTCTCGCTCTGGATGACGAAATTTGAAAGAGAAAGAAAGCGTTTCTGTTGCAAGGTATCAGTGCAGTCTCATGGAAATTTGGAAGATTGCTACTTTCTGATAGGCAAGGCCAAAAGGGCTCGCTCCCTGGTGGTGTGATACCGCACGCCTTGAAAAATTCGGAAGCGAAGTTGAAATCTAATGCGCGTACTAACTTCGGTGGCTTCATTAAGCTCACGTCCAGTGAATGCATTTGGGCGTAGGATGAGTTGGAAGATACGCAATAGAAACATGGTGGTTTCTGCCTTCTTAATGACCTCCCATGTTCCTGAGAATGATGACCATTATTTAATTTTTATGTACAAAAGTTTTTATGTAGCACAAATTAATATGCTTATCCGCAACAAATACTACAATTCATATTTTATTTACACAACAGAACAATGAATTAATAATATTTGATTGCAAACTTGCAACATGTGAGCCTCCCTTGAAAAATAGTCTGCCGACGCCCATGCTGTCAACAGCACTAATATGCAACATTATGTGAAACGTCACAAAGTTGACGCTACGATATCGGGTAAATTTATTACTGGCTTGGTATATACATTAATAGTAATTCGTATTGAATTATACAAAATAATTGGGACTTCCTACAAAGTAATAGTCACAATTTGGTTTCCTATAAAACTAATTGTACATAAATTTTTTATGTAAAACTGATAAAAATCAACAGCTGAGCGAGCCGTGAAATAAGTTATTTCTCAAGTCAAAACCCCCGAATGGCCAGAGAAGTTACATGCAGCTGTGAACAACTTTCGTCTTAATTATAAATTGAAGACATTAAAATCGAGAAGATCACGCTTATCTGATATCAGCCTTCATGCACAATTAACTATCTATTCATGCAGCAACCCCAGAGTTTACTCACTATGCCATAGTGAAAGAAAATTTTAAAAGGTCAGATAACAGGTGACTTTTAGACTCCGAACCGGCTGCGTTGTATTTTGCCTGTACGCCTCCTCGGCGCTAGTCGCCGACTGCCTCTGTCATAGCGCAGCGCGGATGAAACCACAGTTTTTAAAAATAATTTTTAAAAGACTGTACTTACCAATGTCATTAAAGAAGATGCTGAAACTGGCCACCGTCGTCCGTACAATTTTGCCACCTTTTTAGGAAACTATCCATCACTCGCCGTAGTTCATGTTGAGAAATGCTGGCAATTTCCCGGCGGATATTTTTAGTTCTTCCAGGGTGTGTGGGCTTGTCTTGTACACTTTGAGTTATCCCAGAGATAGAAATCGCAGATCACCTGGAATCTTTCTGGAAAGCGGACTTTCACTTGGCGAGCTGACTGAGTTAACTCATACTAATCGTAAATAAATATTAGCTTGCAGTAGAAAACAAATGCTGAGCCATAATATGCTTTTTGACTAAATAAAGGACAAAATAATAAAGCACACTGGTAATAACTTAACCACGTGATAGTGCCTCAGCTCAATACTGCAGTTTCAGAGCAGAGAAAAACAAGTCAACCGCATGACCTTGTGTACAGCAGCTGCGTTAATGTGTATCCGCACAGTGGAAAAAGCACCTCGCGGCGGTTCATATGCTTTTTGGGTCTCCGTACATAAAATGTATCTGTAAGGTCCAAAAACGCTTTAAATCCTTCGTTCTGTTATTTATTTGCTGGGAATACTCGTAGAGGTATGACGCTGGTGTCAATCACAAGTCACCTGCCGTCACTGCACCCCATCTTCATCTTGTGCGTTGCTGGTAGTATCTGTATCGCGTCATGCATTTGTGGCGTTTTGCGACCTCTGGGGTACAGCTAGTTGGATGTTTGTTTCTTTTATTGGAATGTAAATTAGTTTATGTATTCCGTTGTTTGAGAAGAATAATATTAAAATTGGACCATTGTCATGTTTAATTAAAGTTGTGGTGATTCTCCAGACGTCACTCGTAGAAGAAAAAAATGAAAGTCGTGTGACACAAGTTGAAGCTTGAGCTAAATTGAACTGCAAATAGCAGAAGTCTGTCCTCGAGCAGACAAACATTGCCCCCCCCCCCCCCTCCTTCCTTTCACCATGACTGCCTCCGTTCTTGGTGTTCCGAAGTCTTTAATTAAGCAGATGGGGAAATCTTTCTTTCTCCGTCACTTGGCCAGTAATTTGTGGACGTTTAACTTGGCTTGCAGCGTCTCCGAATTAGTAGCGAAGACATAATCGCATTATCCCATTTTCGAACCATTAAAAGGAAACTGCTACAATGTAATTAAAAGGTAAATTATTATCTCGCAGTTTTTTGTATGTGGCGTTTGAGCGGAATAGCATCAGTGATTATTGGTCGGTTGCGCGCTTATCTGCAGCAGACTACCGAATCAAGCGTGATGTTTTGCCGCATAGGCAGTTAATGACGAAATACAATAGCCAGGATGGAATGTGTTCGTGTTTTAGCTCCAATGAAACGTTCTCGCGCTTTATGCACGTTCCATTGAACGTGGTAGCGCAGAGTAGTGTCATCGTAAAACACAAACGTGGTTTTCACTGAAGGCGTTTCACAATGTACGGTTATAAAGACCAGCATTTTGTAAAGCAGCGCATACATGGAAATAACTCAAAACTATTGCATAAACATCAGGCAGATTAATAACTATTCTCTATCCGCACCATCAAGCCGTCATCTTTGTTTTAACTGTGCAACAGCATTTAACCGAGCAGATTAATTACATCAATCATATTTTAAGAATAAAGTAAAAACCCGGAAAAACCCATCTTAACGAGATTCGAACAATGAATCCTGAAGCAAACCCTTATCCCTACACCATGGAGGTGGGCTCCCGTCATCGTACAAATATATAAATATTGTAAAAGAAAATTTAAGATGCACATATACAATGCTTGCTGTATACAGGGTGTCCCAAAAAAACACAACGTTTAGTATGTTGCATGGGATGGCAAACTGGTTGGTTTTCAAATAGGAGTCCCTGTCTGGAAGTGCACGGTTTGGACATTGTAGTGTGAGATGGGTGTGCGTTCACATGTTAACAAACCTAACATCGAGCTGTGTACATTACAAAGGGCCTTCAAACTGTATACCTCCTACTTCATTACAGAGGCTATATCGGCGGTGGTGAGCCTCATACACAGGACCCAATACATGCGGTTACAGGAGTGCCATAAACTATACTCTTCATACAACTCCACAGAAAATAGTCAGGAGGTATCAGATCTGTCAACCGTGTTCGCCATGGAACGGGTCCAACTTTACCAAACGATCGATTTGAATATGTGATGTTGAGGTGATTTCGCACATTTACATCAAAGTGTGCTGGAGCTCATGTCGGCCATTTCAGCAGCTGTGTACTGGTACGTGTCGCACTGCTGTTAAAAAGTTACTGTACTGGAAACTACACAAGTAACGCAGTAGAATGCATACCAAGTACTTTATGGAGGGATTTAGTGCATGTGCAAAATTAATTAATTAATTATTTTGTTGTTTAACGACGCTGTCAATCGCCAGGATCACATCAGCGTCGCCGGTGTGCCGGAATTTCGTCCCGCAGGAGTTATTTTACATGCCAGTAAATCTACTGACATGGAGCTGTCGTTTTTAAGCACACTTAAAAACCAGCGGCCTGGGCCGGGTTTGAACCCTCGACCTTGGGATCAGTAAGTGCATGTGCAGGAATGTTATGCTCAGGTCGTTCATATCAGTATACGGATGACTAAAGGGTTGCATAACTTCCATATTAAGATACCAAAACTAATGATAAATTGTCACAACCGTTAGTTCTCGAACTTCGACTCTTTCCAGCGTCCAAACCGTAAAATTCCCCACATGGGTTCCTATCTGAAAATCAATCAGTTTACCATCCCGCACAACATACTAAGAATTATCGGTGTTTTTATGCTAGAGCAGGTACCCGAAGACGAATGTGAGGGTGTAGAAATTCAGTATGTGGAATAAGTAGTCAGTCCCATTTACTTTAGGTTTACTGCTGTTATTAGTAATCCTGAAAGATAGCCTTGACCTTAAGTGCAATATTTCCAAAAATGCCTCGATTAAACCCCACCTCTCATGACACTTTCCCAAGCTTTGGACTGATAAAGTGATTTATTACCGATAAGTTTAGTCTTTTAAAACCTCTAATAAAGCTTATGTCACTATGTTTTAAGAATTCCATTTCCGAGGTCTCCTCTTCGCTTGCTAAGTGCACCTAATAGGCTATATCGGACTCTCCACTCTTATGCTCCGATATTCTCAAAATATCGTTCAACATACTTGTTGATCTTCTGCCACCTTTAAACCTTCACTCAACACCATTTTATAACTCTGATGTTTCTCTGTACTTTTGGTATGGGTAAACTTGTGAAGCGCATATGGCTTTTCCTTATCAGTATAATCACTTCCTCTCGCAACATCACCTTCAGTGAAACAGAAACAGAAAATTCTATGATCAAAACAGTAAAATGTGATGCCATACACGTGCTACATGGCATGTACGATACCTGACCGGTTTTTTCACATTCTTGGATTCCTTGAAACCAAACCAGTCATAACTCAAGTACCAAACAATCCTCTGACCGCTTATTTCCGTGACTGCTTTTCTTTACATATACGGGTAGGGTGGGTTAGCAGCAGGGTTGCCAACATTTAAAAGTAAAATTATCGTACCGGTCACTCAAAATTATAGATTTGGATTCAGAATTATCGTACATCATAAACCAAATGCTTACAACAATAAAAATATCAGTATAACACTAATGAAAATGCAATAGTAATGATGTTTGATATCCATTTACAAGATTGATGACCTCAACAAGTATTACAAGTTTAGTACTTACGTTTCTCACACTATTCATCTGAAAGTTCATCATCTTCCTCAACTGTTGCAGCATTACACACATTTGTTGTTGAGATAAACTTTTAACATCTCGGTGGCTTGCAGATTTTCGGACTCAACACATTCTTTCATAAGCTGAGACGACTGAATAAGTCCATTTGTCGTATCTAGCGCCAATCTGTTTCTAACTTTGGTTTTTATTAAACCTAGTTTGGAAAAAAACTCTTTCAGAAGAAGCGCTTCTGTGGGGCAATGAAATCACTGATAATGCAAAGGCCGCTAGTTCTTTGAAATCATTATTTCCACCAAGGTGACATGTGTTCCAGAACACATGCATTCCAGAAACTGTCTGTTTCAGGCATGTTCTTTATTTCGCACGAGCCTTCTCCAATGCTCATCAATTTTCTGAGCAGTGCCTTCATTGAGGTTATCAGATCTGGCCACACTACCAATAGGGGGATGAAGGGTAGGAGGCTTAGTAGGGTTGGAAACGGTTGTCTTAGAGGGGTGGAGACAGGCCATGAGGGCAAAAGTGCTGTTGCTGTTTGTAATTAGTTTTGTTTCCCTGGCGTGACAAACCAGTGAAAATATTTCGCCGTTATTGAACTATCATTCAAATTATCGTACATCCCCATAATTATCGTATGCCCCCATAATTATCGTAAGAGTTGTCAACCCTGGTTAACAGGCAAGCAGGCAGAAGTTAAAGTAGGTGGATAGGTAGGTAAGGTAGGCGGGTGGATGGGCCCATTCGAAAACAACTCCAGTGGTTTTTGCATAATTCTTTCTAGAGATGGGACCTCAATTTTCGGTGGTATTTAAGTATATATGATACTTTAACCAAAATGTTGCAGAATAGCTCTGAATCAAAGTGACTATACTGCTCGCAAAAGTTCAAGGCATGTGAACGCTGGCCAGTCCTCAAGTGGAGCGCTATTGCCAAGCGCAGTGCGTGCACCGGCAGAGGCTCGGTACATAAGAGCGTGCGAGATACATGTACCACATTCGGCAGCGCTGGTAGAAGCAAGCTTAGGATTCGCTGGAGTCTGCAGTACGGCCCGCCTCCATATGCCTTTAAGTTTTGCGAAGATTATAGTGCACGTGGCAGTTAAGAGATACGGAGAAGGTTATATTGAACATGGTTTAGTAATTATTTATTTATGCCAACAAACTTACTGTTGGTGTTTTTAAACATAGAAGCTGTGTGTGGGCAATGTTTGAGGGGTAGATTTGGGATTAGCAAGCTTCTCCACATTATCCAACGCTGTGAAAGCGGATTTGAGTCTTAGGTACAGCCTTGCGGAAGTAAGATTATTTATACACAGGTTTTCAATATTTGATACATTTTCCTGTACCCAAAATTTCACTGTAATTCTCTTCCTCCAATTTTCCCGGTCTTTCCAACCCTCCGGTTCTAGTCCCTTTGACTCATTAGTTGTGTTTCCTGCATCCATGTGTGTTCCGATCTACCTCTATTCTTTCTCTCCTGGGGAACCCATTCTAATATTTTCTTCGGTACCCTTCCATCTTCCACCCTTCTCGCGGGTTTATACCATGTTGGTTGCTTGCATTCCTTCGTATCTCTTCGGATTTTGCCAAAGTCTGTCCCAAGCCAGGTCGAAAAAGGGTGAAATGGAGTTAAAAACCAGGGCTCAGCTGACCTTGGAGTTTAGCGTTGGTTTGTCAAAGCCTAAAGGAAGACAACCTTGAATAAAAATCAGCTGGTCCTCCAGGTTAGGGGTTGATGCAACAGGCCAGCTCCCTGTTCTTCGGACAAATTTATGTGCTACAAAATCCAAAACTACACAGCCGGCCGGAATTCAACGGAGACGACAAAGGCTTATAAAATGGATTTTGAAAAAAATTATAAAGATAAGTAAAGCGCATTTAAATCCTACTTTCCACTGCTGTCAAGAAAGCCACGAAGCCTTCGAGGGTATTTTGTCCCCATTACCATCAGTCTTTCTAGGGCTCACTGTTAGAATTGTTAAGTCTTCTGGTTTTAACGTGCAGAAAATTTTTACGTTTCCTATTCAGCAATACCGTATCAACACAATTTCATTTCAGCATTAAGCAGTTCTGATTTTATGACCATTTTAATTAATTATTTTATCTTCCAAACATATGCCCGTGGCGCCACAATTAAAAGTTGTAACCTATATTTTAAGTGGATTTCCTCAGCGTGTAAAATCTAAAGATACTTTTGAAACTGCTGTCAAAAGAAGCTCTTACCATGGTGGGTTTAAAATTCGCAGTTATAGCGATGTTAACGTTGGGTTTTTTAGCAACAAAAAGCGCATTTTAACCGTATCCGCTTGTCACGCGTGCCATTCTTGCTCCTACATTCGGAAATGTACTTCGAAAAAGGAATTCCTAATGGAAATATAGCAGCATGGATGAACTGCGTATGTCGTGTTCAGTGATCATGGACCATAACTTTCGAGTTTTTGTTTTCCGTATTGGTTTCATGATAGCCCTTCTCACCACAAAGGTTCATTTACTGTACAGCTGATGGCTCGTAAAACAAGTGTGCGCACATTAAACGCTCCTTGGGATTACTCTGCTCGTTATTTGGCTTCGTTTCCCTGTGATGATATAATGGTCCGTTGTTGTGATACCCAAATGCTACATCCGACCCCGATACTAGCAAAGCCATCAGTTTCTGCAATTTCCCTTTAAGTGCTCGAATGGTTGACAGTTTTACAACCCGACCACATTTTTCAGTGATAGAATGTTTTATTTTTTATCAAATGAACTGAAACTTCATATGAGCCTTGGCTTTCATCGGTGTAAATCTTTGGGGTACACGAAGACTTATTAAGGGGTACAGAAAATTTAAAGTATATAATTTCCAGAAATAGAACGATAATACACAAGAAAGGACCACAAAACCGTTTTGCAGTCCCTCCAGCAATTCCTCTGATCTTCCCATAAAATTAAAAGAATTTCTTCTGGAAATATCCGTATACAGTTTACTGAAAATAATCGAAAATGTAATTCTGATTTCTGGAATTTTATGCACGCAAAGAGTGCATTGAATTTAATGACACTGTCGTTACACACCTTCCATTCCTCATTACTTATTTGCATAAGCAGGGTTTCTCTGAATTCACAGCAAACAAAAAAAAAAAAAAATCGCTGGAATCCAGAATCACCATTGCTACCAGTACTTAAGAAGATTCAGCGAGGAATATAGGAGCTGGTATCTAGAAAACAAGCTCAGTCGTCTCATTTACGGATCAGAAACATATACAAATTCATATACGTTTTATATATGTGTAATCTGTAACGTGGTTCCTGCATTTATTTTATACACTTATAGCATAATCCTTTTAGTAAGTATTTAATAAGTAGGGCCCGGATTTTTAGATTTTTAAAATTAACTTTTGTTATTTTTGTATCTTAAAAGTTTTTTTTTAGTTCTTTAACCTCCTGAAATAGTTTTTTATTATTAGTGTTTATTAATTTTATTATTGTCCTCTTTTTATAGCAATGTTGCTGATATGCCCTGTAGATCCTTTGTGCTACTCAAAATGCGATTTTTGGCCAGAGGGCACCCGGAAAATATGTAAATAAAATAGTTTATCCACTATGTGCATTATAACAGGTGTTTAATCCTTACCTGTATTTCAGCATTCGAGAACAGGTCGTACAGGATCTCCTATACGGTATGTTTATCTGCATAGCACCTAGCCGCTTAATGCGACTTTATCTGTGGAGTATAGAAGGTGTTCATGTTTGTTCAAGCTTTTGTGTCTGTGGGTATGGTTTCTTTCGCTTTTGGCAGATTTGGCAAAATATTACTTTGCCATCTGTGGTGAAGTTCGGATCGTTAGCTATCCACTGACGAATCAACCACCTTCGAGATGAGCTGACTTTAGGCATGACACTGGCTACTTAAATTACCTGCCTAATCTAAGGAAAATTGACTTCTAACGATGTAGCAATTGTATGCATTAACAATACACGATAGTCGACTAGACACATCGGATACTGTTTTTAAACTGATTGGTTTGAGTTTATGGCGGGTTCTCCTAATGACCCTTTCCCCTCGACAACAATCCCCGCATTCCTTGCTTGCAACAATACAGAGCTTGGTCCCACACAGCTAAATACAAGTCAGTTGCCTCTTGCATTGTTTTCATTACTCCTCTAAGCATACATAAGCGAAAAGACGTAGGAAAGATGTAACACTCAAAGTCCATTCATAATTCCATAAATATTTCATTTTCCCATTTTAAAATAAGTTTCTTTTTTTTTTTTTTCATTTTAAAATAAATAGGAGATTTAGCCTCTTTTAGGTTTTAAAGTCTCATTTAGCCATTTTTAGGTTTTATAAGATTCAAGCGTTTGGCTTCGATGATCATGAAACAGATAACTAAATTAAACCACTGCAGTTAACTATCAAGGAATAAAATAGTTAAAAAGACTAAGAATCCGGGCCCTATTAATAAGTTATAAAAGTTTAATACATTGTAGATATGGCTATGTATAATTTGCATTAAGCATAACTCTAGGCCTAGGGATACAGGCTAGAATGGAAAATTGTCTTTGGGGGTTCGCGCAGGAAAAGGGTTGAATACTACTGATCTGTAGTAGGCAAAGTGTTGTATTCTACCCAAAAATTCTATATGGCGATTTCACCGGAAACATTTTGAGACACCATGAATGGGAGTATATCCGTACATACGTGCTCCTGTAAATACAAAAATGATTGGTCCGATAGACACCAAACTTGGTATTTAGGTTCAGTATCTTTCAAAGATATGACAGGAAGATTTTCTTGAACCAACTAACACTCTGAAATATTCAATTTCCTAAAAAATGATTATTTTTATTAAAATACCATACCTATCTTTATAAATTTACATGCGAACTAAAATGTGTAAAGTCGGTTTACTAACGCGAGTGCAGTTGCTTCACAAAGTAAATGTTCCCTAATCACAACTAACACTGTCATAAATCCATCTCCACTCGTTAGAAAAATCAGACCTCTATCCTTGTCCTTGAAGACCAATAGCAATATTGGCCGTTGTTGACTCCACGTGCAGTCTCAGTTGCCAAAATTCTGAGTTCCAATATACATATTTGCAGGAAAATTCTTTGAAATGTGATGATCCTTGGCAACAATGCGCTGTCCTTTGCAGGTAGCTGGAAAAATCGCCCTTAACCTAAGGTCAGATCCGACGCTACATTGCACTTAGCGAACATTTACATTGTCAATGCTGTTCAATTGCCAAGATAGTGCCTTCGTGTATTTTCAACCAAATGTTTTATTATAAAGCGCGCTTATTCGGATGAAGCAGTAATATAAAAGGTTTTAACTTACAGTTTTACCTATCACGCACTTAATATAAGAATCAGATAATCACAATACTAGATAAATATTAGATATAAGCTTTAAGGTATGTCCAAGCACTCCGCAGAATTAATAAAATGAATACTTGAAAGGTAGAACTGGAACATTAAAAATTCAATGCCACAGCTGGGATTTGAACCTTAGAACTTACCATCTGAAGGTTATTTAATCTTGGGACAAAGTACTTGCAATAGTAAGTCACCATTGGGATGATTGTCTCTGATGTGAGACTGCCTTTGTGGTTTACCAGGAGAAATGCGAACTGGTTTGAGAATTCAATATCATTCGGGCAGGTTGTCACAGTAGCTTAATGGTTAGAGCATCCGCCTAGTAAGCAGAAGGTCTGTGGTTCAAATCCCAGCTGTGGCATTCAATTTTTAAGTTCCAGTTCTACCTCTCAAACATTGCCCACACACGGCTTGTGTGTTTAAAAACACCAACAGTAAGTTTGTTGGCATAAATATATAATAAAATGAATACTAGTTTCTCTTGTGGCCTAGGTGAGCAGGAAAGTAATGGGTGTTATTTAAACAAATAATACTTATTACACTAATACTTATTCTTATAAGGTTCTTATATATAAAAGCAAGGAGGAACCACAATCGTGGGAAACGTGTATATGGTGGTCTTTTTTATTTTATTTAATTTGGGAGCCTGAATACGGATTTCAAAGTCAAAAAGTCACATTTTCCTTTAATTCAAAGCTTAAAAGGTTCTTTTGGGTTTTTCATTGCGTATGCACGACATATCTGCCCTTGGAATTTATGTCATTAGCAACAATTAATATAATTTCCGTAATGTGGAAATTCGCAACCGTCTTCAGGTGGTTTGCTCGCCCTCATTTATAAGCCAGTCTCATTTCTTAATTGCAAATTATCTCGCCCATCTGCAGCTTAAAGCGTGTGTTTACCAGTTATATTTGTCAAAGGATTTTTTGTACAAATGATAATGAAAGTCCGAAGGAAGGTGTTAAACTTTTCAAAATATCCTTCAAATCTCTCCGTGGTTTAAAGATGAATCTATACCTGCTGCAATCACGAAGAGCCCCTATATATGTGTGTTTATGTATTACAGGGCTCACACCCACCTCCCTCTCGAAAAAGGTGCACTAGTGAACTCTCGGAATGGGACGAAACGGCCTGGTTCGTGTGGAGCGGAAGGGCTTACATTCCGAGTGGATACTGAAGCGCTGGCTGAAATTTTGTCATGGGATATAGTGTTATTACAACCTGCTTTTTGTTGACAATTGCCGTGTTTCGTCCGGTGCATCTGTTAGGCCTTCACATGGGTCATATTCTCTGAATTATCATCTGTATCCGCTACTTCACATTCATCACCACTGCCTTGTACATAACAGTGACAGCAACATGTGCTCTACACTTTATTACAGTTACACTTCTGCTTAATTACGTTGCAATTAATCGGCCTTCCTTGGCTCAACAATATTTTTATTGCAATTGTATAAATATCGAATTCAGTTGTTACGATGCATTGGATTCATCCTTTGGGAACTGGTATGTCATCAGATTTCATACATAGCTACATTACCCTTCGTGGACCAATCACGTGTATGAAGATATATGTCAATCAAAGTCACCATTAATCTCCGATTGCCATAATTTTCATGAAAGTAACGAACTTTCCATCTTTGACAAAGGTGGAGAATCTCTTCACTGGTCAAGGCTCAATTGCCCTTGATCCCGAGGTCGCGGATTAAAACCCGGCCCACACCAATGGTTTTTATGTGCTTACTGGCAGGCAGAGGGTTACTGTGGGACGAATTTCCGACACAACGGTGGCGCTAATATGACCCTAGGGATTGACAGAGTCGTTAACAAACGTTTGGTTTTTCCCTTCCAGCTGCCTTTAATTGGGCAAATACCCACATGTACTTGCTCCGTAGTGTTAGGCTCCAGTTTACGTCTTATGGCGTTTCTCGAGATCTTTCCCATATTATTACACATTCTTTTGAAAATTGCACCAATTGTTCAACTTTTTACTTTCTCTACTAGTAAGTAGGGGAAGTATTGTATTCCACCCTAAAATTCGATGTCGAGATTTCACCGGAAATATATGTTTTGAGGCCCCTGAATAAACAAAAAAAGCATTTTTAGAAAAAGGTCCGTGTGTGCGTGTGTCAGTCTGTGTACAGTATAACTCAAAAACGAAAAGTCGGTTAAAAACCAAAGTTGGTATTTAAGTTTAATGTCTTTCGGGGATGCGACACGAAGATTTTGAAGAAAATAGGCCCACCCTAAACTATCCTTTACATGGAAAATTTTGATTTTCTTGAAAATGGCTCTAACGATTTTCATCAAAATGTCATATGTTTGAGATATTTTTATGACAAATGAAATGTATATCTTGAATTTTCTGGCTATAGCCCCTGTAGTATTTACTCTGGACCACTTTTGCATAACTGGTAAACCTTTAGAGATAGACCAAATCGTACTATACAAAAAATGTGGATCTTGCTAAAATACACAATTTGTCTAAATAAATTTTCTTGTAGGGTTAACCATTTCGGAGATATTCCTTGTTATGTTTGTGAGTTTCGGAAAACTTAGAACTTTCGTGAAATGGATCATCGTTCATTTTTTTTATATGTTAAGTGTGCAAAGACAACAGAATCTCAAAGCTTTAATACATTTGACTATCGCACAAAGCCTACTGTATTATAATATTCCCATTGCACCTACAAGGAAATAAGCAGTAAGATAACTTGTACAAATGTTTATCTCAACTAACACGAAGAAGATATAGGAATAAGAGTTTGTAAGAACGGTTAGTACAAGAGTAGAGAAAGTCAGGTGAGTGCAACACATCAGATTTTTCTTATAGACGTTTACACTAAGACAAGTTAACACCAGTTTCACACTGTTCATTAGGTGAGTTGAATGCACTTTTATGCTCTTCAAAACTGGCTGCAGCGACGTGTAAAATACTCGTATAAATGTATTTAGAAGCAGTAAATCCCATTTTTATATTTGATAAACTATTAAATGTGTCTAATTTTGTTAAACTGTGTACATGTGCTACCAATGAGTGGTGCTTCATGTCAAAAGCTCGGGCGACTGATTTAGCGCATTCGTTATATCCAGCTTTCTCGTTTTTCACCAAAACGAGGGATATGTGCTTACTCCTACATACGATGCTTTTGTGTCTCAAGCTTCTTGATGCTTATGTCTCCTTCATAAAAGAACTTCCTGAATGCAAATTTTCTTAGATTTGCATCACGTTGCACAGTTAAAGCTTCCTTTGTACTGTTCTCGGAAGTGACGTTTCGAGTTCTGTTGTTTGCATCTACCTATTGTTTTGTTTCAAAAACAATGAAGAAGAAAATTCAATCTCGTTAGATGAAGTATTACACTAGTTCAAAGGAAGCGACTACAAGCTTTCAAATTGGAAGACAAAAGGAAGAAAAAGTTGAGTTTCTTGTTAAATTGCACTCATTACAAGTTGAAAGACGCTGCTCTTTAAGATCGCCTTTGCTTGCTGTAGTTTAAATTTCTTTTGATTCGCTTCCACGAAGCTACCTTCTCGGAAATCATTTGGATCATTGAAGTTCTTTTCACAGGAGCACGATGAATCTCGAGGTAGTAAAAGGTGTAAAAGAAGGGAAATTACTATACCAGGCTCATCTTCTGCTGAGTACTTGAGCTCTTTCCTCTTCCCGCTTCAGTTTTGATGGTTTACGTAAATCCTTATATTCCGTCTTAGAGTTGGATAATTGATTGAGAAGATGCAAAAGAAGAAAAACTAAACCATAAATGTTCCCTCGAGCATTGCAATGTGAATGTAATGTGACGGCGGGCGCGGCGTAAAACAAAGGACTGTCGCGGCCGGGCTGCTTCACGCCAGATGCCGGACCGGCAAGCAGGCAATGGAAGCGGCTACATAAAAGAGGCTTTCTCCGGCACTTTCGAGAAGGGTCTGGCGGCGTGACTGTCGGTGTGCAGAAGTCGAAAAAGATCGGTGAGACACATCCCCTCTATATAAGGAGGCGAGAAAACAGCATAGTTGACGGTTACACACATGAGTGTGTCTAGTGGGTGCGAGGCAGCTGTGTTTGTGTGTATCGCCGTGAAAAATACCTTGGTCGTGTAAAGGTTATTCAAAGAGCGTCGAGTGATTGTAACGTCATAGTATATGAAAGACAGAGAAAGTTAGGAAAGGTGCTGAAAGAATTGATCAAGGTTACGAGAAGTAAAAGTTGTGAGTTGTGATAGCACGAAAGGCTGTAGACTGTGTTAACGTCGAGAAGAAAACTATTTGTGATAAAAGTTTAGAAGACAAAGTGATAGAAAAGTAATCGAACTGCATTTTGGCGTTCTTGTTTCAATAAGAAAGGAAATTTTATAAACTTGGTACATTTAGTAACCGAATGTAATTTTATCTCGATAGTATTCATACAAGGGTGGGTCGGTAAGTAATGCCTCCTATTTGTTTTCTCTTTTAATTGCCAAGAAAATTGAATCCAGTTTACATAGCTTGAAAACTACAACATTGACGATTAATTTGTCAGTTTTCAATATAATCTCCGTCCTTTTCCACAGTTTTGGTCCACCTTTTAACTAGGGCATGTATTCCAGTGTGGTAAAACACAGGGTCTTGCTTCCTAAGCCATTGACGTACGGACGTTTTCACAGCCTGCTCATCTTCAAAATGAATCCCACGATGAGCTTCCTTTAGTGGCCCGAACAGATGGAAGTCTGATGGTGCCAGGTCAGGGCTATGTGGGGGGTGAGGTAATACTTGCCATCCCAATTTCTCAATATCTGCAGTTGGTACCCAACGTGAACAAACTTTTGAGTAACCCAGTTGTTGAATAATCGTCATCACACTGCCTTTACTGAGGGAGGTAATGCGACACAATTCACCTGTTGTTATCCGGCGATCACCACGAATGATCTCATCGACTCGATGAATGTTGCGTGGAGTCACTGCAGTTACCGGCCTGCCGCTTCGCGTTTCATCTGCCAATGGTGTTTGCCCTTCAGCTTCGTTACAGCGACGAACCCATCGTCTAACAGTGCTGACATCCACCGCTGCATCACCATACACATTTTTTAGCCTTTTGTGAATGCGAATTGGCGTTTCACCTTCCGCAGTCAAAATTTCAATCACAGAACGCTGTCTAATACGAATGTCGATGTCAGCCATTTTGCAAGAGGATGCAGTGCTGCCACCTGTTGGCTTAGGAAGGAAGTTACTACTGCAGTGGATTGGAGAAGAAGGTTTGAGGAATTGTACCAAATTCAAATTTTTCACATGACTAACTTATTTAAAGAAAAAAAAAAAAAAAAAAAAATAGGAGGCATTACTTATTGACCCACCATTCTCCGGTTTGTCTCCCCATTGAGTATCGCTCAGTCGAGATTGTTACGGATCATTTAACAACTTTAACACCACAAGAAGTGTCATTGGTGCCTTGATACTCTAATGAGCGTTTCTTGTCCCAACTAGAAATTATTTCTACCATGTAGTAGGTATAGAACATACTACATTCCACTCAAAAATTCGATATTGACACTCCACTCGAAATACAAATTGTGAGTTCCTTTGAACAAAGAAAGCATTTTTAAAAAAGGCTCCTTATTGGTATCTGTCCGTATGTGTAACTTGTAAACCAAACCAGTGTAACTTATAAACCAAAAGCCTGTTAAATGCCAAACTTGGTATTTCAGTTCAGGGTCCTCCAAGGATGTGAGGCGAAGGTTTTCAAGAAAATACCCCCGCCCCAAACTATCCTTATAGGGAAAACCTTCCAAAAAGTTTTGATTTTCTCCAAAATGGCTCTTAACAAATCCCAATTACTCACTTCCCTAAGACATTTTCATGACAAAGCTTACATCTTTAATTTTCTAGCAATAGCCTCTGAAGTCCTCTTCATTTTGAAATACTTTGTATAACTAAGAAGCCGTAAGAGATAAAATCTTCCTACAAAAACACGTAATTCACAGTCTAAGCCCTCTTTTAATGGACTAGGCCATTTCCGCGGCGCACATGTTTTAAACAAGGGGATGTGGGAGAAAGTATAGAAGCTCAAGGCCGGCAGCTATGAAAGTTATTCCACCCCCAAGCTGCATTGCAACTGCTTTCCGACATGACAAGCACCATATTAAACACCCACTTCTAGATTACTTTTCGACTGATGATTGTAAAACCTCAAATTAAGGAAACTGAAATTCGAATTACATGTGGCTTCTTTCTTTACAGTTCTTTAATACAAATTTCAAGGGACCTCGAATTAACGATTTCATATTATAAATGAGTTATGTAAGTTCTATTGAACAGTTAAATGTGGCGAAAGTGTTAATTCCAAAGTCTCAACATTTAGTATAGGCACAGTTCACTATCCCCAATGAGTCGGTGCCTTAGTTATTCCTCATACATTTAACCCAGTCATCACATCGACCTGAAACTAATTACGGTGCAAGCTGTAGCAGAGCCCCAAAATAAAAACCTCTGTTCATCTTGAATGCAGAACCAGCAATTTTATTAGTTCTTTTCCACAGTATATTAACTCCGGGGGAAAAGCTAGCGCTCGGATTTTGAAGGTATGGGGGTGGAAAAAACAGAGTTGTGGGTTTCCGTAAGTGGGCGCGTTGGTGTGCTACTTTATTAATACGGAATCAATACAGCACCAGCTTGCTGGAATAGCTTTTTGGAAAGACGAGCTTTGTGTCCCTAGGGCGCGGATTAAAGCGCACTTCCATTTGCAGATCCATGTAGGTCACGAGTCGTTAAATTTGGAGTCCAACCGCGAAGCATTGATATTTTATTGCAGTCTTTTTGTTCCTTGGACATTTTTTTGCTCGCACATGTGTATGGGGGACGGCGATATCCGTTCGGAGAATCGGCGGTGAACTGCACGCCTTACAGTATGGTTTTGTTATTCCGTGTAGAGCTGTGAATAATTGGAGAGAGTGGGTTGTAACTTGTAAATTTTTTACATAGATTTGGGCATATGGGCGTTTTAGCAAGAGTCCATGCGTTACAATCATAGAACGGTCTCTGTGCAGTTTTTAATATATTTTCACCGCTATTCTGCAACAAGAAATATTGTTTGCTTCCTGGTTCTAAGGTTATTTATTAATATTATGTTCTCCTGTTGCCGGTACAGATACTTCCTGTTAATCATGGCAAATGCTTTTATGGCTGACACAAAATTTAATAATGGGTGGCTCAACATAATATCCAATCAGAGGCTAGGCACATCTTGCGGTGTTGTATAGGTAAACACACTGTGAAATTACGCTGTAAAGGCGGTGATGTACATATCATTTGTCCCCACAAAATGAATTTGCACAACAGGAAAGAGAATAGTACCTAATGGTGAGCTACCAGCCGCCATTAAAATTTGTGTCTACCACAGCAAAATGTTTCAATAAACGCTTCTGTAGCTGAGTAGCAGCTAATGGGAATCAAGGAGGCTGACATGTTTAAAAAGCAAGGCGGATTATGCTTCAGAAGAGCAACGGAAAGCTAGGCATATTTCAAGGATATTGCTTAAAATACTCGAAAATAGAAATGAACAATAGGAAGCATCTTGTTAACGTATAAACCACAAAAAGTTGCAAGTTTTCATTTTCTTTATACAGGGTCTTCGTTGGGAGGCATGGCTGGTTCAACGGGAATTTTCTTGGCACCACGAAGCACGCTGTTTGCAGGCGGAATTGAATATTCATAGCCTCTTATTCCACCCCATCGATTTCTCATGCAAATTATAATTACAGTAAACACATACCTTCGTCATAGAGCAGGTTGGAAATTGTCCATGTGAGCCACACATCTCTCACACTTCTAAAGAAAAATATGTGTTCACACTCCTTAATTATTCATGGCGATGTAAATAAAGCCATGCTTCTTCCGTACAAAAATAAACGCAGACCACCAGTTACAAGAAATGTTACAAAAGTTGCAGTTGCAGAAATTAACTCTACCTGCATTATGGCATGCTTGCAATTCCTGAATTACAGTTGTCCTAAAGGTGTTAATTTTAAACGTTTAGTGGCATTCCAGCTGGGTTTGCGAAATTCCTCATTCCTTTGCAGACTTTATTGGAGATTTCTTTGGGCTTAGTTTCTAACTTTTTTTCTACTCTTGTTAAGCTGTTTATCTGTAATGGTTTTTTTAACAAGAATGTATCGCCTTATCCTAAATACAGTCACAAGATTACGAGCCGTTTTTCTGTAGGACGCACGAAGAGCATGAAATCGATGTTTCGCTTTTCTTGAGTTTGTCCCATGGGAATCATATCTGAGAGTTCTGTGTAAGTATGAGGCATTATAGCGGCGCTACTAAACTATAACACAAACATGTGTTCTCACAACATACTAAGTTCTGTTGAGCACAAAGTTCGCTTCAGCTGATTATCCAGTATATAGAGAGAAGAAAAAGTGGAGGGGAAACAGAACGGTTAGAAACAATACAATGCAGGGCAAACAATTCTCCAAAATGTGCTCAAGATTCGAGACAAAATTATTTTTTGTTGTTTAACGACGCTGTCAATTGCCAGGATCACATCAGCGTCGCCGGTGTGCCGGAATTTTGTCCCGCAGGAGTTCTTTTACATGCCAGTAAATCTACTGACATGGAGCTGTAGTTTTTAAGCACACTTAAAAACCATCGGTCTGGGCCGGATTTGAACCCGCGACCTTGGAAATAGTAGGCCAGCGTCTAACCAACTGAGCCACCAGACCGACACAAGATTCGAGACAATGATTGTGTATTTGTCTTTATGTAAGTGTATATGCTTCTTTTACGGTTTCCCGGTCCTATGCAATTCAGTTAGAATGAACAGGACAGTAATACATTTTATTGTTCATGCCAATGATTTAAACTAATACAAAAGGCAAGTAGCGGTGTAAAGTAAACGTTGCAGTGATTTAAGGAAACTAAATTCTAATGCTGCCTACAGTCCCACAACTTACAAACTATCAACCTTCATCCCATCGAATCAACACTGGCTAAACTCGTAAATGGATAAGAACACTTCAAACTACCCTAACAGACACGCAGTAGCTCAATGGAATAATCATGTGAAAATTTTAGTATTGGATCCATTAAAAAATGCTTATGTTATTTGGTGTCCATCAAGCTATTAAACAGAGTTGTCATTCGGAAAAAGTGTCCAGTGAACCCAAAAGCGTGTATTTGCGATAAAATCTCGATAGGTGCTGAGTTTTGGTGCAAAATACACCTTTATCTGCCGTAGGTGAACGATGGAGAAAGTAAGTAGATTACCCTGCTTGACTGCTGTGTCGTATGTAGGTGCGTATTTGTAATCATATGGCATTTTAACCGAATGGACAATATTGCGTGGCAAAGATATAACATGCATTATCGAGGGCGAAATTATTGGTTTCGGGCCTTTGCTTTTGCCAAACCAAAGGACTGTACAAATGCTTCTATTTACAAGACTTGAAAAACAAAACATTTAGCGATATCTAAAAACCAAGCTGTACCAAATGCTATTTAGATACATAAATACCAGATGAAACTCTTAATAAACTTTGAAAGCTGGTACAGCTTATTTTAAATCATGTATGATTTGTTATTTTATTTGATAGTTGATAAGTAATATAAATTACGACTTAAATCAGAAAGGAACTTGAGAGCTTTAACCATAAAATCACCAGATATTGTTCTTAAGGACAAGGAACAAAATCGTTGATAAAATCTTGGCCTGCAGCATCAACACCATAGGGTGGTGTTTTTTTTTTTTTTTTTTTTTTTTTTTTTTTTTTTTTTTTTTTCTGTGGGTGGTATCTTTCATACGGCCCCTTATACTAGAACACAGCATTTTTTAGGTGTTTAAAACAACATGAAATTAAATAGTGCTCCCCTTTTATTTATTTTCCTATTTATTGCATAAGTAGTTGCAAATTCTTTTTCTCTAGTTCTTTTGGACTATGATCCAAAGGTTATTTGACAATGAGAGTGGATCATCTGCAACGGGCTTCTTCTGGATTTGGGTTTGAGGTGTTTGAAGATGAGTTTCTATAATATGTTCCTAAATACTATGATGTGTGGTTTTAATTGCAGTACTTCATTCCATTACACCTTGGGAGTGTACGTGTAACAAAGATAAGGAATAAATTGGCAATGGAAATACCCTCTTAAGAGCACAGCACTACAAAAAGCAGTTTTGGACGCTTTGCAGACATATAATTGACTTAAATTTCAGTTTCATTTTAAATACATAGCACGCAAGCTAAGTTGCGACTCGAACGCAACTATTTTATGGAGGGGTGCCAACAACAAACCTCCACTGTCAACCCTTTACCCACCTCCAGCTTCTTAGTGTAACTGTGTAACCAAATGTTTTGCTCACGTTCTGTCTGCCCAGTTTGTTTCCTCATATCGCATAAGCCGATCGATCAGCCATGTGCACTTTGATCTCCTCGGTTCATTCATACCTACTTTTGTAAAACGTAGCATCACCAAAGTCTTTCTCTTACGAGAGGGAGATTTCGATTCCAAAATGAACTTTAATAGAACATGTATATTGACAATAATATCTTGTGTTGTGTAACGAGATGTATTCTCAGAGACCAGCATACATAAGAATATTAGGCACACAGTATAGTAACGGGTGATCCAAAAGACTCCGAACCGGCAGCGTTGTATTTCGCCTGCACGCGTCCTCGGCGCTGTTCGCCGACTGTTGCTGCCATAAAGCAGCGCGGATGAAACCACGAAACATTTTAAAAACTACTTTTAAAGGCTTTACTTACCAACTTTATGAAAGGCGATGCTGAAACTGGCCGCCATCGTTCTCCATACATTTTGGCACCTCTTTAGGAAACTATCCATCACTTGCCTAGTTCACGTTGAGAATTGCTGACAATTTACTGCTAGATATTTTGTTTTAATTCTTCCAGGCTGAGTAGGTTTGTCTTGTATACTTTATGTGTAACCCCTGGGATAACTCCAGAGATAGAAATCGCGGATCACTTGGAAATCTTTGTGCAAATCGCACTTTCAATTGTCGAGCTGAGTTAGCACATACGAATTATAAATAGACGCTTGCAGTAAAAACAAATGTTGAGCCAAAATACACTTTGTAAGTAAGTACAGGACAAAATAATAAAGCACACTGGTAATAACCACACTATAGTGCGTCAGCTCAATACTGCACTTTCAGAGCCAACCGCATGAAGTTATGTACAGCAGCTGTGTTATCGTATTTTTCTGTGCGCAGTGGAAAAACACCGCGCAGTGGTTCGGATGTTTCTGGGTGTCCGTGTGTAAGGACATACAGGGCAAAATACATAAATATCGGAAGTTGAAATGTATAATAATCCCTGAAATAGCAACTTTTATTTTGTAGTAAATAAATTATCTTATTTCAGTGGTTTAACAGAGTGCATTAAGGCATATCTGTTCCAATAACCGAATTTTCTTTTTTGTTACAGTTCAATTTTGTGGGCAAGCTCCTGGGACCAAAAGGAAACTCAATGAAAAGACTTCAGGAAGACACCATGACCAAAATGGCAGTTCTTGGAAGAGGATCTATGAAGGACAAACAAAAGGTAATTTTTCATATTTTGCACAGAAACGCGTTAGCATTTATTAACAGCTACTATAGAAAGGAGTAGCACACATTATTGCCAGGTCATTTGCCCAAAGAGGGGTTAATTCAGTTGTCGCCAGCTGGCTGACCTGGTTTAAGATCCAACCGCACAGACTTTTCTGCGAATGGGTGGTTGTAGCTGAAGTTTGACATTAGACCCCAAAAAAGGAGGAAATAAGCAACGTAAAGGTCTTTTGGCATGACGACCTGCATTGGTAGAGATCGGTGGGTGCTTTTTCTCTACGACAGAAGCTGTTGACTTTAAACCACACTAAGTATACTTGCAAGCAGTGTGTTGCTAGCGCTTTAATAAAGCTACACCCTTATAAGGTTTGAATTGCATCAAAGTAGCTATGTGCAAATACGACATTTAAGCTGAAGGCATAATAGGGTGAATTGAGAAAGAGTCCACACAGTTACAGTGGAAGTTGGATAACTCGAAATCGTCGTTTACTCGAAGGTTTTTCTTGGTCCCTTGAATTTTGTATTAAAGCAATCTAAACATTCCATACGTACCTAATTCAAATCTCATTTTCCTTAATTCGACGTTTTTGTTCAGAAATGTCAGTCGAAAATTAATCTAAAGGTGGAAGTTTAATATGGTAACTTCTTCCATGTATTTCTGCTAGAGGTAATCGCTCCGGGGATGTTTGTTGCAGTTTGTGCAGCTGGAATGTACTTGGAAGATAGAATAGCTTTCCTAGGTGTTGGCCTTGAGCTTCTACCCCTGATCTCACATCCCCTTGTTTAAAACACGTGCGCCTTTTGTCCCTTGAGCTTGCTACTGTTCAGTGTGTTGCAAATCAATGCCACTATGTCTATTAGTAAACCGCGTGTCCAGTACAAGATTTCAACTTTTGCGGAAAAAGTCGCCATCATTCGAGAAGTTGGAAAGGGTTTGAAGAAAACATCTGAAATTGCGAAAGAATACGGGATGCCACCGAACGCTTTGTCAAGGAGAACATTTTAAGCAGTACCTCTAAAAATCTGATGTGTTGCACTCACATGACTTTCTCTACTCTTGTACTAACCATTCTTACAAATTAACTCCTTGTATCTCCGTGTTAGTTGAGATAAACATTTGCAGAAATTATCTTATTGCTCGTTTTCTTACACGTGCAACCGGAATATGGGAATACAGTAGCCTTTGAGCGATAGTCAAATGTTTTAAAGCTTTCAAACTCCGTTATCTTTGCACGATTAACACACAAAAATGGATAGTTATGTTCCATTTGACAGAAGTAGAAGTTTTCCAAAACTTACGCAAATAACGAGGAATATCTCTGAAATGGTTCACTCTACGAAAAAAAAAATTAGACTTAAATTCTGTGTTTTGGCAAGATCTTCCTTTTTGGTATAGTAAGATTTAGTCTAGCTCTTATGATTTACCAGTTGTGCAAAAGTCATCCAGAGTAAATAGGAATACAGAGGCTATAGCAAGAAAACTCAAGATATTCGTTTCATTTGCCATAAAAATATCTCAAACATGTGGCATTTTAATCAAAATCGTTAGAGCCATTTTCGAGAAAATAAAAATTTTCCATGTAAAGGGTAGTTTAGATTGCAGCAATTTTTTTCAAGATCTTCATGTTGCATCCTTGAAAGACATTAAACTTAAATACCAACTTTGGTTTTTAACCGTCTTTTCGTTTTTTAGTTATGCTGTCCACAGACTGACATACTGACACACACAGGCGCAGATCGGACCTTTTTCTAAAAATACTTCCTTTTTATGCGGGGGGGCCTCAAAACCCATATTTCCGGTGAAATCTTGACATCGAATTTTGGGTGGATTACAATACTACCTCTACTATACGTAGTAGAGAAAGTAAAAGTGGAAAGAGTCGAAAAACTGTGAGATAACCTGAAAATCCTGATGGATGTTTGTACCTTTGCAGCTAAAATTTCAATTGTAGACGTACTCGAATTTTTGGATATTTCGAATTTTTTTGCATGTCCCTTCAGCTTCCAATTATTCATGTTCCAGTGTACTAAACTGCAATACATTTTATATGTTCAATCTATGGTCCCTAATAAGTTTAGCTTAGGTTTACAGCACAAAAGAAACAGCCGCAGTCGGGTTGTTTAATGATGCCAAACGCTGATCCCGAGGTGCACAGTAGCCATTCACCAGTGTGCGCATCTTGCCCAAATTAACAGGTGCTTTGCCATCATAGAACTGGCGCAACGAAAGCTTGCCAATCTGCAGGATGTGCAGAAGACTATTCTCGTGAGTGTACCGTTACCCCTGTTGCTGGGCGACAGTATCTAACGTTTCGAGATGTGTATATTTCAGTGAATGAGTAGAGGGGAGTAGACAGTGGGAGCGTCAGGTACAATGCGGGGAGCGAAAGTGGCATATGGCCTCGACTTGATCCAAGTATTACAGAGGTTTCCCACAGCTCTCATTGGCAAACTTTCGTTGCGTTACGTCCTTAGTTTTGATGAGAGCGTGTTCTCCTTTAGCGTTGCAACAAAAATGATATGTTGTACTGATGTTTCGGCAGCCTTAGTTTTCTTGCAATATATCAAGGATTTGAACTAGACAGCTGATCCTGAAAGTATCCAACTGAGCTATGTGCATTTTCAGCACACTAAACACAGTGCTTTAATAAACTCATAAACCCCCCCCCCCAAAAAAAAAAAAAAAAACTATAACCGGAACGAAAGATAATAAAGTATTATCAGATCGTGGTAATAGATATGGGAAAAGTAACTCAGTAAATTCAGTACAGAATTCACAAGGCATAATTTGCATTTAAATTGTCACTGAAGACAGAACAAGTACACGTGTTCTTTGGTCCACTTAATCCCATCTTCTGGGAAGCTTGCTTGCGTGAAGGTAATTTCAACGGAAATGTGTGCTTTGAGACTCCGAAATTTCAAAATGACAATGTTTATGCGGGAGCTCATGTTGTCCCTTTATCTAAATATGGCGATTTTGAGGTAATAGTCATTTAGCATACATCATGACATTTTTTTGCATCATGAGTTTTTTATGCCCTTAAGCTTTCGTGAAATCGTCGGACGTTAAGATAGTGGGTATAAACTTACTCCGGAAAAAACTGATGACTTACGTAATTCGAAATAACCTAATTTGTGCTCTTAACCACATTAGAAATATTCGCTGTGATTCTTCTTAGAATCAATTTATATTTTCAGATACAAAATGTCCACTCGTTTGTATTTAGTTTAAGGCGAACGTGGTGTTCCAATGGTTGTGGATTTGTTTGCATTGTTCGTGGTCCTATCTAGGGCTGTTGATTGTGTTATTGCTCCCGGAACTGGGGATTCATTTAACCTGAAATACATGTTTTGAGGTCCCCAACTCAACTCAACAACGAAAAGTCGATTAGATGCCAAAGTTGCAGAGTTGTATTTTCTAAGAATGTGACACCAAGATTTTCAAGAAAATCGCTTCTACCCATACCTAGAAAATTGTTCGAAAATTTTCCAAAATTGTCTCTTAACTTTACTACGTGTTTGAAATAATTTCATGACAAGTGAAAGTACATCTTGAATTTTCTAGTTATAGCCTCTGAAGTCTTATCATTCTCGATGTCTTTTGCATAACTGGTAAATCGTAAAAGGTAGGCAAAATTTAAAATCTTGCTATACAAAAATTTACATTTCGTTAGAGCTCAATAGGTATTTATTTTAATACCTTTTTCCGATTGCCGAGCTATTCCATCACATAGCTACCCGCTCTTAAAAGCTTTGGCTGTCCCTTAAGCCTGCTTATATTCTATTTCCATTGTAGCTACAAGGAAATATATGATAAATATTCTCTCCCACATTCATATTTAATTTCTCTACCATGCATAGTAAGTAGGAGATATATCTATTGTACTTAAGCCAAAAATTCGATATTGAGATTTGAGCGGAATTATTGTTTTGAGGTCTCCTAAAGAAGTAAAACCATTTATAGAAAAAGGTTCGATTGTGTGTGTCTGTGAACAGCTTCACTCGAAAACAAAAATTAGGTTAAATATCATACATATTTCTTTCAACACCTTCCAAAGATGCTACGCGATTTTTTATACCTCTTGGCCATGCTAAGAAAGCGGAATTTCAAAGCCATTACAGAGCTACCAGCGTTAAAAGCTCAAAGCCTATTGTATTTTCATATTCTTGCACCTAAAAGAAAATGAGCAGACGTTTATCTCGATCAACATGAAGGGGATAGACGAATAAGCGTTTATAAGAATAGTTATACAAGAGTACAGAAAGTGATGCGAGTACAGATCAGATTTGGTTACCTATGTTGATCTCACACACACAGGCCGTTTTCTAAAAATATTATTACTGTTGTTGTTCAGGGAATCTATAAGCATATTCTGTGAAACCTCGTATCGAATGTTTACTTGTTAGTATCCAATATTTCTTCTACTTACTCATTCTCTGCAAGAAGTCATTGAAAGAAAATAAATGTTAGTTGTTTTTAAAAGTTGCTTTTACAATGAGTTCCTTACTAAGTTACTTTGGGGGCGCAGTCGCAGAGTAATACACGCACACAAACTGTTACCAGCAGTAGCACGTGACTGGCATGGGAAACGTCTGCCAAAGTGTACGTGACATAGGTTGCCATCCACAATATACACCGCATGTGGTATTCAAAGCGTAAGGAACACAAATTAAATTGCTCTCCGAGGAGCGTGTAAACGTTTTGCGGTAAAGTACGCTTGTTTCAAGTACTTGACATACGTGGTGTTCCCTAAAGATTTAGGTAGAAACTGCAACAGTAGCATGTGAAGCCATTGGAATGTAGCTTTTGCTGGGTCAGTCAAAAATAGCCCTATATACATATTTTGTCAGCATTATCTATTAAGGGTAGTTAACGGTATTAGTAAGCCCAGCCGTTAAAAACACAAGATTTTTGTCTGTTTAGTTACCTTATTGGTTTTCCTTCTGTAGTTATAATTTACTTTGTAGAGCGGACACAACTAAAGCTTCCAATCTGCAGGATGTGCAAAAGAAAGGTAATCGTACCTTTGCATACCGTACAGTTAGGCCTGTTGCTGTGCGACAGTATTACGGACTCCAGTATACCACAACGTCTCGAGGAGTCCATATGGCAGGAATGACTAGACAGTGGGACCGGCAAGTGCAATGCAGGGAGTGAAAATGCCAATGTGGCCTTCAATCGTGCGAGGTAACACGGCTTTATCCGAGTAGTACCGTAGTTTCGCGCAGCTCCCGTTAGCAAGCTTTAGTTGCGTCACACCTAAATGTTGTACTATATCTTAGTGTAGTGTAATACAAAGAAGTGGATTTCAAAGGCACTCACATAAAATTTGAGATGTACATTTCGTCAATTATGAAAGTATTTTAAATGTGCGTTATATTAGTCATAATCGTTAAGAAGTATTTATGCAACATTCGAAAATAACTATTTCCATGTAAAGGGTCGCTTGGGGTAACTAATTTTCTTGAAAATCTTCGTGTTACAAATACTGACAAAGTACCAAGTTCGGTATTTGTAGTTTCTTTTTTGAGCTATGAGGGGAATCAAATGAAACCCTTAAATATTTTGTTTTTGCTTGTATTCGGGCTAAATACAAGCACTTTTGCTTATTTCATCGGATGTGCTACGAGACTATATGTTTCGACAATGCAGGAACTTAGGAAATAGTCAGTTTTTCATTCCGACCATTTTCACCCTTTCCCATTAAGATTATTTCACGTTCGGGAAAGGAATGAAAGGTCATATCGGTGGACCCGACTGTAATAGAATCCAAGACACCCCAAATGAGCGCCTTACACGTTTCTGCGGAGCTATCTCACTTGGTTGACTCTAAATCAGCGATATCCAACCTTGTCTCTTTGGAGGCACTTACGTAATTAACTGCTACTTCCCCACCTCCTCTTTCAGTTGGAAGGTCAAGCTAGTGTCTGTGGCGTGTAGAATCACAACCAGTTAGTATCCAGAGACGGACACAAACAGGTGATTTCATGGCAGTTTCTAGGTCATAGCTTTCTGGGAATGTCCTTAGCAGACCTCTTCATTTTGGGTAGTTTTTGCATATAGGTAAACAGCAAGAGACAGACAAAGGCATAGGTACTAAATAAAAATGTAGTTCTCGTTAAAACACACAATTTATGCCAAATACTTCGTTTTGTCTTATGAGTAAGCCTTTTCCGAGATATTCTGTACTATTTATATGAGTTTGCCAATACTTAGTTTTTCTCAAATAGAATTGTTTTTGTTTTATTTATCTCTTGGCCTTGCAAAGACAACCTAATTTCAAAGACGTCGCATAGAACCAGCTCAACGTTTCACGGCCCCTTAAAGTGTACTATATTCCCACCTTGCACCTACAGAAACTTAGCAATAAGATAATTTCTGAACATGCTTGTGTTGATTAAAGTACTAGAAAGAGAAAGAAACATTTGCCAGAGTAGTGTGTATAAGAGTGGGTAAACATTTGCCAGAGTAGTGTGTATAAGAGTGGGTAAACATTTGCCAGAGTAGTGTGTATAAGAGTGGGTAAACATTTGCCAGAGTAGTGTGTATAAGAGTGGGTAAACATTTGCCAGAGTAGTGTGTATAAGAGTGGGTAAACATTTGCCAGAGTAGTGTGTATAACAGTGGGTAAACATTTGCCAGAGTAGTGTGTATAAGAGTGGGTAAACATTTGCCAGAGTAGTGTGTATAACAGTGGGTAAACATTTGCCAGAGTAGTGTGTATAAGAGTGGGTAAACATTTGCCAGAGTAGTGTGTATAAGAGTGGGTAAACATTTGCCAGAGTAGTGTGTATAAGAGTGGGTAAACATTTGCCAGAGTAGTGTGTATAAGAGTGGGTAAACATTTGCCAGAATAGTGTGTATAAGAGTGGGTAAACATTTGCCAGAATAGTGTGTATAAGAGTGGGTAAACATTTGCCAGAATAGTGCGTATAAGAGTGGGTAAACATTTGCCAGAGTAGCGTGTATAAGAGTGGGTAAACATTTGCCAGAGTAGTGTGTATAAGAGTGGGTAAACATTTGCCAGAATAGTGTGTATAAGAGTGGGTAAACATTTGCCAGAATAGTGTGTATAAGAGTGGGTAAACATTTGCCAGAATAGTGTGTATAAGAGTGGGTAAACATTTGCCAGAGTAGTGTGTATAAGAGTGGGGAAACATTTGCCAGAATAGTGTGTATAAGAGTGGGTAAACATTTGCCAGAGTAGTGTGTATAAGAGTGGGGAAACATTTGCCAGAGTAGTGTGTATAAGAGTGGGGAAACATTTGCCAGAATAGTGTGTATAACAGTGGGTAAACATTTGCCAGAGTAGTGTGTATAAGAGTGGGTAAACATTTGCCAGAATAGTGTTATAAGAGTGGGTAAACATTTGCCAGAGTAGTGTGTATAAGAGTGGGGAAACATTTGCCAGAGTAGTGTGTATAACAGTGGGTAAACATTTGCCAGAGTAGTGTGTATAAGTGGGTAAACATTTGCCAGAGTAGTGTGTATGAGAGTGGGTAAACATTTGCCAGAGTAGTGTGTATAAGAGTGGGTAAACATTTGCCAGAGTAGTGTGTATAAGAGTGGGTAAACATTCTCCAGAGTAGTGTGTATAAGAGTGGGTAAACATTTGCCAGAGTAGTGTGTATAAGAGTGGGTAAACATTTGCCAGAGTAGTGTGTATAAGAGTGGGTAAACATTTGCCAGAGTAGTGTGTATAAGAGTGGGTAAACATTTGCCAGAGTAGTGTGTATAAGAGTGGGTAAACATTTGCCAGAGTAGTGTGTATAAGAGTGGGTAAACATTTGCCAGAGTAGTGTGTATAAGAGTGGGTAAACATTTGCCAGAATAGTGTGTATAAGAGTGGGTAAACATTTGCCAGAGTAGTGTGTATAAGAGTGGGTAAACATTTGCCAGAGTAGTGTGTATAAGAGTGGGTAAACATTTGCCAGAATAGTGTGTATAAGAGTGGGTAAACATTTGCCAGAGTAGTGTGTATAAGAGTGGTTAAACATTTGCCAGAGTAGTGTGTATAAGAGTGGGTAAACATTTGCCAGAATAGTGTGTATAAGGGTGGGTAAACATTTGCCAGAGTAGTGTGTATAAGAGTGGGTAAACATTTGCCAGAATAGTGTGTATAAGAGTGGGTAAACATTTGCCAGAGTAGTGTGTATAAGAGTGGGTAAACATTTGCCAGAATAGTGTGTATAAGAGTGGGTAAACATTTGCCAGAATAGTGTTATAAGAGTGGGTAAACATTTGCCAGAGTAGTGTGTATAAGAGTGGGTAAACATTTGCCAGAATAGTGTTATAAGAGTGGGTATAGCTCTACATATATTTGTGAGCAGTATCTCCAAATTGAACTACATTAAAAGTCGGTACCTCTCGGTGGATCTTCTAACGCTTTGTAGCCAAATATTGACAGACTTCTTAAACGTAAGCAGTACCAAAGAAGTTACTAGTGAACAGATGTTTATCGCATAAGATTTGAAAGTGTTTTCTAAATCAAATGGAACGTCAAAAACCAAACCTCCACTGGAACACAATGCACCTCTGTTTCGAACCTCCCTCTTTCGCAAACGTTGGGCATCACTGCTCTAAGTCTAAGACTTCCTGAAGGTGGAGAAACTCGTGCTGAGTATGCATTGAGTAACCCTGCCTGTTAGCCTAAAGCAGGTAATGTTTATACTGGAGAAGACGGTGATGCATCCTAGTGGCAAATTGCCTCTCTTCATTCACGGCGATTTGACAGCCTCTATTCCGCACAGATTACCGTATGTTGATGTAGACCATTTCATCCTTCAGCCATCGGCTGTGTAATATAAAGGAACCGTGATGTACGCCGCAATTTATCCCCTATAATGGGCATTTTGGGGACATGCACTAGCTGAGCCATTAGTTCCCTTTAAGGACCCATTTGTGTTAGGCAAGTTATGTTGGGACTTTACTTTACCTGTGCCCTTGCTTGTGTAACGAGACACGTTTGATCCCTCAAGCTAACACAGAGATAGAAGTTTAAGCAGTTAGCGAAGCTGAAAAAGTCACATGTAATATGTTCGCGTTATTTTCTTTATCCGCTGTCGTTTACTTTTATATTGCTTCTACAAACTATTCCTGCTTTATTACCTAATTTTACTTATCGAAATAAACCCTTGCTGAAATATTTCCCATGACATTTCTATGTAGAATTAAGGAGCATACAGCCATATTTCCCTATTGCGAGAAACAAGTGAACCAAAGTAGCGCTGTAAAGGTATTGAAAAATGCAAGCCAGGCCTAACGCATATTTCGAATGGAGTTAATACCGCAGAAAAAGTTATATAAAATAAAATGCGTTTTAAAAAGATCTTGGCATTTTCTTGTGCAGGAAATTTTTTGTCTGCAACTTTTTTTTATAATTTTTTGAATGCTCCACTTATATGCCGCCTTTAACATATATAGGGAAGTCATTACATTCCTTCTAATATGTGCTTCATAGAAGCATTACAAACAAAAAGGTTGAACGGCATTTTGTTCTTTGATCAGCTGATTAATACATAGCTTTTGGTCCAAATTCCACAACAATGTACAAAGATACCAGTCTGTTACTTGTAAGATGCGTAGAGTGACTTACTTCTGACGTAACTTCGGTAGTATTTATGGGACATCGCACAGGGTTACGAAATAATTACTCACTTAAAAGACATGAATACTCCGAGGTGTTCTTTCAGACGTGAGGTAAGTCGACAACGTTGCCTTGAGGTTGCTCAGGGAATTGACCTGGTTTGTGGATGTAAACAGGTTGGACACTTTTGCTTTCGTGTAATACTTTTGGAGCTAATTCTTGTGCTTGGCCTACACTCGCACAGTAAACATGGAAGGAGCCGACATGGTATTGGCTTACGCTGCTGCGTTGTTTTTTATGTACTGACGTAGTGAAAGTGATACCCACACAATCTGCAGTGTTGCCAGTTTGTTTTCGACAAAACTATATTTCCGCAGGAAATTGTCAGAAGAAAACGCAAGATACAAAGTATCGCAAGATACCGAGATCTACTACTGGTTTAAATTAATGTAATGACTTTACTTTCACTCGGTAATAAGGTCATATAGCCAGCTTTTTACCTTAGGAGCAAATGCTCAACAGCAATGATGTTCACCTACTTACACAGGCGGTAATCTTTGGGTTTATATTACTTTCGGTAAGTACGAGCATGTTAAATTCACATACACATTCACACTCTCATTTGTACTTCGAGACTAGAGTTTCGCTCTACAAAAACTACGGTTGGGTAGTTTTCGTATAGTGCATACATGACGTAAGTGGTAGGATTACCGGTTGAATGGTAGCAATGATAGCAAAACAGACGTAATACGAAATATAAGTAATAAAGACATTTAATGAAAAATTCAAACATGTTGATCACAAAACTGTAATCACGAGTTTGCTCACTCTGATCGCAATAAAAACTGTATTTTTCGGTTCAACATAACATTTCTCGTGAACTACAATATACTTAGAGGAACTTCCAAATTTTCTTGAAGACACTAATGTACCATAGGTTAAGCGGCCCTTTATATGTACTCCCTCAGTTTCGAGAAGGTTCAAAGCTTAATGCTTCGGGTGTTCAGAGGGATCTGGTAAAACATGATCAAAAACGTAAACAATGAGCTCGATGAGTTAACGCCCTATAGTTATGCAACACACCTAACGTACAGGTAATGCGGGTAGGTACATTATACCAAGGGAAACTGCCGTAGTCTTCACTTATGATAGTCTGCGGTGCCTACAGTAGTTTTGCAACTCAAGGGAGGATGAATAATCCTAGCCAAAGAAACCTCTCCACCCTCTAGCCGGGAAAGGAACGTGGGACCTCTAGGTTTGAAGGTTAGCACGCTAACCACCAGGCCACAAAACCAGTCATTGTATAACATCCAAAATAAATAGGACTTTGGCTGTTATAAAAAAAAAAAATATGTAGTTTGTCATCAAAACCGTTAGTCGTTATTGAAAACATTCAAGTTTTAGTAAAATGTTTCGTGTGACGTGTAGTTTGAGGTTGGAGATTTTTTAATAGCTTAGTGTCTTTGAAAGATACAGAACTTAGCTACCGTGTTCGGTATTTACCTATCCCGCATTTCTTTTGAGTTTTACTGTCCACACACATATATATATACACGCACTTATATTTTATTCTAACAGTGCTTTCTTTGGTTTTTAACAGACTTTTCGGTTTTGAGCTGTACTGTTCATGGACGCACACACATATACACACCTAGGATGACTTTTTTTAACTGTTCTTTTGGATTCAGGGGACCTGAAAACATTTCCGGTGAAATCTCGACATGGAAATTTTGGGTCGAATACAGTACTTCCTCTGCTTACAATAGTTATACGACTCTGAAACTTTGTGTAAGCTGGCTGTTTGTTACTCGGGAAGAATAAATATCCTTGAAGCAGGAAAGATCGTAGCTATTCGGTATAATGTATATCAGTGCTGTCCAACTTTATCTGCTCGGGCACATTTAACTCATGCCTGAGCAAGCTGGGCGCTTTCACAACCACCGTTAGACCAGTACATACCGTTATTCTTTTCCTGATTATCCTCCCCTTGTGTAAGATTTACACCCCTAGGTCTTACAAACCAAACCAGTGCCTAGCGTCAGACACCTGACGGGGAGCAGAGGAACGTATGAACCGGACAGACTGAAGACCTGGAAGCGGGTGGTCAGCCTATAGCACCAGATCTGAGGGTGAAGAAGAGGGTGATATGAAATGCAAGCGAAATTGTGAGTGGAAAGGTGGTGTTGGAACAGTTGGTGGAGTGAGTGGCGGGGGAAACCGGAGAACCCGGAGAAAACCCGTACAGACACCGCTCCAGCCAGCACGAATACCATGTGTCCCTGGGATTGAACCCGGTCCGCCTAGGTGGTAGGTGAACGGTCTAACCGCTCGGCCACGGCGTTCTTTCGAGAGGAAAAAGGGAAGACACTGGTCATTGAAGCAATGAATACAGTTTTAAGTGTACAGAAACATACTTTATGACTATGTACTGGGAAGATATTCGGATGGAAATAGTTCTGTCTTGAAAATTGAGTTAATATTACAAATCGTCGGAGTAAAAATTGGTTATGAAAGGCGCAGAAAAATACATCACGGGCGCCACGGCGCTGATGTATATCATATCTGTTCCGTGTTGCGTGCCTTTGCAGCATTTTCAGGATAGTCGACTGATTTTGATCATCTCTCTATAGCAGGGATCACTAAGTAACTCTAGATCCGAGTTTTCATTGGAAAGAAATGTTTAATGACCTCCTTTAAAAAAAGAAAGAGAAGCTTGTGTGTCTGAATTGCAAAATTTAAAGGACATGTTCGTCAAACATCAAACTTGGTGCATCTCAGTTGGATGCACCACAGAAGATTTTTAAAAAAATGTCACCAACCTCCCCCCCCCCCCCCCCCCCCAAACTACCCTTTACTAGGAACATTTGTGGAAATGTTTAATTTTATCAAGAGGTGACGACGTTTTTGATTGGAATGTCACATCCTTAAATAACAAAATTAATTAAAATATAGTTAACTACTTTTAACAGTCTGTGAAGACCTTTACATTTCGAAGAAAATTATACTTTCCTGTAACCGCTAAACCTTAAGAGGTAGACATACACTACTATAAAAAATGTTCTTTAAAACACAGTTTACACCAAACCTCGTTTAGCCGACCCTCATTAACCCGGATTGCTTTTCACTTGTGTCTGCTTACATTGTTTTATTACTTCTCAAACGCAACACAAATTTGAAACAAAAGAAACTTACACGCTATTTCAGAAAATGAGTAAAATTAAAGTGCCAGGTGTGTACTCGTTTAATATATTCCGGATTTTCGTTATGTTGGATACAAACGTCTGTAATCATTATGAAAATTTTTATGTTAATTTCTGGAATGGCAATGGTAGAGGACATAAGATTTTGTCTGCATATCCTTCTTTTATTTGCCTTACTTCGTGGGCAACCAGAAACCTTTTCCGCAATGCAAGCACATATAGTTCACCAAAAAACAGCAGAAAGAACATTTCGAGTGCAGTTTCTTTTGTGTACGTAAAGAAAGATATGACATTCGTCTTTTTACATCCGGATCTTTCTTTACTGCAGCACATAAAAACCTTGTGAGGTGTCTGTATGCACAGGAGCAGTGAAGTTACATGATATAACGTGACGTGACACTAGGTCGAGGTTCTACAGTTCCTGGTGCTCGTCCCTGATTAATGGCGTGCTCCAGATGGCCCTCGTTCTTCAATGTGACAGAGACCAGGATCAGGGACGCCCGCTTAATCATTTCCCCATTTAAGCCTCTGCGGTGTAATGATAGACTGACACGCTAACATGCAGGGGTGGTTGCTCTAAGCCATGCATGCAGGAAACTTATACGTACAATATCGGTTACACAGCTCAGGGATTTTTTAAAGCCGAATTACGTAAAAAAATAGTCCGCAGAACCGACAAACCACCAGGAATGCACGCAGTAAACTTACCAGACAATTAAAAACCAATTACATTCTTAGCTCTTGGGTTCGAAATGTGTTTGGCAGGGGCGGGCAGAATAGCGTCTGCTCCGTATCCATTGTGCACGCCACCCGCTGGTTGGAGAAGTGTTAGTTCTTTACTTCTTAAACTCTTGACAGTGGTGGATTGATACAGTTAACGATCAGCACGTTTATTTCAAACAGGAAAGAGGTGGTCATACTTTTACTATGTGAAATCGCAATTACACACATTGTCGTCATCCGAACAGAGGAGAAGACGTTGAAACTCTGACGTGATATATGTAACAATGCGCTGAGAGATGGTTATCTGAAACGCCAGATTTAAGTTTTGATTTTGTCGCTCAAACCCTACTGAATTCCCATATTACCGTTGCACGTGCAATAACATAATTTCTGCAAATGTTTATCTCAACTAACACGAAGAAGATAGAAGAGTAAGAGTTTGTAAGAATGGTTAGGACAAGAGTAGAGAAAGTCATGTGAGTGCAACACGTCAGATATTTTTAAAATTTACTTTTACAGTAATTTTTAGGATGTGTTATACCTTTCTGCTTCCTATATTGTGTAAAAACAGGCACTTATGTAATTTCCAGTATTATGCAATGAGTTGTGAATGACATAGGTCGAGTTATTGGGATTCCACTGCAGTGTCAATAGCATTTGGTAAATGAAGCGTGCTACAATCTAATACAGTGAATACCTTAATTTAACTTTTGGTGCAAAATATAGCTGGAAATGCACATACAAGCTGCAGTACCCGGTAGACTGCTGTTTGAATTATATAGAAGCTCGTTATCTATCGAGCGGACTAAGACTCCGCTTGAGTTAAGGAGAAGCACCTGTTATCTGTTTACTGGACATAGAGGGGTGTGCTCCAACTACGAGACACCTGGTGCACGAAGTGGTTAAGATGGGCAATTTGAAGCAACTGGGTTTCACAGCAGGAATACGTTACCTAGTATGATGCATATCCTCCCAACCATTTCCTTCTCACTAATGCACACATGAGATTTGCAACGGCATTAATCTAAAACCGGAGCCGTATATCATTTGCGTTAGAACGCAGGATCCATTTACAGATTACCAGAGACTCGATAACAGGTAATTTGCACCACACCATGGGCCCGTTATTACAGTGATTGAATTAAATTCCTGAGAGTGGCAACACAGATGCGTCTTCTCGTGCAGCTTCAAAGCTCTGTGATTTGGTTAAGAGTTGCAGGACGCGGCTGGGATTTCGAGCGCATCTACAGTTTAACTGTATTAACTCTGAGGAAGCAAGCCTTCCCTCAGGGAAACAAGGTGCAGCAAGTTTTAAACGCTTCACTTTATGTTGTGTAGTTCGTGGCATTAACTGCTTCACCTGTTGAAGAAAGGAGGCATTGGAAGTGTCAGTAAACTTTGGCAGAGGTGGTGGATATTGGAAATTGTGTGGAGATTTTATTGTGTGTATTAAGTAAAGCTTGGACTTCTAAAATGAAATTCACTATCATTTCTCTCTCCTAACTACGTATAGTAAATAGGAAAATACTGTATTGAATCCAAAAATTAATGTCGATATTTCACCGAAATATGTTTTGAGGCCCCCTCAGCGTTAGTTTTAGAAAATATAAAAGCGTGTGTGAGGGCGGGTGGGGACGCCTGTCTGTGAGAACCGTAACTCATAAACGAAAACTGTGAGTCTGTATATTCAACGCATGCGCAGTTCGGCCACCTCCTTTGAGGAACTCGTATAATGGTTTTACAACAAAAACCCTCTCTCTTCAGTCCTTTTTTCAGAATTGCAACTTCTTAACTTGAACTATTGTATCTAATGAAACAGGAAAATGCTGATATTCAGAAGTTAAGACTCCATGTGGAGTCAACATATGGCTGTTACTTCCTTTAAACCAGGGACGCTATTTATCCTCAAGAACAGGGATGTCCTTAAGAGTAGAGATTAATTCATAAGACATTTGTTGTGGTTAGAGTATATTTCCTTTGTGCAGCAACTACACTCGCGTTCAGTAAATAGACTAGGTTCCCATCTTCCAAGGATGCAAAACGATTTTCAAGAAAATTCTTTCACCCCAAAATATGGGACATTGTTTTTAAAAATTTGATTTTCTGAAGAATGGCTCTAATGCTTAAGTTACATACGTTTAATTTATTTTCACGACAAATGAAGTGTGTATCTTGAATTTTCTTGGAATTCCTCTGAAGTTCTCTTCATTCTAAATCACTTTGCATAACAGGTACACCGTACACTTTTCGTTATTGAGTTATTCTGCTCTCTCTCTCTCTTTCTCTCTCTCTCTTACTCTCTGTCGCACACACATTCGTATGCAGGAAGCAAGGAAATAAATAATACCTATTTATGATACAAGGGTTAAAAGGAACATTTTATTCTGTGAGTAGGTGTGATTCCGAAACGAGATCGCAGGACGAGTTGAGAACAAAATAAAATGGCTTTAACCCGTGCATCATGCACTAGTTTTAGACAGTCCTGAATATTTATAGATATATTATAGATTATATATAAATATATGATATTGTTTTACCTTTCTCATGGTCATGACAGTCTTCGGGTTGCAATGTTCATTTGCCTCGAGTAGCATGAGTATTGGCAACATGACTTACAAAACCATAATATTCTGCGTAACTGGAAATAATGAAACGACGAAAATAACGTAACGAAAATTAATTAGTATTATTCACGGGTTCAGCGCAGTGCATATTCAAATTCAAATGACCCGCCATTGTAAACAAGCATTGTGTAACTGAGATTCACGGCGTATTGGAATGAGACGATAGTCATATTCCACAAGTTCATGTTTAGTAAATTTAATGGGAACTGATATTTCAGCATGCAAGTATAGTTTCACTTAATTTGTTTATTTACGTGAATTTGATGAAAACACATTGTTATTTGTTAGAATTTGCTTTAATGAACATCATAAATAAATGTATAATAACATTGTAATTATAACTTACAAACATAAGGCATCATTACATAATATTTGACTATTTAAAGCTATTCTTTCATACAAAAGAAAGTCAATAAATTGTTCTGAGTTTACAAAATGCAGTACGTGCATACAAAGTAGATAACGTTTGCAAGCCCATGTTATGAACCTCCATGATTTCCAAAGTGACGATGACATCACACAATTTATCCGTTTCCGCTATATACAGGAAACTAAACCATTGTGCCACAGTGAGCACCGATGGCTAACACTTGTATTTTAAGACAAACCCACCTTCTAGTGCCTTCTGAAAGAATGCATGATTTGTTAGAATCTTCTCGAAACATAAACAGGAATGAATAAAAACGTCGCTTATTTGCAGGCGTGATTTCCAACACACACACACACACACACACACACACACACACACACACACACACACACACACACACACACACACACACACACAAACACACACACAAACACCCATAGACACACACATAGCAAAACAAATGATAACGCACACACAAGAAACTACAGAAGAACACTTATAAACACTGCACAAAAAATGAAGATAACAGAAACACAAAAAGATAAACACCCTCCTCTCATTACACTAATACACGTATATGACAAATATCAACAACAGGAACAGGAAAAACTACAAGCACACTTACAACACTTTCAGAACAATGCAACTCATATAAGAAATACCAGGTGGGATGCAGCAGCAAGTAACCAAAAGACCTTATCTGCAACTAAATCAATGATTCTTCTTGGATAGAAGCCTTACTATGGAGCTAGGGATGAGAAACAACACAAATCACAACACACAACACCACAACGCGTCAGCAACAAACGCGCACACACGCTGGTAAAGAACCCCCACACAACAAAATAAAAATCTTACACTTGGCTGAAGAGGGATATCCCTAAACAGCCCGGGCATGTTGTAAACATGCCCAAATTAACATTTTTAATTAATTAATAGGCGTGATTTGAACTATCGACTTACACCATGACTTCACTGCATTGCGCTATAGAGGATCGCCGTAGGCCTAATCAGCGGTGTCAGTACCTGTATTTTGCTTCGGTGTAGAACGCAGGGTTGCCTAGTTAACCAATCCTCAGGATGAGAAAACTCACGTGGTGTATTTGGTTATCTCGTTAAATAAGGGCTGTGTCCGATGAGATCACACAGTCACGCGTATTTAACATTATTTGCAGCTGTTTTTGTGTACTGGTGCAACAACTGCCTGCTTTTGGGATTTACTACCACCACTCAACGTTAATGAATAGCGTTTAAAATGTTTCAAAGAATTCCAAATAGAGGAGGCCGTGACAGCAAAGAAATCAACTTTTAAACGTTCTCCGATACACATCAATAATCTGAATCCAAAAGACGCTCACCGTACATAACGGATAAGTAGAACGAGTCTACTAAATATGCTTTCTCGTATGTTAACAATTAAACGAGTATAACAAACGGGTTAGTAAGACATTATTAAAAATCCTCACACAGCAAACTAGTGTACACCATCAGAAGCAATGGCAGCTGCTGAGTACAGCAGTCTACCGTCTCACAACGTCGACACAACCACCATGAACAACAGTGCTACAAGAAACTCCAGCTATGCTACAGTTACTCAGACTTCTCCCAAGAAAGAAGAAGCTATCATCATTGACTCCCATGACGGACTTACCATCAGAGACTACGCTCTCGCAGTAAGTAAATTAACTGAACCAAGTAACATAAAATTTATCTCACGGATCTCGAACTCCAGAATATGTATATACCTAACGTCATCTAAAGTAGCAGAATCACTGGTTACCAAACATCCTAAAATAAATATAAACAATGTTACTCTTCAGATCCGTCCTCTAATTACTCCAAACAAAAGAATCGTTCTTTCAAATGTGTGTCCAGTTATACCAAACTCACTCATAGAAACTCAGCTAAATGCATATGGAATTAAACTAATGTCAAACATTACCTACTTAAGAGCTGGCATTTCAGAGCCAGGACTTTCCCATATCCTTAGTTTCAGACGTCAGTTTTATATTCCACCCAATGATGTGGAGAAATTACCTCCAAGCATACAGATCCTATATGAAGGCACTAAATATTGGATATACCTAACAGCGGATACCCCTACCTGCTTCATCTGCAAGCAGGAAGGCCACTTTGCAAAAAATTGCCGTGAAGCTGACGGTATACAAGAAACTACTCCTCAGGTCTTAAACAAAGACATGTTTCCTGAATTGCCTACCGCTACCAAAAACCTCCAGGACCGTTCCCCTTCCCCTCCTAAAGGAAAAGATACTGAACAGCAGCAATCACCTAACCTCACTTCTACCCCTGAGCCCATCCTGCCATTTCAAGACGAACGCAACAATTCCCCAGAACCTATGCTAATGGAAACACAAACAAGACCTAAACGACCAATATCAAACAGCACAACTGATTCAGAGGATAATGCTTATGGAAAAGAAGCGCGGCACCTCCTCGCTTCACAGCAGGCTAAGAAGGTTAAGAAAGCAAACCTTATTTCGTCAATAGCTGAATCTCTCAGACCAATTAAACATATTATCGACGCCGACACCCACAATCATGCACTAAACTTCAGCCAGTTCCAAAGCTTTATGGAAAACAGTGTTGGAGTAACAAACATTGTCCCCATAGCTTTGGAATACACTTCAGATCTAGAATCTCTAGTGAACACAATGCAAAAAGTCTATCCCTATTATACAGAGCGTAGTATAAAGACCAGAAGTAGTAAAATTCAAAAAAAGCTGCTGGAATACATTAATCAGGTCAACAATGCCTCCGAGCGAACAAAACCGATGTGTCCCGAAAACTAATCGCCATAGATATAACACCTTATCCCATAAACAAAATTAACATATGAATAACATACTTCAATGGAATATTAATGGTTTCCATGGTAATTTCGAGTTTCTTAAACTCTTGATCAATAAACATAACCCTGCAATTATGTGCATTCAAGAAACTAACTTCAAAGGAAACTATGTTGCATCATTACGAGGTTATACTCAATATCACAAAAACCGCAAGGACTGCCTCCATGCTAGTGGCGGCGTAGTAACCTACGTTAAAGACAGCATTAAACATCAGGCAATACCGCTTACAACTGAACTTGAAGCAATTGCCACTAGAGTAAACCTTCCTACACCTATTTCCATTTGCAACATATATCTACCAAATAAAAGCCCACTTGATTTACATGCACTGCAGGAGTTAACACAACAACTTCCTAAACCATTTATTATACTGGGCGATTTTAATAGCCATAGTACTATATGGGGTTGTAAGCATACCAACGCAAGAGGTAAAATAGTGGAGCAGCTCTTGCACAACGAAAATCTCAATATGCTTAACGATACCTCACAAACTCACTTCAGTACAGCCAACGGTACTTCCAGTGCAATCGACTTAACATTAATCACTCCTGATATCCAAGATAAATTTGAATGGACAGTCGCCAAGCAATTACATGGCAGTGACCATTTCCCAATTTTATTAACTAATGCAAATAACATTCCTTTAACTTTTAACTGTCAGCCACGATGGAATTTAAAATGCGCAAACTGGAACAAGTTCAGAGCACACGTCTCTGACAATTTATCCTATCTAACATCCCCCATGAATTTCAGTCAGTCAGATACTGACAAACTAGTAAACTCGTTTGCAGAAGTGATTTTCAATTCCGCCGAGGTCACTATTCCTAGGATATACCCTGTTTCTAGGAAGACTGTATGTTGGTGGAACGAAGAATGTAAAACAGCGATAGCATTAAAAAATAAAGCCTATTATAAATACAAAAGGCAACCTACCCCCACACACAAAATCGAGTTTCAAAAAGCCAGAGCTAAAGCACGTCAAGTAGTAAAGCACAGCAAGAAAGAGTCCTGGCTAACATTCGTGTCCACTGTAAACAGAAAAACCCCGTCACGAGTGGTATGGCAAAAAATTCGCAAAATACGGGGATCTTACGATGGAACACATAATATAGTTTTCCACAATTATACAACAAACACTACAAGTACTGACCCCCAAACCATAGCAAACATACTGGCGCATACTTTTGCAGAGGCCTCAAGAGAAGAAGCTTGCGAAAGCAAGGTGACCCACTGCTACCAACCTGACGAAAATAACCAAGAAAACTACAATGATAACATTACTTTCACAGAATTCATGGAGGCACTTGAAAAGAGTAAATGCTCCAGCCCTGGGCCGGATAACATTCCTTACATAATGTTAAAATCCTTACCGCAAGATGGACTGGTTTACTTTCACGAAATCCTTAATTATATATGGAACTCAAGAACTTTTCCTAAACAGTGGCGCACAGCAACTATAGTACCCATCCCCAAACCAAACAAAGATCTTACTTCACCTGAAAGTTTCAGACCTATAGCCCTCACCTGCTCTATGTGTAAAATACTTGAAAAAATTATAAATAACCGATTGCGTTGGAAACTAGAGAAAATGCAGTTCTTCACCGAACTTCAAAATGGTTTCCGCCAGTTTCGATCCACCACTGACCATCTTTTAATACTTGATTCTGAAATAAAAGCTGCATTTACACAGAAACAACATCTCATGGCAATAAGCCTAGATATAGAAAAAGCGTATGATAAAATTTCACGAGCTTACATACTCAAAACAATACGTAACATCGGTATCCGTGGTAATTTGTATCACTTTATTGACAACTTCCTTCAGGAATGGAAAATTAAAGTTCGCTACAAAGGAACCATGTCAAAAGAAGAATCCATTAATAGAGGTGTTCCACAAGGATCAGTAATCAGTGTCACACTATTTCTCATAGCTATCAACAGTATAGTAAGCAGTATTACACCACCTGTAAAAGGTATACTATTTGCAGATGACCTAACTATCTTTTGTAAGGGGAAAAACCCCTCTACTACTGCAACACTTCTTCAAGAAACACTGAAAAATCTGCACACTTGGACTAATCATGCTGGTCTTAACTTGTCATATCATAAATCGAAATGCATATGCTTCTCCAAATCACCATGTAAAGTCCCAAACCCCACAATCTGCGTGGATAACAAGCTAATCGACTCAGTGAAAACTATCAAAATTTTAGGTTTAACTTTTGATGCAACTCTAAGCTGGAAACATCACATTGATGATATGAGAAATGAATGCCTCAGAAGATTAAATGTACTAAAAACCCTAAGCTGCAAAAACTGGGGTTTTGATCTCAGTACCCTCAAACGAACGTATCAAGCTCTCATTAGAAGTAAACTCGACTATGGAGCCCAGATCTACAATACAGCTAAATCTTCAGTTTTAAAGAAACTAGATACAATTCAAACAGCAGCTCTAAGAATATGCTTGGGAGCTTACAGAACCAGCCCTGTTTCTGCCTTAACAATGGAAACCGACGAACCACCATTGAACGTCCGCAGAACAGATGTGAGCCTAAAATTCGCCCTTAAAACTTTAGCAAGACCCGAATCAATGATCTACCAGTACGTCCTCCCAGAAACGTCCAACCAACGTTTACAGGCTAATTCACAAAAAGAAATGTCATTTAAATCTAAAATAAGCAAATGCATTGAAGAATATAACATAGAAGTTCCTGCCATAATGCCCAGAAAGTTTCATTGTCTACCACCTTGGAGAATACCAACTGCTCAACTAAATTTGAATATTACAGCTTACCATAAATCCCATACAGATGCATCTTGCTATAAACAGCTGTTTCAAGAAATAACAAATGCCTACCCTAACCATACATTTATCTACACTGATGGTTCCAAAACGGACAGCGACAATGGATGTGCCATAATTACCCCAGATAAGAAACTTCAGCTGAAACTCCCTAAATATTATTCCATATTCTCCTGCGAACTTTGTGCACTTAAGCAAGCTTTAACATACATCATCCAATCTAATGAGAGTAAATTTCTTATAATTTCTGATTCATTAAGCTCTCTCCAAAGTCTCAGAGATCGTTCAACTGACCTCCAACTGCTTCAAGATATCCACAGTCTTTATTCCATTGCTCTAAATAAAAAGAAAATAGTTACTTTCATTTGGGTCCCTTCACACTGCGGCATTAAGGGCAATGAAGAAGCGGACAAAGCTGCTAAAGAAGCAAGTCGGTTAACAGACACACATGAACAGCAAGCAGTACCTTACCGTGATATTACAAAGTACTTCTCCAAACTAATAAAAACAAGATGGAAACAGGCCTGGAATCAATCGCCTCCAGAAAAACTACACATGGTAAGGAAAGGAGACACCAATTCTTCCCCTGTCTATTCTCTTAGCAGGAAAGAGCAGGTGATTATCTCACGTCTCCGCATTGGTCATACAAGGTTAACCCACTCATACCTCCTCAGCAAAGGCCAGCCACCACAATGTGAAGTCTGCAACACCCGCCTCACAGTAAAACATCTCCTCACAGAATGTAAGCAATACGCTACACAACGACAGCTTCATCACATCATTGGAGACTTATCCATCACTCTGAACACGCCATCCAACTGCAGAAGGGTGTTATCATTTCTCAAAGGTACGGGCTTGCATGCGAAAATATAATATGAAAGATACTTGTTGTACTGATTTGATTGTATTCTCATGTTTTTGGTAAAATAATTGTACTAAATTTATTGTATACCGCTGTATTCCATAGAATAGTCGCGATATGACTTAATTGTTAAAGCGACTCTAAATAAATAAATAAAAAAAAAAAAAAATAATAAAAAATTCCAAATAAAATCGCAAATGGATCGCATATCTACAATTTAAAATAAAGGCAGATTAGAAAACAATTCCAACCTACAATTACATAACCACAAACACTGGGATCATGACCACAAAGACTGTGACCCTTTCAAAATACGCCCGCCCACAGTGGGGTTTTGCGGTCCAGAGCCAACAGTGCTTATTTCCAGTTAAAGGCGTTTGAAACTTCTCAGTGTATCAACAAATTCCCAAATAAAATCATAATATTACATGTCTGTCCTGGGTCAAACCCAAGAATGGCTTGAATGTGCGTCATCTAAGTTT